>CAOKZL010000867.1:600000-1003865 GCA_948472985.1 Iguana delicatissima
AGGCATATGGTGTGTACCAGATTGCAGTTGCATTAGTCATACCTGCAAATAACAATCAGCACTGGAGATCAGATGAATAAAGTGGTATGTATGCTCTGCTCTGTAATTCTCGGCCAAAGCACAAGGAGGGGAAAAGATTATTACTGCAGCTAATGAAGAAGAGAAATCCACAGGCTACCAAGTACAAGAGGGACACAGGAAAGCCAAGGAGTACTTGGTGCTTAGACAAGATTTACAGTTTACATGCTGCATAGATAATATTGAAAGCCAAAGGTTATTAAATTGCAAATATGATGAAGCCCTATTAGCCGGGGGGGGAAGAGTTTAATAATTTCCTTGGAACAGTTACTTTTTTAGACAATAATTCCCAGAACCCCTCTGCAAGCATGGGGGATTTGGAGACTCATCATCCAAACATAGCTGGATGAATGAAGCTACTAGGTTCTTCTTCGTGGTCTCTGTGCCTCACACACTAGGAGCTTTCGCGCATGTGCGGTAGCGTTCGGCAGATTCTAGAGCTTAGCAGCTTGACGGGAACCCCTCCCCCATGCCTGTACTGAGCATGCTCAGCCTGCCAAGCCAACGGTCTTTCCTCAGTTCTTTCTTGTCCGCCATTGCGAACGGGAAGGTTCTTTGCTTAGTAGCACTCTTGGCTGTTCTTCGGACTGTCTTTTCTGGTATTTTGACTTTGGACTTCGGATATTTGGCTTGCATTTGGTACTCAGACTTGGATTTGGTATTTTTGGATTCTTCAACCCCCTCTTTTGTCTTTTCTTCTTTGGCTCTCTTCTTCTTTGGCCTCTGTCTTCTCCCGTCCTCATGAGTTACCCCTCTTTTGATCGTCATCTACTTTCTATGTCTGCCTTGTTCAAGGCTTGCATCTCTTCTGTTGTCAGACAGACATCCTGAGTGCCTCTTTTGCTTGGGAGAGACTCACAACGTCAAGGCTTGCTCCATCTGCCATGAATTTACTGCCCAGACTCTGCGGAACCGTTCGTCTCGCTTAAAATCCCACTGCTGGGAGGAGTCTCTTTGGGCCAGGGATCAGCCTGCTGTTGGGTCCGTCATGTCCAAACCATCGATATCAAGCTGACCTTCAACCGCACTCTCGTCAGTATTGGCAGCTGCCGTACCGACTACATTGACGGTACCGGGCTCGATATCGTCATTTCAGCCTCCGATATCGGCCTTACTGTGGATCCTGAGATTGCCATCAGCTGCGTCAACCTTGAGGGAGGCTTCTGCGGGCTCTCAGGCAGCTAAGTCAACTAAGCTGCTTACTGCTGCCCAGCGTAAGCGACCTGCCCCTCAAGAGGTCTCTATGGAAAAGGAGGAGAAGAAGAAGAAAAGGAAGGAGAAGCGGAGTTTGCCCTCCAAGAGGCCCCGCCTTCCGACACCTCCTCCGACCCAGCCGCCTGGGGACCCAGGTGAAGAGTCGGAACCACAAGAGATCCTGGAGGTGTCTGATGAAGAGCAGACCGCCGGCTTGGCTGAGCCTTTGGGCCCACCTGTGCTCACTGCCACAGTATCTCCGCTTGGTCACCCAGAAGGGATGGACCGCTCGGAGGATGTTCTGGCCTCACCTGGACCTCGCCCAGTCATCGGGCGGCATCTGGCAGGAATGAGTCATGCTCCCCAGAACGCAGGGTGAGATGTCGATCCCCACGCCAGTGGGAGGCCTACCTCATCCTGGCCCTCGGCTGACTCGCCATACTCCTCCTCATCGCATATTGCGGGGTACGGTCGAGAACGTGCCTGGCGGGAACATCCAGGCTCGTACCGGTCTTATTCGCCCTCTTATAGAGACAGGTACCACCCGGATGTGAGGCTCTGGTCGCCCTACCGTTGGTCACGTTCACTATCTCGTGGGAGGTACCACCCGAGGTATTGGCGATCTCCATCTCACTCATTCTCGAGGTCTCCGTGCTATGAGAGGTCCTGAGAACGTTCACCCTGTTATCGGGTCATCTCTCCACCTCCAAGGGTCACGACGACCGTGTCTCGCCCGGTCTCGGAGCCTGTTCCAGCACAGACTATGGCCTCCGCTGTTACCATCACCCAGGCGATCCAGCACCCATGGCCTGCTGTGGTGCTGATCACAATAACTCCGGCACCCCAGCTGACGGTTGCTCCATCGGTACCGTCTTCGGTACTGATGACGGCAACTAAGCCGACGGTGACCTTGGCACTACCGCCCCAACAGTCATCGAGAGAGAGATCTCCAGTCAGATCCCTGTCTCAGTCTTCGCAGTCCTACGAGACTGATTCTGAGTCCAATGAGTCCACGCCCACATCCCATGAGTCTCCGCCCTTGGTCTTTGGAGAACCTGCACCGGAATCGGCACCGGAGGACGTGAAGCAGTTCTCCGACATCCTCCTTCGGATGGCGATGGCGCTAGGATTAAAGGTCACAGACCCGGCTCCAGCTGTGCAGGACCCGGTATTCCAATATGTGGATACCCGTCCACCATCCACAGGTCCGCTACCATTTCTGCCGGCCTTGATGGAGGCCCTTAAACATCCGTGGGTCAAGCCAGCGTCTGCCCAGCCAATTCCCCACTGGTTAGAACACTTGTACCGGACCCAGAAGGAGGAGGCCGAATTTCTCTTCACGCATCCAGTTCCCAATTCAATTGTGATCGAATCCGCCCAGACCAAGGGCGGTACTAGGGCACATACCCCCCCCCCCGCTGGATTGAGAAGGTCACAGGCTGGACACCTTTGGCAGGAGATTTTATTCTGCTTCATCTCTAATTGCCAGGGTGTCCAACACTCAAGCTTGCCTCAGGGCCTATCTGAGGAACCTGCTGGACAGATTCTATCCTCTTCTGTCCAACCTCCCTGAGGAGAACCAGGCAAGTGCTATGCAGTTCTTTAACGAGGCGGTAGCACTCCCCAACCAGCAGATCATCTCATCGAGACACTCAGTAGAGGTAGTGGCGTGGGTGATGGTGGGCTCCGTTGCCTTGAGATGTTATGCGTGGCTGCGATTGTCTGGCCTGCAAGAAGACAGCAGGAGAAGGATTGAAGATTTTCCTTTCAATGGCCAGGGGTTGTTCAACACCACGACTGATGAGGCGTGCCTGATGGCAAAGAAGATGGGCATACATCAGCCCCCTCAGCCTCACCGTAGCTTCGGCTCCCGGTCATCTTGGCACAGGCTGTCATCTTTGACCTATAAACGTCACTCACCTCGTTCAGTTCCGCTCTGTCCATCGATCTCGTCCTCGGCATGGAGACCTCTTCGGAGACGTCCATTCTCTACTTCGAAGAAGTCTTCGTCCAGGATGAAGGCCCGGTTTTGACTGCCTTCACGGGTTGCCATCACTGCCACTCTTCCACCTGCCAGCAGCCTTCGAGGACCAACCGAGCCTGGCCCGACATCTCGCCGAATGGCACCACATCACCACGGACTCTTGGGTTCTCTCCATCATCCATCTTGGTTACACCATCGAGTTTGGAAATATACCTCAACGAGGTGTCTACTATTCCACCCCGGCCAGCTCAGCTCTGCTGGAAGAGATCCAGTCCTTGCTGCAAAAAGGAGCAATCGAAAAACTGCCATCCTCGGCCATCACCGGCTTCTTCTCCCGGTACTTCAGGGTACCGAAATCGGATGGTATCCTACGACCAATCTTGGACCTCAGAGGGGTAAACGAGTACATCCAGCCCAAGAGGTTCAAGATGGTCACTCTGTCTTCGATCCTGCCCTTCCTTCAGTGAGGGGATTGGTTTGCTTCCATTGATCTTTGGGATGCTTACTTCCACATCACCATTTGCCCGCAGCACAGACGGTACTTACGGTTCGCGGTAACAGTACCTGTTACCAATACAAGGTGCTACCGTTCGGACTCTCCATCGCTCCCAGGGTCTTTACCAAATGCATGGCCCCTGTGGTATCACACCTGCGGACGAAGGGCGTCTTGATCTACCCTTATCTCGACAATTGGCTGTTGGTGGCATCTTGCAGGCAAAAACTCTACAGGGACATCCACCGGACTCTTTCTCTTCTGATCCGTCTTGGCCTCCGGGTCAATCCAAAGAAGTCGCACCCCGAGCTGGCGAGGGTCCTTGACTTCATTGGAGCGACCCTGGACTTGGTGTCTGCCAGGGCACACCTGCCTATGGAGCGTGCACGTACCCTCCGTCGGGCCGCATCCACTGTTCTCGATGCCTGACGATATCAGCGAGAAGGATCCAGCAACTTCTCGGGTACATGGCCTCGACCACGTCAATTACCTACCTGTCTCGGCTCCATGCACGTTCACTTCAGCACTGGTTCGTCAGAGTCTTCGACCCACTCCTGGACGACCAGAGGTGCCTCCTGCGGATTCCTCAACAGGTGCCTCGCTTACTGTTATCGTGGCTGTCCTACTGTCATCTACTGTCAGGGATGATGTTCCGAGAACCGACCCCTCAGCTCATGGCAACTACAAACGCCTCCCTGTTCGGGTGGGGAGTGCACTATGGCGATCTCAGAGTCCAGGGACAGTGGATTGATGACGAGACTGACCTCCATATCAACGCCCTCGAGCTGCTCACCATCTGGAAAGTTCTGAGGGCATTTCACAACCTAGTTGCTGGCCGCACAGTGTTGATCCTGACAGACAACATGATGGCCGTCTGTTACATTAACAGACAAGGGGGAACACATTCGACCACTCTCCTCAGCATCGCTCTTCAGCTTTGGGACTGGTGCGTGTTGCTTCGAGTCCATCCTGTCGCAGTGCACCTGGCCGGCCAGGAAAACACCACAGCAGACACCCTCAGCAGGGACACCTCCTGCCATCATGAGTGGTCACTTTCGAATGCGGTGTTCCAGATGATACAAGACTGCTGGGGCAAGCTGGCGACCGATCTCTTCACCACTAGCCAGAACAGGAAGTGTCACCGGTACTGCTCGAGAGCCATCGGGGGTTATGGCTCTCTCGGCAACGCCGTCCAGTTCGAGTGGTCTGAGGGGTTCCTCTATGCGTTCCCGCTGTTTCCTCTCCTGGGCCGAGTGGTATCCAAAATCATCGCAGACCGAGCCGATGTCGTTCTCGTAGCCCCATATTGGCTGAGGCAGCACTGGTTCGGACCCCTGTTCGAGGCAACTCGTGGTCGACTCCTCAGGTTCCCGGCAGCATCGGATCTCCTGTTGCACTCCGACAGTCTCGTTCTCCACCTGGACCTACCGCTCCTGGCCCTCCACACCTGGCGGATAATGCCTTAGACAATCCGACCATCCAGGATGTCCTGACTGTGACCAGGAAGGAGTCGACACGCCGCAACTACCACTATAAGTGGAAGAAGTTCGTCGCCATCACTGAGGCACGACATGAGCCGGTATCGCCTGTCAACCTGCCTACTGTGCTCCATTTTTTCCTCCACCTTTGGCAGCAGGGGCTTGCGTTTCCATCCCTGAAGGTGTATCTTGTCGCTATCGTGGCCTATCAGCCGCGAAGGTCCCCATCAGCAGCTCTCTTCCGGGACACTACCATGAAGCAGTTTATGAAGGGCCTACAACACCTCTATCCACCGGTGTCGCCTCCGCTACCGCCTTGGTCACTGTCCTTGGTACTATGGCAGCTGACGCGACTGCCATTCGAGCCCATGGTGACTGTGGATGACAGACTCCTGACCATCAACACTGTTTTCTTGGTAGCTGTCACCTCAGCCAGGCAGGTGAGTGAGCTGACAGCGTTGCGATGTGATGAGCTTTTCCTCATCTTCCACAGAGACAAGGTAGTCCTTCGCCCTGACATCTCTTTCCTGCCCAAGGTGGTTTCCACCGCAGTCAAGACATCATCCTGCCGACCTTTTACCCAGACCTGACTACACCTCTGGAGCGATCCTTTCACTCCCTTGATGTTCGTTGGGCCTTGGCCTTCTATACAAACTGGACCGTGTCTTTTTGCCAGACTCCGCACCTGTTCGTGTGCTACAGTTGGCATCAGAGAGGCCACAAGGTGTCCACCCAGAAGTTCTCTAAGTGGGTGGCCCAGACTATTTTGCTGGTGTATGAACTGGCCAAGAAGCCTCTGCCAGCCTTCCTCTGGGCTCATTCCACTGGAGCCGTGGCATCTTCTGCAGTTCTCCTGCGAGGAGTGGACCTCCAAGAACTCTGCTGTGTGTGACCTGGTCTCAACCATCGACCTTTGTGTGCCACTACAGGCTGGACTGCTGGTCCTGGAGAGATGCCCGTTTTGGACATGCGGTGCTGGCTTCCGTTCTCTAGGACCTGACCCACCATCCAACTGGTAAGCTACAAAATCTCCTAGTGTGTAAGGCACAGAGACTACGAAGAAGAAGAACAGGTTGCTTACCTGTAACTGTGGTTCTTCGAGTGGTCATCTGTGCCCTCACACACACCCGCCCAGCCGTCCCCTCTTTTCAGGTCCCTTATTGGCAGACTCCAGAACTGAGGAGAGACCGTTGGCTTGGTGGGCTGAGCATGCTCAGTACGGGCATGGGGGAGGGGTTCCCGCCAAGCTGCTAAGCTCTAGAACAGTGGTTCTCAACCTATGGGTCCCCAGATGTTTTTGGACTTCAGCTCCCAGAAGCCTTGAGCATTGACCATAGTGGCTGGGGCTTCTGGGAGCTGAAGTCCACAGACATCTGGGGACCCACAGGTTGAGAACCACTGCTCTAGAATCTTCTGAATGCTACCACACATGTGCGAAAGCTCCTAGTGTGTGAGGGCACAGATGACCACTCAAAGAACAACAGTTACAGGTAAGCAACCTGTTCTTATTTCTGCCAACATCCTATTTTTTTGAACACCAGTAAATGAAGCTATCTGATCAGCTACTTATTTCATGTGGTTTGCATGTTTCAAGCAGTACCAGTATGGACTTATGCATAGCCAGCATACATCATGACAGCCATATCTAAAATAATGTAAGAAGCAAGCTAAAGAGTCTGTGTGCTGTAATGTTAAGGTGATGGGGAAGGACTGAGGAGACGCAGATCACAATCTTTACTTGACTATGAAGCTCACTAAGGTACTTTGGACCAGTAGTTCTTTTTCAGCCTTTTTTTGGTGCTGTTGTGATATTAAAAATAGAGAGGGTGACCATGTCTATTGCATTGGTCTTCTTGGAGGAAGGGAAAGATATAAATGTAACAAAAAAATGAATGAAAAAATAATCAGTGGTTTTTGTATGACAGAAATATGGAAGGAGTAGCAAGCTGGATAGTATATGCTATCCACTACTGGATTACTGTATGCCTACTTAATCCAGCCTGTGATAGATGACGGCTCTGAGGTCAATGAGCAACTGAGTGTGCTAGGAACAGAGCCAGTGATTGACCAAACCAGCTTGCAAACATCTTCATCAATTGAAAGACAGGCAGAAGCAGAGTTTGCTACAGCCAGTTCCAGAGGGAGAGGGAACCAGCAGTGATTTGGAGGAATTACAGTCATCTGTGCCCCTCAGCCTCCAATCATGGAGGAGGCTAAAACAGACAACTCAGATGGAAGCTGCATTGGTTAGATTAAGGAAACAATGACAAGTAACACCTGTTTTCAGTGCCTATTTAAGCCTGTCAGCATGGCTTGCTGTTTGCTTGTATCAAATGACTATGCAAGCCTCTCGACCCTAGTACTCCAGCTCCCTTGACCTCTCTGGATGGACTTTTGGCTTCCTGGACCTTTTGGATTAGACCTTGACTTGGCTCGGCTCAGCGTTTCCATTAGTTGTTTGTGTCGGACACTCCGTGCTGCCTCCTCTTCCTTCTAGGGCAGGTACCTTTGCCTCCCCTTCTTTGCTGGTGGAGAGGCACAGGCAGGGAGTTGGATTCTGACCCAGCCTTCTGTTCAGACACTGAACACTCAGCTACCCATGGGCAGCCCTTTGACTAGACATGAGTCAACTGCACTTTTCTTCTCAGTTCTATAGCAGCTGTCTTTGATAGGACAGGGACAGGAAAAGTCTGGGCTGTAAACCACGTGCGGCCCCAGGATGGGGTTGCCTTAGTACCTGGTTGGCCAGGTTCTACCTGGATTCTAGGGATGCCAACCAGTGTCCAATTGGACCATCATCTGGCCTAGATTCCATCTTTTCTTTTCTTTTCTTTTCTTTTCTTTTCTTTTCTTTTCTTTTCTTTTCTTTTCTTTTCTTTTCTTTTTTTGGCAAGTCTCATGTACAAGATGATGTACAGATGGTAGTTAACTCCAGAAAAGTTGTCAAAAAATATCTAAGAATATTTGAAATCAGTGTTGGCGCTGTCACAATGAAGATCTTTTTTCCATATGTGGTAGACTTACAAGAAAGCAAAGAGTTAATGGTTTAAGATTTATATGCTAATTGAGAAAAATTTTAAAGGTAATATCACCAGAAATGTTTTTGTTGGGAATTATTGATAAAGAACTGGATAGCAAATATAGACTACTTTCTCAATATACGATAACAGTTGCAAAATGATGTTTGCCCAAGCTTGGAAGTAGACTGACCCAAAAATGATGGAAGAATGGATTGTTAAAGTCATGGATCTTGCCCAAATTGTAACACTGATGTGGATTTTAAAAGACAGATCAGTTGAAAGACTGGAAGGTTATTAAAATTAGCTGTTCTGAAAATCTGGAAACCACTTATGGATTTTTGAGCAATAAGAAATCTAATGATGTAATAATTTGTAGTTGTGATTATCAGTACTTCTAGTAAGTTGAATGTACTTAGGCTGTAATTATAGAATAAGATATGGGATAACAATTGATTTTTCTTTTTTATTCAAGATTGTAATAAAATGCAGGGGGTCAGAGGTCCTTTGTATGTTAGTGCAGTTAGGATGCACTTAGTGTAAGAGATGATGAACACAACACTGAACCATATTTGTGTTACTATGTTTCAGTGTTAGTTAAGTGTAGTTTAATTTTAGTTCTAGTTATTAATATAAATAAATATTAAAATCAAAACAAAGGAAAACCTCTAATCTTTATAGAAGCTGAGATATTGGGCAAAATGTTTAGGCACTCTTATGTTAATTTGTTCTGCAAGAAACAAGTCCATTCCTGGTTTTCATGTATGAAAGTTGAATACACAGTGAATGCACAAAACAAGGGGGAATGCATTATGAGATAGAGCAAGAGAGGAAGAGTAATAGAGAACGGAGAGTGAGTAGTACAAGTAACAAAATGCAATAAACAAGCAAAGTAGGTTTCGTAAAGGTAGTGGTGGCCCAGGTTCACATGATAAATTCCATGACCGATATATGAACTTCGGTCCAAGTCCAACAGTAGTTCCATGTCCAGGACTTTAAAGATTACTGTAAGATAGTTCTCTCATCAGTTGTAACTGTAAAGAAATTATATGAAGGCTGGAACACAGTGGAAGAAAGAAAAATGCAGCAACTAATATGCTGAATCTGCATAATTACAATGCAGATTAGAATAATTTACATAATTAGAATAATTTCCATAATATGCAAATTATATATCCCTATTTGAGGAAGTGGAATATGCCAACCCTCTCCTTGGACCCTATTTTTGTGACCTCTGAAACTCCCCAGCAGTCCCCCAAAGCCCTCTACCCCCACTTTAAAAAAAAGTGGTGTTTTTAGGCAATTTTGGCGCAAACCACACAGAAAGGTCCTCTTACATCTGAGAACAGATTAAAATACCGTCACTCCCTCACACCCCTGCTGCCTCCTGATACCTTCCTTTTCTTCCATGGTTCCTCTCAGAATGGTGGCAGGAAGAGATGTGATGTCATCTCAGAACACTATTTTGAAAGGACTACAGAGGAAGATGGTGGTATTTGGACATGCTGTGGTGAGAGAATGTTGTCCACTGGGGGGAATTATTCCCTTGCTCCCATGCAACTGCCTACCCTGACTGTAGGTGATAATGCCATTCTGACTAGTAACTCCCTGATTAAGATATTATGGGGTCAGTAATAAACAGTAGACCCCATAATATCTTAATCAGGGAGTTACTAGTAATAGTGTTTCCTTGCTATACTGTGATTAGAACATTTCCCTTATATGGGGACATTTGATGGAAGCATTTTGTGCTTTTTCTTGCAACATGTCAAGACTGAACCAGACATGCTGACTTGACGCAGACTTTAGGAGACACAGGTGAGTTCCATGGCACAGAGAGCCAGTTTTAAACGACCTAAACGACCTCATTTGGAAATGGACAGCTTGAAATCCTTGTTCTGCTAACCTTCTGTAATGCATTCTGCACAGGGACAAGGCTCCTCTTACGCAATTGGCTTTTTATTGTAAGAATATTGCCTGTTTTCATAGGATCGTTCTGTTCCCTTTCTGCCCTTTCTGCATTGGTTTTACTGGAGAAGTTCTTAGCAGTCTATTTTTTAAAAAAAATTAATTGTATGATAACTTAGAGAATGTGTCTTATAGGAAACTCTTAAAGAGAATTTTTAATTTTTTAGTTAAAACTTTTTTCTCGTTTTGTTTTGTTATTTCTAAATTTTATTAAACAAAGGCAAACAACAATACTGCATAACAATACAAAAACCTAAAAATACAAAACAATACCATATAAATGAAAAAACAAACAAACAAACAGACAGCACCTAACAAAACTACAAGTATCTAACAAAACTACAACTAACAAAAAAAGACTACAAATAAATAAAAACTGCCCCCTGCCCTTGTTGCAAACAGCACATAATAATGAAACAGTTACATTTAACTATTTATCTGTAAATTTATACCAAAGATTAATACTTGTTGCTAATAGGAATCTCCTACAGCAAACATAATAAAAATGAAAGAAAGATCAAGATTCAATAATAACACTGGCAAAGCATAAAAGTTTCCATATTCCCTAACTGTGCAGTGGAGCTTGATGATGCCAGGATGCACCGCAGAGCCAATTAGGATGGCATCCTGGCACCACTCAAGAGGAAGAAGCACTATCTTCTTGACACCTTCAGTGTTATGTTGTATACTTTATAGGGCAGCTCTGGGAGAGGGAAAGCTGTCTCTTTTCCTTCCCTGTCGAGCTACAGCTGGATGATGCCTGGGTTTCCCCTTCCCTCACTCACTAATTGGAATGGGGGTGTGTCCTGGCATCCTCAAGATGCACCGAGTTGAGGACAGAGGTGTTATGCAGGGCGATCATGGATACCTTCTTGAGCAACTTCTATCAAAGTACATGTGCTCGTGGAATCAATGGGACATCACGAATAAGATCCTGGCCCTTTTTTGTTGTTGGTGTTGTTGCTGCTGCTGTTAGTAGTACCAGTAGCAGTAGTAGTAGTAGTGAGAGCCAGTGTTATATAGTGGTTTGAGCACAGAACTAGGATACTGGGAGAATCCCTACCTGGCCATGGAAACCCCCTGGGTGATCCTGGGCAAGTCACACTCTCTTAGCCTCAGAGAAAAAGTCAAGAGCAAACCCCTTCAGAAAAAATTCTGCCAAGAAAACCCTGTGATGGGTTTGCCTTAGGGTTGCCATAAATCAGAAATGACTAGAAGACACACAGCAAGCAAGCAAGTAAGCAAGCAAGCACAGGTAGCAGTAGCAGTAGAAGTGTCCTGCCTTTTCTCCAATCTTGACGCTAAAGGCAACTTGCAAAGGCTACAACGGATGCAACTAAACATTTATATCAAACAGTTAAAAACATAATTACACTATAAACAATATTAAAAACAGGTAATAACAAAGCATTAAAAAGAAGAGTAAATATAAAGCACACAGCACAGGAGAGGCTCTTTCCCCTTTGCTCAGCTCAAAAAAAGTGCCAGTCTAATTTCTCTAGACAGGGAGTTTAGAGACTGAGACCAGCCACCAAGACGGCCCTCTCCTAAATTCCTCCCAGAGGGTGGTAGGATAGTCAGACGGGTCTCCCTAGAAGATCTTGAGACACTGGCAGGTTCATATAGAGAGTCCTGGTCCTTCTCATCTGCTATGCCCTGGCGATGAGGCATCGAGAACAAATCCTGAGCTAAGCCAACATGGTTAGTGATGAAGGACTACCTGGGAGACTGGCCCCAAAGGGAGATGCCAAAACTCAGGATCAAAGAGTAGATTGGTCTAGTTCTAACACTAGGTGAAAATGTCTGTGGTTTCCTTGATCTTATAAAATGACTGCTATTGTCAGCTAATGAAGCAGTTTCTTCCCCTTCGGTTCTATCAAATGATTTAATGTTCTATTAACATTTTGGATAAAGATGCAGTTTATAAGTGTTTTAAAGAGATGGATGGATGGATGGGTGGATGGATGGATGGACGGACGGATGGATGGAGAAATGGATACAGCCAGAGTTGTTTCATAGAATATTGAACAATCATCATAAACATAAAAAGTATTACTATTAAACAAAGTTATGTAAAGGAATATGAAATCAGCCCATCCTTTAAAAATCTGTGTTTTCTCTATTATTTTGGTTTGGAGAGAGAAGGAAAATTAAGTCATAAAAAAACAGATAATTGACTCCATTTATAGTGTACTGAATATAGCAGAGACATTCTCAGATCTTTATTAATGTTTTTATACTAACTTTTATTATGCAAAGATAGTCACATAGGTTGTGGCTATTCTTTATTTGTCACTACCACTTTCTTTTCTTTCTTTCTTTTTTTCCAAATAAAAATAACAATTAAAAAAAGAGATACAGACAGAGTTGTTGTCATATGCCTTCAACCTCTATTAACCCCCCCCCCTAGGGTAGGGTCACCTTCATTGGAACTGACTTAAAAGCACATAATAACAACCTGACTCTACAGATTTCCGTTAACAACAGATCTCAGGCTAACGTTCATTCCAGGTACAACTATCTCTGGGCAGTAGTGTATCAGTGAGAGGAGGGAACTAGAGCTGTTTCATCCCAACAAGAATTCTGACAACCCTATTAAATTTTCCTTCAAATTTCTAGCATTGCAGAGAGTGACAAATTCAAAATTGTGTGCACTCTTCTACTGCAAGTTTGCAATGGAAGACTGCAAACTTTGTCATTTCCTTTTTTTGGGATGCCTAAACTGTATCTCTAAATGCTTGACTGAATTCTTCAGTTGCTGCAATGCTGGAAGTTGGGGGTCTGAAGGAAAATTTCTTTGCTGGGACAGAAGTCTTGGGAGCAAGCAATGCCCTCCTTCGGCCTCCTTGCCACCCGTAGCTATGCCCGTAATTTCTGGGCCAAACCTCAGACCCAGGACAGCAGCACCAACCAGTTTAATCTCTTTAATTGTAAAATACTTAACAGCACTATATGTGCTGTCTGGCTGGTTAAATGAAGGCTCCATACATAGAAAAGATATGTCCAATCAGCCAAGTGTGTTCTTTTTCTCTTCATCCAGCAGAGGGACTACAGCATTAGAAATGATGGCCTCCAAAAAGGGAAGTGTATTTTTCCCCTTATGAAGCTGCAGATGGGAGAGCTGGTTATTTTATACTCACTTTTCTCATTATCATTCTGTATCATTCTTATTGAAGGGAGATCATCAGTGAGAACTTTTGGGAGGAGAGGTGAGTTTTAAGCAGTGGCTAGGAAAAACAAGAAAAATGGGGAAATGATGTAGATTGTTGAGGTAACAATTAGCAGGGGAAGATAAAAGGCAAAAGAGAGGAGTCTGACTTGGTCAGTGGCCCTTTCCGCACGAGGCTAGTGAATCGGTTCATGCTGTTTCTTACTGGATTTTCTGGGCTCGAAACAAGGCAGGCTTTCCCTCATTTACTTCCGCACAGCTACTGCGTATGTTCCATTCTGATTCGGAGGAGTATGAGTTCATGAATCCACACTGCCTCTGCCGTTGCCACTCGGGCTACTCCCCTCACCCCACCCCATTGGCTGTGATTGGCTCTCTATCTTTTTTTTTGGCCTAGTTTAGTATGTCATTGCGTACGTGCGTATGTCCATACTACCCTCTGGCCCCTCCCATGAGCCCTCCCTTGACCACCAATTCACATTGGCGCAAATGTACGTGTCTGCACCACTGTGAAAGCACGAATAGGATTGATCTAGAAAATTGGAAAACTGATTTCTTCCGGTTTTCAAATAGCTCGCTTTACCACCACATCAGGGCACATCTAGTTGGAATTATGTGCAGAACGAAGGTAAATAAACCGAACCTAGTCCACTCCAAGGTGCAGAAGACCTTCATGGCAAGACGCATTGGCCTGCCTTAATAACCTCGTGCGGAAAGGGCCAGAGTACACTCACTGACATCGCTTCAGGGACATTGAGGTAAACAGGCTGGGTCTCAAAGAATGGAAAGAGCATACACTTCTTGCCTGTGAAGACTTTCAGTGGAGGCCCTTCTCCAAGGAGGAGATATACAGTACAACTTTACAAAGGAATAATTTTTCTCTCCTGACTTTGGACGTATGCCATTCAGGTTGATTTTTGTGGTGAGAATCCAGGTGCATTGTGGGGTATAAAAATGTTCACAGGAGTGTTTGAGCGGCAGAACCCAAGGTACTCCAACAAAATCCAAGCATCCTGTGCCACATTCAGAAGAAGTGGTACTTTTCTTTTGGCCAGCTATCAAACACAGGAAAAGACTGTTAACTAGTATATGTGTTTTGGAAAGCCTGCAGGCATTTATACAAACACAAATTGGGGCAGGATTCCATAGGATGTTGAAAGTGAACTAATAGCGCTATAACAGTCTAGTGCAGACATGGCCTAAGAACCTCGCTGTACCACAGACCTTAGGATTCCAATGGGTGGGGCCATAACCATTAAAGTAGTATCAAAATACTATGACTGTGTTGTTGGATACATTCTGGGTCATGAAAATGTATTACAAGTCGGAGAAGCTGCTATAACAAGCTAGTGCTTCTACTCATTACCAATAACACAGTGACAAGTTTTTAAGTGCCAGTGCTCATCCTGAGAGGTCCCATAACTGTGCCCCCCCTTTTTAAAGTGGAATTCTTTTTTCAAGATTTGTAAATCTAATGGCTCTTAACTTAAATGGGTCTATTCAAGACCAAGCCACTCTAATAATACTTAGCATTCCAATAGGTATAGCTCACAACTGGCCCTGCCTTAGTTACTGTAAGGACGGCAGCTAAATTCAGAAGGAACAGGGAATTCTGAGGTGGATGGCAGATGACACCATCATTCCTGCTGATGAAAAAGTCTAGGCACTTTGACCCCCCCACTACAGATTCATTACATCTGTTTGCAATATAATGGAAGGTTTCAATAGATAGCTAATATGTAGAAAATGATCATTTTTCCTCTCAGGAAGCACTCCTGATCCAACTAATAGAACCTCCATTACCGATCTCCTTGCCTTCAGTCTTTCTCTTAGCATCTGTTAAAGGAACTGTTGTGGGTTCTCCTCAACTGCAGCATCTTCACTGTAATCCAGTTTTGAATAGCCTGGAAAATGTCAACTGTGGAACCTCAAAATGTCAACTGTGCAAAATGTGACATGTAGAACTCAGCAGTTTCCAAATGCTCTCAGTTTAAATATTGGTTTGAAGTCATGCCTTAGGTGAGCAATCAAAAGATCTGTTCAGAGTATCACGATGATGACTCAGTGCTAATTAAGAATGATACTGACAGGTAAGATGATATGGAAGTTCAAGGAAACAAGAATAAACTTGAAGACAAGACTTGGATGGCCATGGAAACTGAAAAATAAATCCAAAAACTCTATACAAGACAGGAGGTTGGGTACTCAGATTTCAATATTTGGATAAAATACTATGGCATTTTTGTTGAAGCATTGCATTGGATTTTAAAAAATGACCTTTGGTTTTTGAAAAAACACATTTTGAAGAACTTGCTGTTTTCAGGAGAAACATGTTCAAGCAAGGATGGAGACTAGGAGCTTCTTATACTTGACATAGGTTAGGGCACGGGTGGGTAAACTACAGACCTTCGGAACTTGTTGGACTGCAGTTCCCATCATTCCTCATAGTTGGCTACACTGGCTTGTATTGATGGGAGTTGTAGTCCAACAACTTTTGGACAGTCACAGTTTCTCATGTGTATGTGCTACAGAATGGGGGGGGGACTTTCACCGCTGAGAATATATATTTTTTTTTTTGCATTTTGTTACAGAGACATGCAAAAACATCTGGACAAATATTCACTGAAACTGGAGAACATGTTTGACAAACTCTGACTTAAAATATAGACTGTATAGCCCAGACATAATTCACTGGTTGTGTGGAGTGGGCCTGGGAGACAATCCAATTAATCTTTTATTAGTTTTTGATTGAATTTAGAAGGTATGTTTGGGACAAGGTTACCAGATTTCAGGATCTGGCCTTGAGTCCCTAGTTTTATGGGTCACCCCCAGGTAGGAGACAAGGGTACAAATTTTCCAGTTTTGCTAGGCTATGTGCAAATCTTCAGCTCACCTGGTAGAGCAGCAGCTTGCTACAGTTTGCAAAGCTTAAATGATTTGTTGCAAAGGCTCTCCATAGGGTCTGTGTTTGGACTTGGTTAGCTTCCTCCTTCCCTTTCCAGTTGTTGTGATGCCAGGGTTCACCCACTGCTCTGAATCCATCTTCTGTCTGGAAAGAAGGAAGATGAATTAAATGTTCTTTATCTCATTTTTCCAAATACATGAGCAGTTGATATATAATTCTTAATGACATCACCAGGGGCCATTTCTAGGTCTCAGATTTTGGTTCTGAGAACTCAAGACCTGGGACAATCCTGAACTCACAACCCTAGTTTGAGATGATCTGGCTTAAAATACTCTGTACGGTACACACAAAATTCACTTTAAGGGACTGCAGGACACCTCAGGTATTTTTCCTTCATTCTTAAAGAGTAGGGTGGCTCCTTATTTGAAAGAATTTGATGAGTTTTGTTCAAAAGAATACTTTGTTTTTGAAGTTTGGCATAGTTATATAAATAATGTTAAGTTTCTGCCTGTCTTTTGGTATCACATCATGCATAAACAGCTGTACAAATTTTTCAGCACATTTGGAAGGGATGTTTGAAATGGTCTGAGTTAACACATAGGCTATGTGACATGCATGGAATTCACTTTGGAGAGTGTGAGGGCACCCCAATTATCTTTTCATTCATACAGAATAATGTTTTGATGGCTGATTGTGATAGGCATGCTCTCACAAGGGCAATTGAGACTGATGTACAACTTGAGGAACATTTGAGGACACAAAGTGATATGCAACACAGTCTCACAGTGGCAGAGCTTGAAGTGTGTGGAGGTGGGCAGGGTTATGGTGCAAGGAGTGTGGCCACTGGGGGGGGCGTGGCTGTGGTGTGTGGGGGCATGGCCAGGGGTGTGACTACGGGCTAGGACGCCCCAGAAACATTGCTGCCCGGGGTGAATCATCTCCCCCCACATCCTTATGCGACTGTGCTCTCATCCTCCAGAGAACTGAGACTGAAAAATCATTAATGATGGTTAATGATTCCCCTGAGCAACAATGCATAGTACAATTAGTCTGTTTATATACCTATTCCCTTCTAATCTTGGAAATAGTAACAGAATAAGCAATTGAGTTGTATTCACACTGGTGGTAACTTTCTGTTAAACTTCCTTAAACTTCCTTGAGTGTACGGAGAATTTATGTTACTGATTTGATTAAAACACTCTTCTCAACTGTGATTCGAGTTCCTTCAGCCCATAGTAACAGAAGTCTTTCAGTCTATTAATGCAGGAAACATTCTGTGCTGGCCATGTTGGCTCTGGGAATATGTAAAGGCCTCTGAAATTAATATAGAAGTAGCAGAAAGCTGCAATTTGAAGGAGAATCAGGAAGACTGGGGGTAGACCCATACAGAGGCTGGCATCCTGTTAGTGGCATTTACTAACATATGTCCACCTTATGCCTGTTTATACCTTTTCTTGGTCATTGCAGAGGTTGGTATTCCCTTCCTCCCTCTTTAACAACACCCCCCCCCCACTTACCTTTGAGCCACTCTGGGCCTCCCATAGCCATTCCGTGACTGTGGAGGTGGGGGGATTAGAGCATCTGTTGACAGATGCAAAATCACATCATTTACTGAGACAGCCAGAGGACTCCAGCTGGCCTCAGCAGATGATGCAATCATTTACAGCAATGGTATGCAGTCATTCACATTCTGTAGAATTTGTGGCACTGCACAGCAGATGTATTGTCAGGAGGGAACCCTTGTAGTAGGCATGTGATTGGGACCACTGCACAAGCAGAGTCAGCAGTGTGGCCATTGTACAACAATAGCAACACACAACAATATGGCAAGTTGCAGGTCAGGCTATCCCTGCACAATCATGGTGGGTAATGGCCAGGGCACTCGTAATCCAACTAAAAGAGAGGGCATTGGAAATCATGGGTGCCCTGTGCCCAGCTGTTCAAATCTTCCCACCTTTCATGGTGTGCTGTTGTGTAATGGGGCCCCCAGTGCAGAAGGGGGTATCTTGCACAGCGCCCCATGGTGTAGTGGGAGTCCCCATTGTGCAATGGGACATCTTGCATGGGGTCTCATCATTTCAGTTCTCTAATATAGTTATGTATTATCAGTGACATTGCTGGCATCACTGACAGGGTTATGCATCACAAGCTGTGATGCAGGATCTCAACCTGTATGTTTGCTTGCCCTTTGGTCTCCACTGGACTCAGAGCCAGTTCCCATTATAAAAACTTACGATGTTGGAATGGGAAGTCCAAGCTGAGAAGATGGTTGCACGCTGACATATTCAAGTGATTTCTTCAGCATATGCCTAATATAAATTTCAGCCTCACTCAATGGGCCACATCAGCACTGTCAAAGGTAGGTTAGCTGCTGAGGAACCAACCAGCAGTTATGATGAGGCCCTCAACTGCCCAAATCATGACAAGATCAGTTCAAAAGTATGCCAAGTTCTGCATGGAGCTGACTCATCCTAGGACAGCAGTCTACCTGTGTGAATGTGCCCAGCCCCTGAGAAAGTATAAGGATGGAAGATTTCATCAACAGTGCTTAAGTGTCAATCTTCATCTTGCTTTCTTTATTATATACCTTTCCACCAAGCTGCCAAAAAGTGACATATATAGTGCTTCTCACCTTTTCTATTCTTACAACAACCCTGTGAAGTAGACCAGAATGAAAGAAAGTAGCAGGCTCACTATTATTCAGTGATCAGGTACAAGAGTTGGTGGTGACTTCAATGTGAGTAAGGTGACATCTCCACTCTGGACTTCAGATTGAACTTTAAATCCTCCATTTTATGGTGCTTAACTCTATCTCCCAAATAGGTTCTGCATCTGGGATCATTCATTTGAAGTTCAGAGTAGAATCCAAACTGGATTCACCACTCCATTGACATGGAAGCCACTCCCTGCCACCGATAAAAGGAGTCTTCCCTGCCCTAGTTCAACATCAGAGTGTGGAAAGGTTATGGCTCAGTGCAATAGCTGAACTAAGACCATTTCTGCCCTACATTATTATAGTGCTATTATTCCACTTTCAACATCCTGTGGAATCCTAGGGTTTGCAGTTTATGGAGGGGCATTTAGAATTCTCAGCCAGAGAGCTCTTTGGCCTCAGTAAACTACAAACCCCGGAATTCCACAGGATGTTGGAAGTGGAATAATAGCACTGCAACAGTGTAGTGCGGAAATGGCCTAAAACACTACACTAGTGGTGTTTTAGGCCATTTCCGCACTACACTGTTATAGTGGCTTTTGCATTGTGTACACTGTTATAGTGGCTTTTGCACTGTCAAAAAAAACTAGTATTGTTTAATTTGTGCCTCTTGAAAGCAGAGAGAAAAAGAAAATATAAGACAGAAGGAGTGAATGAGAAAGGGAGGGGATAGAGAGAGCTCATTCCACTTCCTCCAATTTTTAATGTTCCTGCTTTTCACGTATTCAGGCCATATAGAGATGCCTGCAGCCATCAAACAGAATCTGCCAAATCTAGGTGTTATGACCAGGCCTCGAGGGATCACAGCCAGATGGTATTTCTAGGGGGAGAGGACACAGTTCATTTCAGAGCAATCGGAATGAGCAGATTTCTTCTTCTTTTATTACACCGCTGCATTTGGCAGCAATCCACAAGAGGCAGATTCTCCACTCTCTAAGGAATGATCTGCCCACTCTGTCCATTTAGCAGGACATTCAGCCTGAAAAGCCAGCCACCAAGCACACATGTTGAGCAGATGTGTGAGTATGTGGAGCAAAATAATAATAATAAAAAATCAGGCATCTATGGGAGAAAATATAACATAATTGCTGAGAAAGAGTGACACAATCCCCCTGTTGTTGTTTAAGACAATGAATATTGTTAATATTTTTTTTACTGTTTTGTTTGGGAAATTAAAAAAGGAGGCTACAATACATGATTTTTGTGCATAAAGAAATTAGTTATTTTAGAATTACTTGGCTCCTTTTATTTGTTTTTTTTTTCCTTGCAGGGAGGGGTTCCTGACTAGGAAAAAAATTTGTGAAGTAAAAATGTTGTGTAAGTCAGCGTGTCTTTGGGCCAGGCTTTTCCAGAAATCAGTGCTGGAAAGCTTCCACTGGAAAAAAACACAACATACACACCCATTTTTAAGAGAGGATATCAGACATATACATCCTTTTATCCTTGCCCCACAAAGTTGCACGTTAAGGGAGAGAGCCAGCTGTTTTTCTCATGGTGAATCAGAGTTACTTGGGGGAAATCTGGCTTCCTGTTTTTACACAGACAGCTATACTCTTGCAAAGCCAGTTAATTTTGGTGAGGTCAATAGAGCAAATTTAATTATTGGAACTTTCCTTTCCATACTGGTTGAATGCTGTAAGAAAATGCTATTAAGGAATCTGAGAGGAGCATGCTAGCTGCATTTAAACCATCTATTTATCACTAATAGATGCTGTTTGCAGTTTGCCAGGATTGATAAATTTCTGGCTGCTACAAGACTTCACCCAATTTGGGATTGTGGTTCTTTAACATTCCACAAATATAGCAGTTCAATACCACTTTAACTACCTTAGTTACATCCTACAGAATCTTGGGATTTGTAGTTTGTTGAAGCACTTGAATTCCCTGGTGGAGAATTTTCTGGCAGAGAATTCTAAGTAGCCCTCCCTGAACTGCAAATACCAGGATTCCGTAGAGCAGAATTACAGTTACATTACAATTAAAGTGTCATTAAAATGCTACAACTGGGTTATGTGAAAGGACCCTGGGTGAATAACATCCTCTCACTGCCACCTCTATAGCTTCTTCCAAGCATTCACATGTTTCTGGATATTAATGCAAATTTCCCTTCCTCCAACCAAGGTAGATTTAAGTGCATGAAGGAGAATGGATAGCCAGACATCTACACTCAATGTATCTGGTTTTATTTTTTTACATTCCTATCTTACCTTACCCATAATGAGCCCAAGGAGGCAAAGATAGCTCTCTTCATTATCACTTTTTCTTCACAAAGGCCCTGTGAGTGTGTTCAGACTCAGGCTATTTCTGCACTACACTGTTATACTGTTATTATTCCACTTTCAATATCTTGTGGAATTCTGGGGTTTGCAATTTTCTGAGGCCAAAGAGCTCTCTGGCTGAGAATTCTGAAGGCCCCTCTCTAAACTGCAAACCCCAGGATTCCATAGGACGTTGAAAGTGGAATAATAACACTATAACAGTGTAGTGCAGAAATGGCCTCAGAGACAATGATTAACCCAAAGAGGATGATTAGCTCAAGGTGTGGGGGAGATATGGTTCACCCAATGAATTTCATGGCTCAGTTAAGACTAGAACTTGGATTTCCTAAGTTCCTAGTCCCACATTCCTAACAACAATACCATTTCTTCTTATGACACATCAGAGCTTGGAACAGTTAGCTTTTTTTACTACCATCTCCAGAATTCTACAGCCAATGTGGCTGCAATCTTGACCTTGAATCAAAAAAACATGCCTCCAAGTGTTTCTAGTCATTACATTGCCTGGCTGTTGTATATAGAAAGAAGGGTTCACATACTCTATGGATATAATTTTTAAATTTCTACTTTCTATGAAGTTATCAAATCTGTCATGGTTCATGAGGCAAAGTAACTCTGTTATCAATGATGCGTGAATTTACTGTCTCACTTTATTGCACTGATATATTTATCAATTTGGAGGCAATTTGGTAAGTTTAAAGTATTACAGTAGAAAACATAAGAATAATAGATGGAATTAAAAATTAATGGGTCAGAATCCTGTTGGAGAATTACAAAACATAATCAAGAGTTACACATTGGTGGCTGTTACGTATTCATAATCCTTATGTATTCCCCCATTTAGGGACATGTAGGGACTGTGAAAGTCTCTCAGTCCCCACTTACTGGGCAGCAGCTGCTACAATTGATGGTGGTCCATTCCCGTCACTTGGGAAGAAGCTGACTGATGCTTCCAACCTCCCTCATGTGAGTGATCTCCAGTACAAGGGGAAATTGCAACAGGGACCCTGCTTCTGCCTGTTACAACAGAAATTGCTCACTGGAGATGAGAACATAAATTGGTAGCTCCCTGAGTGATAGGAGAAGGACCTCTGTTGATCACAGTGGCTGCTTCCTGGTAAATGAGATTGAGGGGGTCAGGCTGGAAGACACCGTGTAGCCACGTAACAATGGTGGTTATGCATTTGTAACTCCTCAACAGGATTCCTGCCATAGTTATTGGTTTATGGATTATTTTTATGACAGAGATCTGATAATTTTAGGTTGCAAATATCTAGTTTTATGACATAGATTGGGTAAAATTAGGTGTAAAAATCTTTTTCTTTGCAACATGGGAAGAAAAGTAATATGAAAACGGACAGTTTCTTCCTCTAAAGGAATGGAGATGTAATGGGATGTAACTAAATGTGTAAGTCCATGAAGAAGATTATTTCAGTTAAAAAAAAGTTTTTTAAAAAAAGACTGAAAAAAGACTGGAAGAGCCTCCTTCCAAGTAGTTCTTGGAGCTCGCATCACTGGGCAGATGTCATCCCCCTGGGATCTTGTCAGAACCCACCACAGATGTCTGCTCTAGGCTCCCCTTTAAAAGTATATATTGGCTTCAGCTTCAGTCAGGGGCAGAGAGCTGGGTCTGGGAACTGCTGTGTTAATTCACCACAATATCAGAACTTGCAGCATCAGAGGCAGCCTATCAATGGACCTTTGTAAGGAACTTGGAAAAATTACTTCTTTGGACTACTAACTCTCGGTATCCACCAGGCACCATAGCCTCTGGCCTTCTTTTTTGTGACCAGTGTTCTGAAAAGTAACATTTCCAAGCTTCAGCTGTGCCATGTATCCCTTAAACATGGAGCCAGCACTGAGCCCTCCTCAACTGCTTGTCAACTCCACAGAGTAAACACCAGGCTAATCTGTAGGATGTTTGTTGCAATTTATGAAAAAGGAGCTTGATACCAAGAATTTTCAGGAAAAAAAAGTTTTTATCCAACACATACTTTCTTTTCTCAAAATACAGTATTTAATTCAGCACATGTTGGTGTTTTCCCCTGTTTCCACACAGCTCTTTGTCATGTTATTGTTATCAATGACCCTTCAGATTTTATAGAACTACTCCCTGTCCCCCCACTATGCTGACTGGGTATGACAGGAATGGAAGTTCAACAACTGCCTATATCTATGAGATACAGCTATAGAAATGTGATACCACATCAATGGGCATATCTTTGTCCCATGGAATCCTGGGATTTGTGGTTTTGTTAGGTATTTAGAATTTTCTCCCAGAAAGCTCTCATGTTGGATTTCCTTGGAAAAAATCTAAGTAGTTCACAAAACTACAAATCACAGGAGTCTGTAATACAGTGCTATGGTAGTTGAATATATCTTGAGGGAGCACAGAGTACCCAACGCTAGTCTAAAACAGACTTAAAGAAGCAAGCATTTTATCATAGTTTTGCTTTTCAAAAAAGTTCAGTTTATTGTAGCAACTCATTTTCTATAGAATCTATGCCCTTAGTTACATACTTGGCTGTTGGTTTTATTCAGTGCATCAACAAGAGAGAGAATTTTCCACCCATTTAGTTGTTCACAGTTGTACAGTATTACGTAATCTCAAATACAACATGCTCCAGCTAGTATTATTTTAACTCAAATTAGCTGTGTTTTGGACACCACGATATTACAATTTGAGGAAGATAGTAGGCATTGTTACAAGGACTATTTTTTTTTCTTTTATTCATATCCTTATCCTTAATACATATTCCAAAGAAAAATATTGAGCAGCAGCAAGCAGCAATAAAGAGACCAAAAATGGCAAAACCACAGTACTGAAGGAAGCCTACGTGAAAACTCTGGTTGTATCTTCCTGGTTACAGAAAACAAACAGAACTGTCGAAAGTGCTTGCCAATGAAGGCCAGCCAAATAAAATATTGGTTTATGAAGTCAGGAAAAAACTAATTTTAAAGGTTATTGTAGGTTATTTGTGGTGATGTCTTGTCCACATAAACCATGATGTCACCTCAAAAAATCTTCATCACTCTTGTCTTATTTCTATAAATCTGAGACGGTATCTCAATAACCTCCTAAATTCACAAAATTCTCCTCTTATGAAATATTTACTGAAGTCACCCGCACCCAACAAAAGCATAATCCAAATATATAACTCAGTATTTGAGTGTCTTGGAGCTAGGGAAAAAAAAATTACATTGACTAGTTGGAAACAGGCGGGGATGATGTGGAAAAAACAGTCCTTCCTTACTTTTTTGAAAAGTAGCTTAAACCCCCTGGGTAGGAAAGACACACACAGAGTACAATACAGTTTGTGGGGATTCATTTGAGTATTTAATGACTGTGGTAGTTGTCGAGTGAACACAGTTACTAATTCCCCATTTGATATGAATAATAGCTTTTGAGGAAGCAGTTTCTACCACAGTCAGAAGAAAATGCTATTTGATGGGTCTTCACTCTGTGTATGTGTCTTTCTGTTCTTTAAGAAATTAGATGAAATGTTTGCAGCAATACATAGGCTTAGTTATACAGGGTCTTCCCAAGACACTTTGCTGCAGAAGCAAGCGCAAAGATGGAGGTCCCTCTGTTCCAGTTGCAAAAGACAAATACAATGGCATCCAAAACTTACTTTAAAGCTGGCAGTAGAATCATCGAAAGGAAGTTGGATGGGGATGTATTTTTAAGTAGATGACTATCCACTCCATAATATCAATATTCCTTTCCGCAGCTTACCTTTTTGTGGAGCTAGGGTGCGGGGATTGCACGAGCAGCCTCGACTCATTGCTTCAGCTCAGCAGCTGCCGGGTGCTCGCGCGAGAGCCCCGCCTCTTCCTTCCACAGTTTCCCAGACTGTGCTGGGGCAGGAAGCGCGAGCACTGCAGCTCCGGAGCTCCGCATGCATGGCAAGTGCACTCAGGGCCCTGGAGCGATGTGTGATCATGCACCATTTTTGGCTTAAAGCTGAAAATGGAAAAGTGTGCGAGCAGCACCTGCCAGACCCTGGAATGTCACATGATTGTGAGTGTGTCGTGTGGACCGCTCCTCACATTCACGCGACGCTCAAGGGGCCCTTTTGCATGGCCAATGCCATGCGAAAAGGGGCAATGTCTTCTGAATGGTTTTTTAAAAATTTGTTTTCCTAAATAATAATTTAAAAAACTTCAAGAGCTTCACATTCTTGAGAAAGAAGGTTCTCTAGCCAATTGGTGACATTCCAAGTATCAGAAATAAGTAGGAGAGAAGTCCTATAGAGGAAGAATTCATATAGGTTCCCTAACCACAGTGGAAACCCTTTGCATCTTTAGTATTGTGGGAGGGTCTTAAGCAATCTTCTGCCAGATAGTAGCTCTCATCCTGCATTCATACTTGTCAGACCCTTTTCTCAGGGTTTTTTTCTCTGGTGGCCAGTAGAAGGATAGGATGGGGGTGAGGACCATTTTGGGTTCATATTAGAAGTAATACAAGTGATGGCTTTTTACATTGCCTTCCTTTCCCAGATAGGCCTTGCTTGATAGTCTAGCCTTTCAAGGTCATGGGTTTGAGGTGTTCAGAAACCAAGTCTGTTTTCAAACATGGATGTCCACCATGTCACCATTGTGCTACTTCACAATGATATGGGAGCAGGGCTGGAAAAAAAATTGGATTATAACTCCTAGAATCCCCCAGCCAGCATGTCCAGTGGGCATGGTGGCTGGATGATTCCAGGATCTGCCAGTCCCCCAAAAGTATATTTTCTACATTCTGACTAGGAGACCCATAAAGCACACATATATAGCATATGAGGCAGAACCATAGTATTCCTTTTGGCTTGGCGGAGTGTTTACTTCCAGTTGGGCCAACTGTGACTCAGTTGGGCTGCTTGTGTTGGCAACCCACAGACCTCACACGACTACATCCAAGACTGGAATCTGACGTCTTGGCAACTTCACCAACTTGGTGGCTCTTTGTCACCGTACAATCAACCAATGCCCCATCATCTCTTTCTTTCAGTTGGTTCCAACCAATGAATCCACAGCCAGGAATAAAAATACTTATTGTTTGTCTTCGGATATATAATCTGACACTTAGTATTATTAAATTTCATTCCATTTATATTGCTCCAATTCATGAGGTCATCCCAATTTGTCCTGCATAATTTCCTGCTCCTTCTCTTCATTAGCAATACTTCTTAGGTTAGCATTATTTGTAGATTTCATCAGCACACATTCCTGTTTCCCTGATATAGATCATCATATACGTCTGTGTGAGACAGAGATGTAAAATCAGCGCTTAACTTCTTCCCAATTTGGAAACTTCGTTTTAAATCCAAGCCAGGTGTCTTATCCTTTTTCAGGATATTGTTCTCAGACTGAGAACAGTATCAGTCTGAGACTGGCCTGGGAAGGATGGAGAAGATCCTGCAGCAGGAAGGATAGAGACATGTTTTACTCAAATGCAGAGACTGAGGGACTTTCTACACTACGCTGTTATAGTGCTATTATTCCACTTTCAACATCCTATGGAATCCTAGGGTTTGTAGTTTAGAGAGGGGCATTTGGAATTCTCACTCAGAGAGTAACTTGGCCTCAGTAAACAACAAACCCCAGAATTCCACAGGATGTTGAAAGTGGAATAATAGCACTATAACAGTGTAATGCGCAAAGACTCAGAATTACAGCTATTCAAGCAAAGCAAGCAAGCAAGCAGGCGGGCAGGCAAGCAAACAACTAAACAAACAGAAATCTGGCAGGCTTTAAAAAGAATCAAGAACACAGGTTCAATGCTGCAATGCCACAGCAAACACTATAGCTATGTTGTTCAGGAATCAAGTACATAAAAATGCTTTCAGCATTTACCACATCCCCCAAACAGAAAACACAGCTACATAGAACTCCAATCTGCACTGGGAGCCATGGAGGACGGATGTGATCATTTCTTCCTGCACTTAATTTTTCAGTAGAAATCACTTCCTCCCTCATTGGCTGCTATTTACTGCAAAACTATCTTTGGAAACAGAAAAAGCAGCTGAGGGAGATTTTCAGTGGGAAAGCAGTGTGAGGAAATATTTAATTTTTCCTCCTTTGAGACAGGTTAGTCATGACTAACTTAAGTTACATTAGGTCAGATCCAGACTTAAACTAGACTCACTAGGTTAGTTGCTAATAACTGAAGGTAGAAATTTCTGTAGGTCTACATGAATATGGCAAAGGCTGAATCCAAATGTAGATTTCAGAGCATCTAGTTTGAACATGACAAAAACTGGACCCAACCATATAGGTTTAAAGAGATATACTTATTTCAAAGTCAATCTTTGCTATCCCTTTTTAGCATGTGCCAAAAATGTTTAAACAAGTCATATATCTTCTTCTTGTTATTAATGTTGTTGTTGCACACTTTCAAGTTGTTTCTGACTTATGCTGACCTTAAGGTGAGCCTATCATGGGATTTTCTGGGATCTTGAGTATGTGGCATGCCCAAGATCACCCAGTGGGTTTCCATGGCAAAACAGAGAATCACACCCAGATCTCCAGGGTTGTAGTCCAATGCTCAAACCACAAAACCACATTGGCTCTCTTTGCCACTGCTTTCATGAATGGCTTTCTAGAAAAGGCATGGAATTTTCAATAGTTAATAAGAATTGAATTTTAAAAATCTGTAGCTAAGATGGTACATCAGGGTTGCGTAGCATGAATCTCTACATGCAGAGTTACACATTCATTGCACTGTGCAACCCTTGTGTTGAATGGCAATGCTATGCAATTGAATGTGCAACTGAGTGAACAACCAGATGACCTATCAAATGCCTAGGAATGCACCATCAAATATGGAACTGAATGTTCCTCTGCAGGTGTAGCAACAACACATGCACAACTCTTCTTCTGGGTCCTTGAAAGGAAATGTTCTGAATCAAACAAAAATGTTCAACCTCTTCTGTAGGGGAATATACATATCTGCAAGGCACTAACAGGATTTTAGGCCATGACCTGTTTTGTTCCATGTATACTCTGAAGTGAAAGAAAAAGATCATTTGTGTTACAGGACACCTTGCAAGAAGTCCAAACAACTTCTATTTCCTCTATCATGCTCTATACATGCGGAGTCTTAGCTGTTTTATATGTTATGTTAACAGAACATCCATTGTCTCTGAACCATGGTTGGCACTCTGTCAGTAAATTTCGATGGCTTATATTGGAGCTAGCATGGTATAGTTGTTTGAGTGTCGGACTATGACTCTGAAGACTAGAGTGTGAATCCTTGCTTGGCCAGGGATGGATGACCTTGAGCAGGCACATTCTCTCAACCTCAGAGGAAGGAAAAGGCAACTCCCTTTGAACAAATCTTGCCAAGAAAATCCCATTCACTTTAGGGTTGACATAAGTCATAAATGACTTGAAGGCACACAACAACAATGTTAGACTTATGCCATTACAACTTTTTCACATTGTGGAGAATTCTATTTTGACTACCAAAAGTAGCCCCCCAATCCACCTTGTCAGCAGCACAGCAGCATGGTTGCCGGATAGTCCTGATTGTGATGCAAGTGTCATGATCACAATTCACTCCAAAGCCTACTTAACTGAGCGTCAGTCTCATGGGGAGAAGGAGATCCATTCTGCCAGTGACTGGAGCATGGGAGAATGATATTTTCATCAGGTTGGGGGCAGATTGGTCAGGCCAGAAGTTAATCAGTTAAGTATACTTAAGAAATTAGCTCATATAGGATTATGGCCAGTGTAAACCAGCTTGAGCCCCAATCTTGTGGAAAATGTGGGACCCTCTCTCCCTGTCGCTCCTTCTTCATGCAGGCAGTACTGAGCTCAAAAGTTCAATAATATATATATTCCCACACAATCTGCTCCATACACTCAGTTCTGCTGGGGGCCATTTACTTAAACCAGCCAGAATAGACTGGCAATGGGCACCCAGAGGACCTTCTTGTTGGCTGCCCCTAGACTGTGGGATGACCTGCCAGAAGAGATTCGATAGCGAACCACACTTCTGTATTTTAAAAAGTACTAAAGGTCTATTCTTTTTGGCAGGCCTACCTGGTCAGTTTTTAACTATGAATTTTAAATTGGTGTATTTTAAATGGTTTTATGTGTTTTTAGTTGTATTTTAATCTACAATGTTTTTTTCAATTGTATTTTAACTTATGCTGTACCCCACCTTGAGCCTTAGTGAGAGGCAAGTAAGAAATAAAATTAGTAATAGTAGTAGTAGTGGTAATAATAATAATAATAATAATAATGGAATGAAGAATACTTAATAATACCTAATATACAACATAACATAAGACATCTTTCATAAAACCATTCTTCTTCCTTTTCCTCCTCATCCTCGTCCTCTACCACCACCGTAAGGATGTATACAGGTCACAGCATCCTGGCTCTCAGAAGGTCTATGAAAGTCTAACACCATAAACACAATTGCTTCTCTATTTCTGTAGCATTGTCCTTTTACCTCTCAGGGCCCAAAGAAAAGCCAATAAAACCATCAGCTGGTGCGAGAGAGACAGGTTACAGAACATATTTTCTGAAGTGTGTGCCGCTTGGGAGAAGACTCCTAACACCTTCTTTGAGAAGCCACACAGTGTCCAGGGACAGTAGAAGCAACAGAATCCGCAGATTTTCCAAAGCAACACATTTGCCTTGCCAAGATTGTATTATAGCACAGAGACACAGTAGGAGTCACAGGTGTAGCTTTTGGCAGAAGTAGAACAGTTCTGTATTTTAAGCAGCACTATGTTGGCGGGGGAAAGGAGGAAAGGAAAACCATTGCAATTTTGAAGCCATTTGAGAATCAGGAGTTATTGCAGAAGATGGCATGATCTGGACTGAATTCTTGACTCCTGCACTCCTGTTTCAACAGATTTAATTTATTGATACAAGTATGTTTACTCTGCTTTTCAACCTGAAGAAGGGCCTCTAGAGTGGTTTCCCTTGAAGAACGAAAACAAGATCTACATCGAGTTAGATGTTGGAGCACAAGTTTTGTCAGGTGTACAAAGCTCTTGGTATCATTTTTGTGTGTTTGTGCCCATGTGTTTTGGAGTCTGATTCATTGCTTCACTGAACTGAAATGTTGGTACTGCCGAGATAGATGTTTTTCATGTGCATTCCATTTCCTTAGCAATTTGGCCTCTGAGATGCAAGCATTGTGTTTCAGCGCTTCTAGGCACTGTAAGCACAGATAGAGAACTCAGTGGAAAAGGCAGCATTTATCAGAAAGCATGGGACAGAATAGTGCTTTGCCTCACTAGTAGGCAACTGTGCTTTACTTGAACGTTTCCACATGTGAGTTAACAAATGGCTTTTATATTCACTCCCTACTATGAAAAACCTATAAATCCAGAGAGCACATGGTGCCTTCCTTTCATTTTCAGCCTATCACTTAAAACTAAACTTGCCCAGTTCAGCTTCACTTTAAAATAAATGGATATGGAATCTGATGAGGACTTAATATTTAGGTGCCCCTCAAACAAATTCCTTTTTAAAAAAAATATGTTCAAATACAGGCAATAACAGGAGAAGTAATTGCGTGGAGGTCCAATTGTTGCTGGGTTGCAACTTCCTCCAGCCCTGACCAGAATGGCAAATAGGAAGAAATGTGGCAGGTTGATGTTCAACAACATCTGGAGGACACCATAATTCTGTAGACTCAGGGCTCTTTCATGCTATGCAATTATGGCACTGTGATTCCACTTTATCTACTTTGAGCCCCATTTAGAGACAAAAGTGGCATATAAATGAAACAAGAAAATAAATAAATAGACTGCCACAGCCTGTCCTGTAGAATCCTGGGAATTATAGTCTGAAGTGTGGTGAGGCACTAAAGTGCTCTGGCTGAGAGTTCTAAATGCCTCCGTCGTAACTCATCTTGAAAGAAGCACAGCCCTGCTTCAACATGACGCTTTACATGTTGTTGGAGAGTAGCAGCATGAGGAGGATGCATCCAGTTATCTTCCTATAGTTGGACATGCTAGGCATCCTCAAGATATGCCCGCAGATGATGTCTTTGCAGCACGTCCAACTAAAACAAACAAACAAACGGCTAGACATATCCCCGTTCATCCCCTTACTCTCTGATAACATGGAAATAGCCACGTTGGTGGGGCAGGGTGGGATTATGTCACTTACAAGTTAGGTTTTGGAAGGGATTCTGGTCCCTGCATGATCTAAATGGAATTCTGACCACTGCAAGGCCCCATGGTGTAAGTCTGACTATTGCCACTGTAATTCATAAACAGGATACTTGCCTCTGATTCTTTTTGCTGGGGCTCATGATGAAGCTATTAATTATGTTCATGTAGCAAACACTTTTTCTCTTAAGGGCTTGGAAATGTGAGAAACTAAATGTGTGCGTATCCATTTGTCTAATGAGGCTTATGCCTACTTGCTTGCAAAAGGCAACTATATAAACAAAAGGAAGCATTTTCACACTAGGGTTTCTATAAAGCAAGGGGGCAATGGTTGTGGTTTGGGGGGCACATTGGACCCCAAAGAGACCTTGAAGTGCTACATTCCCAGTTATACCCCTCCACCATAAATAAATAAATGAATAAATGGTTTTGTCCCCAAATGCCCTCCAAGGATGTGGGGGACAGTTGGGGGCAAAATATTTTTAAAATTTTTTTTTTGAAGCCTTGGGAGAACAAAATGGTCTTGGTGTGTGTGCATGAGGCCTGTAAGCTGCTCTTTGCCCAACCTTTCTGTGATGCAAGGATAAATCAACCATAGGCCACAGGCTGCATGTAGACCCCAGACCATTTCTGTGGCCCACCTACCTTCTTGATGAAAAAAAAAGAGGGCTTTTTCTGCTTTTAAAAACTTCCAAGAGCAATGGCAAGAGTGGCTGGTGACTTGCCTATTGGGGTGCATCTGGGTTTTTCTCCAAGAGCTATCCAAGGTGCCGAAACCTATCCCCAAATAGGTCTAGTACCTTGGATAGCTCCTTCTAAGTCTGGAATAACACTGAAAGTGAATTCATTACTCCCCTGACATGAAAGTTACTGGACATCACTGAGTGGTGGTTTTGGCCTCAAATATTAAAAGGAATCAGAAATGGACTTCCACTTTTGTTCTTTTTTCCATCTGTCTCCCTTCCTCCTCCTCCTCCTTCTGCTGTTTATTTATATCCCATCCCCCCACCCCAGTTTGGGACTCAAGGCAACTTAGACAGATTTTTAAAAAAATTCACAAAAGAACAGAAGTTAAAAAGTGATGAAACTATCAAAAATATCAAAACCAGTTAAAAACAGAAACTATTAAAAAAGAACATAGCAAAGTAGCAGGTAGAAAATCCAGCAGATTATACAGATTGGGACTGGTATGGCCCCATTCAGAATCCCAGAGGCTGAACTTCTTCAGACTTCAAAGCTGCCTAGCCCTGCTATACAGCATAAAAACATGATGTCATCTTTCCCTTGCACACTTTGAATATTCTACCTGGACATTATTCCAGATCTGATGGATAGCCACCAAATAAATGTTGTTAGTGTATATAATGTTCCAGTTAATCCTGGTGATATAAGAAGGCTGAAAGTTTGAAATATATGTCAAAAATCCGCTTTCTTTTAGACATAAATAAGCAGATATTTATTTATTGAATTTATTGTCAATGTAATAAAAATAATGGTAAGAAAAAGAAATATTAAGGAAAGTACAATGTTTACAGTAGAGGATTTATAATGGAAATATGAAAGTTTGGGCAAGAGTAGGAGTGCTGGTAAATCTAAAATAAAATTAATTTAAATACAAATTAATTTAATGCTTGCCAAACAGTGGTAAGATTACATTAAGTTTTATATATGTTAAAACCAACAAGTTTTATATATGTCAAAACCAATAGCATGAGACTATTTTTCCATTTATAGCACACTGAGTTTAGAAGAAACAATTCTAAATGTTTATTAACGATTTTATATTTTGTAATTTATAGACTGACACTTATGTTTGCGGTTACGTTTTTTATCTTTTTGTGCTTTTTTTGAAGCACATACACACATGTACACACACACACACACACACACACACACACATATATATATATATATTTCCACTTTCCTTTGTGATCCACAACTAGAGAAGCATTTAAAATGGTTCCCTACATTCTAAGCTGCCCCTCAAAGCTGTGGCTCACAAATATGTATGCATATGTTACATGTGATAGAAGCTCAAATGTGCCTTTTAGTGACATACTTAAAACTCTGTACAACTGGGCATCTCTCCGTTGACGCAATAGGACACAGATGAGGAGGCAGTCTCTCAGTACTCATAAAACAGAAAGAGAAATATGGGACTTAGCAAACAAGTTTATGTAGCACAAGGGCTCTGCGGATGAGGTGAGCATAGTTCTAAATTCGGGCTACATCATTTTGAATAGCAGTCTCTTTGGTCTGCTTAACATTACACCAGATTCAACAGACAGCTTAATGGATGATCCACAGCAGTGCATGGCCTTTTCCTCCTTTTCCTTTCTTTCTTTTTTCTCCTCTTTTATAGGGACTTGCTATGAACAGTCATATTGCAGGGACAGACTGGTGGCCGAAGGCCAGCTCCCTCCTCCCGCCCCCTCCCAGTACTATATGTTGCCTTTTGCCAATACAACTTGTTACCCTGTCTGTCGCAGTTGCCTACCTTTGGGTACAATATTTTGTCTCTTATATGTATTTTTAGAAAGAGCCTCAAAGAGTCTGAGGTAATTCAGCCAAAGTCAAGAGAGTTGTTTCTGGGTCTAGGATGAAAGAGAAGAAAGGCAGACACAGAGGTATTTTAGGAGAGAATTCCATGCCCTTCTTGTCTGGAATGTGATTTGATGATATCCTATTAAATTTGGTCTTGGGCTTCTATTCTACATCCCACAGTCTGTAGAAACCTATAACTGTGTGTCTGAGAGAGAGATCAATAACCAGAAGGGTATTTGTTTTATTTATTTTTTAAGTCAAGCTTCAAAAAGTGAGTGTTTGCTGTATTTATTGTGTGTGTATGTGTGTGTGTAAAATTTCATTGTCTGTTGTGCCTTCTGCCTTTTGAAAGCATCATAAATCATGTTATGCCTCTGTTTAGCACTGGTAGCTGTCAGACATGAGTCAGGAACCCATGGGACCAAGCTGAGAGACAGAGATGAGGGGTGTGCAGGAAACATATCAGAGGCAGAAAGACTTTGTTTCTCAAGCAAAGGCCCCAGTCTAAACAGGAAGCCTTGTATAGCCCTTCCTGTCCGGAATACAGAATGGCCAACCACAGACCAAAGTCTAAATAATATTTCACTGCCAGTCAGCCACCTCAAGCTACAGCTCTGTGAGTTCCTCAAATGGCTCAACAGTGAAGAGAGCCAGAAGTTCCTGGGGTTCCAGTCCTAGCGCCTCCTGAGACATTAGGAAAATATAATATATTCATTGAGTCTTAAAATTCAACACTGTATGGATGAAATATAACTTGCCAGGTTGAGCTTGTTTGTAGCAGCTGAGAGAGTCCATACAATGGTAACACTAGTCAGGTGAGGTTAAAATGGAGAAACACAATTGAATATAGCATAAATGCCATATTTTAGTGCCAGGGGCATTTGCCTTGTATGTAGAAAGTTTAAGGCTCTATACTGGCACTTTCAGGCAGGGTTGGCAGTCAACAGAGACCATATAAAGTTACATGGGTCAGTGTTCTGTGTCGGTATAAAGCAGCTTCATGGGCATTCATACTCCACTAAGCGGATTTTCTAAACCACTGGCTTATATTTGGCAATAAAACTCATGGTTCCTTGCTACTTTGTGCTCAACAGAGAACAACATGTACTTAACTCAGTGAATGGTAAGCTAGCATCCTGTTGGTTACATAAACAGTCCAACTTAGGGTTGCCATATTTTGAAAAGCAAAAATGAGGACCTGTTTACTGACTGACTACTTTGAACCACTGATTGCTAGGATGACTTTCACTTTAAATGTTGTTGCTGTGTGTCTTCACATCATTTCTGACTTATGGTGACCTGTCATGGAATTTTCTTGGCAAGAGCTGTTCAGAGGGGTTTGTCTTTGCCTTTCTCTGACGATGAAAGAATGTGACTCGCTCAAGGTCACCCAGTGGATTTCCATGGCTGAACCTTAGGCCATTTCCACACTAGATTGTTACAGTGCTATTATTCCACTTTCAACATCCTATGGAATCCTGGGGTTTGCAGCTTAGGGTCATAGTCCAATGCTCAAACCACTATACCATACTAGCTCCAACATTTGCCATTGTAATTCACCAACAGGATGCCAGCCATAGTTCAGTGATGATGGGTGATTTTTTTAATAGCATATAAGATCGCTAGACTCTCCATGCCCAGTGCATAGTACAAGACATAGACATTATTTGGGCTTCTTGAAAGATGTCGTGTAATATAAGTTTGAACCCTGATCCCTACTGTAAAAGCTGTGATAATTGCTACTAGAAAATTCCTATCCTTCATTTTCTTTAAATAATGATTACAATTTGTTTCCTCTTTCCCCTTCCCTATCTCCTCCAACAGCCACCTCACCTCTTCCGCTGAGCCCCTCGTTCCATCACCCCCGTGTGGCTAAAGGTCCCATCAGCCAACTTGCTTGACTAGATTGCCATCACCTCCAAATCTGTGTCTCTTCTCCCTCTCACCCCTGAGTTGCTGTGTTTCTCTCTGGGTGGGGAGGGGCAGCAGAGCATCTAAATGGTGGGCACTGAGAGGGAAGACATAGTGCAGTTATGCCTGCTGAACTTTTATGCTACACTCTGCCATATAGGATCTTGGCCTTTTGATTGCACTGTAATATAAGTATAATATCTTACTGTGTCAACCAGAAAGTGTTACAGAAAAGAAAGGAAATCAAAGGAGGAGGTGGTGGCAGAAGCAGGAACAGGAGTATATAACTATTTAAAAGAAATTTCTCCAGGAAAAAAAACTTAGCCATTTCCATTGGCTCATAATAAAGGTAACTTTACATTCTTTCAGGTGATTATTTTTAGGAGATTGGTCCTTCTGGGGTGACTAACACATCTATTAGTCCAATTATATTTTAGTGATAATTACACTGCAGAGTTTTAACACTTTATTATGACATCTGAGTACTCATTGGGAAAGTCGGCATTTCGAAATCTCAAGGGCTATGGAAACGAGAGTCTGTAATTTTATGATTTCCAGACTTGCTATAGGCCTTAGGTCAGGATTAATACTTTCACTCTGGGCACTACAGAACCATCCCAATGTTGAAATGAGATGTTCTCAATGAACTGCCAGGCCTCTTTTGTAAAGGCCTCGGTTTCATTTATAAAAGTTTGTTACAGACAGCATGCTGAGCAAGCCTCACTATAGTATGGAACTGTATTTGGTAGCTGTAAAGTAATTGCAATAACAGTTCAAATCACTAGTTGGAGCAAGTGAGAAAAGAGCTACATAGCTGAAAATATTAAGCAAAGTCTTCTCTGTTACTAAGCAATCCTACAGTGCATGTCTACTTTTTCCCCCTCGGCACCAACAACATTATACTGTGCATGGATACTCCAAAGACAGTAACATAACTATGACAGGACAACATGATAACTCAAAATTAAGGAGAAGTCCAGCTTGCCAAGAAATTAGCCAGCATGCTGTTATACACTTTTTATTTATTTGCTGTGGGAAGGGCTAAACAAACATAGACCATATTTAGCTTGTCTCCTCCCCACCAACACCTTCAGACAAACAAGAGCAATATCCAGGATTCATTTTAGATTTTATTCTCTGACAAGTTGGGAGAGATACATATCAGAAGGCCAGATTCCTACTGAATTTGCATATCATAGTAAATAAACCGGGGTGGGAAAAAGTGCAATTAGTGGGCAACTGAAGGTCCGCGGGGTTGTTTTGGTGGCCATCCCAGGGTCCAAGCATCTTTTTTTGCCACAGTTGTCATCAAACAGGATATGACCTGGATATCAACTTTTGGGTCACTTCCTGTTGTGAAAGAGGCCTCTCCTGAACCTAAAATGGTCCACTCAGGAGCAAAAATGTGGCAAAATTGTCACTCATACCCCCTTGAAGGTGTTTGGTTACAACCCTATAAGGTCTCCTTGGTACTCAATGTGGTCCCAAGTCATACCACAGCCTGAAGATCTGCATGTTGTTTAGTTACTTCCAAGAGTGATCAGTTGCACATTGTGATATGTAAATGATGCCAGTGTGCTTAGTATCACTTACTCCTGTAAGTCTGCAACTGTTGCAACTGTTGAACCAAATCATTTTGTCTATTTGTATAGACAAATGCAGATGCGGCGTCCTTTTCTTTTGTGGTATTTCTTCCCTAAACTAGTTAGGACTAATGGTTACAGATTATAGTGGTGACCCACAATTCATTCATTTTGGAATGGTATCATTCAAATGAAGAGTTACAGTAACAAAGAAGTGGGTTGCGCATTGCATTGCATTGCAAGGCTATAAACAGAGTGGCATGAGGATATGGTTTGGATTTCTTCCTTGCAGTGATAAATACCCCAAGTTGCAAACCCAGAATTTTGATTGAAAAGTATTGGAAGCCCTCAAGTGCTGCAGCCTCAAGATGTTGAGCTGCATGTCCCAGCATTCCTTGACATTATCTCTGCTGGCTAGGAATGGAGAGAATTATAGTTCAATAGTATCTGGAAGACTTCAGTTTTGCAGCTCCTGCCCTGGGATGTAGGGCCTTTCTGCACTACGCTGTTATAGTGCTATTATTCCACTGTCAACATCCTGTGGAATTCTGGGGTTTGTAGTTTACTGAGGCCAAAGAGCTCTCTGGCTGAGAATTCTAAAGGCCCCTCCCTAAATTGCAAACCCCAGGATTCCATAGGACAGTGGTTCTCAACCTGTGGGTCCCCAGATGTTTGTGGACCAGCTCCCAGAAGCCCCAGTCACCATGGTCAATGCTCAGGGCTTCTGGGAGCTGAAGTCCAAAAACATCTGGGGACCCACAGGTTGAGAACCACTGCCATAGGATGTTGAAAGTGGAATAATAGCACTATAATAGTGTAGTGCAGAAGGGCCCATGTGTGTATCCACACTGCACAATTACAGCATTTTGATTCTACTTAAGCTGCCTCAGGTCCATCCTGTGGAATCCTAGGATTTGTAGTCTGGTGAGAAATTTAGGATTCTCTTGTGCAGTCCCTTGAACTACACCAAGGGTGGGCAAACTGGGATCCATGGGCAACCTGTAGCTCCAGGGCCATTCTTGTGTAGCTCAGGGTCTCCCTTACAAAAAGGAAGCAATTATTTCTTCATTTTTTTTTTATCTAAAATGTACCAAAATGGTCTCTAGGATGTGTGTGTAGGGCATTACCACCATGGTTGGAGGCCTACTGACCCCCTCCAGAGTTTTTTTTTTAAAAATTTTGAAAAGTTTTTGCCCCAAAATGCACCAAAAGGATGCACTTCCACCACATGTTGTGCCCCCTGGGCCAATGTATGCTCAGGAGAGACCTTTCTGGAAACAAGAAGTGAACAGGAAGTGAGTTCTGCTCACTTCTTACTCTTAAAAAACAGCCCAGGAAGACCCCAAAACATAATGAGAATCTCCCCATCTAGTCAAAGGCATTTGGGGCATTAGTGGCAATTTATTTTTTTGGAAGCAAGTGTAAGGTGGGATATGGCCCTCCAAGGTCTCCCTGGGGGCCAATCTGGCCCCCTAACCTGTTGCCCACCCCTAAACTATTCCACTGTTGCCCACCCCTAAACCATTAGTGTTCTCTGACAGAGTATTCTAAGCATCTCACAAAACTGCATATTCCATGATTCCATATAATGGGACCAGGACAATTAAAGTGGTGTGAAACTGATATAATTGTGTGGTGTGAATACATCCAAAGTAGCTGTAATTTTTATCCTTCCATGCTCCTGTGACATTGGAGGAGAACTCGAAATGACACAACAGACCTGACATTTTCCAAGATACTGCTATTCCAGCAAGTTTCTATAGTTTGACCTCTTTTTTGTTGTTGTTGGTTTTTATGTTACTGGCTTGGTTGAATGATCTATTTTTGGACATTTTATTGTTTTATATTTCTACAAACTTTTTTTCACTGTAATCTTTACAGAACAGTGGGATAGAAATTTCAACAACAAGCAAACAGTCACTGTGGGGTTATTTATCTTTTTTCTATTTTTAATAAAGCCTATGTTTTAATAAAGTGTTATTTTTAATAAAGTCTATGCAGGGTTATCATATGAGTTTTAGTGAATAAATGTAGGTACTTAAAAGTAATGGAGAAAGACCACATGCTCTTTTTATGTCATGTGTAGAATCAATTTCAATCCCCTGTTCTCCAATGAACACCTATCTTTTTAACTTTTGAAGGTCTAATTATACACAGAGGAATTTATGTTTTCAAGATCAAACCTCGCCAAAATTCTGCTCTGATGCTATAACTTCCAGGATGTATAAAGAGCACCCACAGATGCAAACAATTGTTGTACTACCTTTCTCCCCCGACCCTGGCTAATGCAATTCAGTCCCATCTCTGTTAATGGGAGATAGTTTGTAAAACATATATTAAAAGAGTTGTTCACTTCAAATGCATTTCACAGGCCTCTGAGCTAGTCATTCTCACCTCATGAATTCAAAAGTGTCTATGAATCTGGGGATTGTTGTTGGAGGATGATCTCATCTCTCAGCTTTACAAATTCTCTCGTTTCATTTTCCTCTGCAACTTGTTCTGTGTATTTACAGCCAAACTTTGCTGACAAGGACAAATTAACCAGCCTTCTTTTATATTTTGGGTTGTGTTCACCACCACCCAAAGGCAATTTTGGGGGCTATGGATTCCTACTCAGAAAACAACACCCTTTGTGGAGGTTTCAGTCATTTATATGACTACAGAACTTAGAATTTACAATACCTCAGGTTAAAAAAAAAGTCTCACAGTTTTCAGTGGTGACATCAGAAAAATGGCCACTCCAGCATGGCATTTGTAGCTGCCAATTAGGTTTTTAACAAGTGATCTAGGAAAAGTGGTATCCGTCTCTAGTGGTAAATGTGGTAAACTTTTAAGTTCAACCTGTAAAATGTGCATATTTTTCCCCTACTGCATATTTCATAGGCTCCTAGGAGACTGAAATGGTTCCATAAATCACAGGCTGAAATCCTGCATTGGGAGATGTACATGTATCTTGTAGCTATGTCTCCCAATGCTACCTCCCCCAATCCACCTTGTAAGCACCAAAGCCCCACAATATGGCCATTTCTGTATTATCAGAAAGCAGGGGAATCAGCAGAGACATGTTCAGCTGTTTTCCTGGAGCTGACTGTGCTGTGACAGACATCTGCAGTGAAGTACAGTACATCCAGCTACAGGAAAATAGATATGCATCCCCACTGATCTCTGTGTTTTCTGACAACATGGAAATGGTTATGTTGGGAGTGGCCTGCACTGCTTACAAGGTGGATTTGGGAGGCTTTGATTGTTGTATCATCAGAATAGAATTCTGAATTCTGCAATGACTAAAGAATGAGTTGTGATGGTATAAATCTGACTTCTCGTTGTTGTTGTTGTTGTGTGCCTTACAATAGTTTTCAATTTATGGTGACCCAAAGGTGAACCTATCATGGAGTTTTATGGGGCTGAGAGTGTGTGATGTGCCCAAGGTCACCCAATGGGTTTCCATTGCTGAGCAGGGAATCAAACCCTGATCTTCAGGGTCATAGTTCAATGCTCAAACCACTATTCCACAAATCTGACTTATGCCGTTATAATTCACTTAATAGGGTGCCAGACAGGATCATCTATTTGTAGAAGGGGCGTGCTGGAAAGAATCTGGTGTCTTCTAGCAATTCTGTGTCACTGAGCTTTATAACTTGGATGGATGGAGCTAGATGAATCTCCCATGTTGGTTTCACCACTCTTTTCCATGTCTTCTTGTTTTAATGCTTAATAACATTAAGCTTTGTCATCTGGTTTCCAATAATACTGATAATACTGATGATTTGAATAGAAGATATAATGTAACTTTTTGCATTTAAACTAAAAGACTCTCGTTCCAAACTGATAAAAAGCAAGATCATTTGCACTGCCATTGAATTTTATTTAATTTTATTCTATTTTTGTTTCTGTGTTATGAGACTATAGTGTCCCCATTGGCTGATCCATGAGACGTCATATATATATATTCCTCAGCACAAGATTGCTCTCAAGAATTTATTTCAAATTCTGGTAAATGTTTTATTAAATCAAAGCTTAAAGCCAGATAAGAGTAGTTCATTTTAAAGAGCATCTTACATTGCCATGGAAATAATTATAGTCACAGTTAAAGGGTATATATAATTTATGCATGACATAGAAAAAGAGGACAAGGAAGGTTTTCTTAATCTTTAAATACTGTAAACTCATTGTTGTCCAGCAAAGCTAAATGATAGAAGATTCAAGAGAGACAAAAGGGAATTTAACATGGTATTAATCTAAATAATTTGCAGCTCCAGGATGTAATGAAGACCTTTGTGACAAAGCAAGACAGAGACTCTTAAGTGGGGAACTCAGCAATGGCAAGCAGATTGTTATTTAATTTGCCAGCCTGCCACTAGCAGTGGTTCTCAACCTGTGGGTCCCCGGATGTCTGTGGACTTCAGCTCCCAGAAGCCCCAGCCACTACGATCGATGCTCAGGGCTTCTGGGAGCTGAAGTCCAAAAACATCTGGGGACCCACAGGTTGAGAACCACTATGGGATGATGGAAAATTACTTTCCCTATCCATTGTGATTCAAACATCCTTAAGTCTGAAGACTCAGTATGTACTTGGAAGTCCCCTCCATGGATTCAGCGTAGCTGACTCAAGTGGCATATCTCGGTTCAACAGTGCCTAGGGCAAGCCTGGAAATTGTATCCCCAGGTGCTCCTGCTTCTCCTGCCACTGCCACCTTGGCTGAGGAAGACCCCAGCAGGGGCAGCGGGGGAGGTGGCAGGCCAGACCCAGATGGAGGGGCTGCTGCTGCCACTGCCACACCAGGCCAAGAACAAGCCCTGTAGAGTGGCAGCAGGCCAGATCCTGGTAGAGGGGCTGTTGCTACCACCACCACTGACCCCGTTGTACCAGACCAAGAACAAGCCTGGCTGGGGCAATGGGGGCAGCAGTGGGCCAGGCCCGGGTGGAAGGGTGGAGGGGGTTCAGCTTTTTTTGCACCCTTCTGGCATTGGTACCCAGGTCACATGTCCTGCTTGCCCCACCCTAGATATGCCTCTGGCTTACTCACAAGAAAGTGTACACAGCATAGATTGCAGACAGACTTTAAATATTCCTGGGAGGCCATAACAACAATAGCTGTCTTAATATTTCTTAGTGCTTGATCATTTAGTGTATGTTTGATAGATAATTCCTAAATAGACTCAGCTACATAGGAATCATGGTATCCCAATTTTTCCAGATATTGGAGTGGGGGGAGCAGTTAGCTCCCACCTTACCCCTAGTCCAGGTCCATAGACAAAGAGATCACTGCCTCTCCTCTCCTTGGCCCTCTGCAGAAAGCAGGGAAGGAAGAAGGAGGTTAGAATATCCCACTGCTAAACCCAATCAGTTGTAGACACATTAAATCAGTTGCTGAACAGGTAGATGACACTTATGTAAATCTCATTAATTCCAAGACTTCCATTTGGATTTCTGAAAGATTCGTGATAATTCTTCTGCAGGATCAAATTCCACACGGTTTTAATTTGCATAACTTGCAGCTGCCCTTCTTGTTTTCATGAAATTGAAAGTTAGTGTGTATGGACTCAATCCAGATCAAGTCTCCCTTGCTTGGCCATAGGAGGTTGAAAATACTTCACGCTCAAAATGTGTTTTCCCCATTCATGCAGACATTTTAAAAATTCCCGAAGGAGCACCCCTTCCATGTATGCTCATCTTAATCTTGACCAGGAGAACCTGTTCACTTACTTTTAAGAAATAAAAACAACAGGAGGAGTTGCACACCATGTAATTAATGCAATGTTTAGTTTGACTGTTACTTGACCCCTTCAAAGATCATGATTCTCAACAATTAGACTGATTTGTGTTTGTTTTTGAGAGAGACTAGCCTAAAGCAGAGCTTGGAAAGATTACTTCTGACTACACCTCTCACAGTCCCAGACACCATGACTAGGATATAGCTCTGGTCAATGATTATGTGTTTGAAAAGTGATCACATGTGTGCATTTAGCAATTTATTTCATGGTTCACCTCTAAATTATCTCAGCTGCAGCAGCACTGAAAGCACTGAAGTAAAGTTTCTTCCTCTTCCATTCAAGCACTAAACCCTAGAGATCATGTGGGCAGAGTCAAGGACATGTCTACTTCCTGTGTCAGTTGGTGCTCCACCTTAGGAAACCTCTGTGTATGTGTTAACATGCCAACTGGACAATAGCAGCAGACTAGTGTTGAAAACATGAAGGTGGGAGATGATAGACTATATTCATTCAGGTCTTTCCACCAGGAAGCAATAACTATGTGAAGTTATCTCATATCATCTGTAACTCTCTCTGCGCATTCAAATGTGACATAAATATTTTTTTTGCTTTGAGGTTGTTTCAGAAGTGGCAATAATCACCTTATTTGCAGCATGCCCTGTAAGAAAATCGAGAGGCAAACCAGCCATTTAAGTGGCATAGTTAAAATACTCACAAATAAAAGTTTGTTATATATTCAAAGCCATGAGCTGTCTTTACAGAATTCTTCTGGCAAAAGTGGGCATTTAATCTGGGAGCCATTAGAAAGCGTGGTGCTACAGATGAAAGGAGCCAGAAAATTCCATATCACAATGCAGTTTGATCAGTAATTCATGGGCCAGGTAATCCACAATGACTTGTCGGCCCTTTGATTGTGCGCGCTTTATGGCTATTAGCAGTTTCCCCTTTCAAATTTGTTTGCCTCCAAACTTCCTTTCTGACCTCTTTTTCATCATTTATGATGCAATTTGGTAGGGAGAAAAACATAACTGCTGTTTGAGTGTATGGCTGTCATTCAAACTCCATTATGGTGCCAAGATATTTGACGTTTGCGACTTTCTGGTGGGGTGGGGGTGGGGAGGACGTTGAGCAGGTGTACAAAACACTAACCAGGTGCCTTTAACAATGCTTTATGGGATTCGCAACTTGCCTCCAGGCTATAAACCTGTTTCAACCTCGGTTTGCAAAATAGATTGGACCTTAATATTGGGTATTACATGCAGCCAAACAAAAGCTGCCTACCTATGTCATTTAAGTATAAACCACAGGAGATAGACTGAAACATGCTAAAATATTGAAAATAATTTAGAAGGGGTTTAAGAAAGACTGACCAGAGCTTTACCCTTCATTCTGCCTCCTTACACTTAAAAGAGTTGAAAATCTAACCAAAAAAAATTATCAAGATATTAGCCGGAGAGCCAGATTAGCTGACCTTTAGATGTATTGTAATTTTCACTTGCATTTTATAGTGCTAGTGAATGTATCCTAAGTAGTTGTGGTACAGACTAATCCAAAGATGGATAAATTATTCTTTGAAATTTAAACATTCAGAATTCCGTAGGCAGCAGGGCTACGGAATTCTGGGAGTTGCAATCCAAAAAATTAGCCTTGTCACACTTTGATCTAATGTTCTTATTCTAAGTTTATGCCCATTTATCTGAAAATGTTTTTAAGGGGGAAAAAAACCTCTTCAGGCTACAATTCTAGGCATGATATCCGAAAGAATACATCTCTCCACATGAGCCTCCATAAATCTTAAGATCTTCATATGAGAGCTTTCTCTCCATCCATTATCAATGGCTATTCCCATGCTGTGGAATTCCTTTCCATGAGACACTAGGATGGTCCTCTCTCAGCTTTCTTTCCATCAGCAAGTGAAGACCTTTTTATTTTAACACACATTTGATGATTATGTGTCTTTTAATGGAATAGTTGTGCTGTAGTTTTGTTTTTACCATTTACTATTATGCTTTCAAGTGGTTTTACACTGATTGTTTAAATAGGATTTTTTTTATTTCATTAAAATACTTCTGTATTAATAATTTTTTAGCTTTTTATTTTAATTTTGTTATAAGGTGTCTTGTGTCAGGAAAAAGGGAGGATATAAAATAAATAAAATAAGAGTATCAAGGAATAAGACTCATTAGATGGAACAGGGTATAGTTCCAAATCAGGGGCTGCCCATGGCTTTCATGTCAGTGGGACAGTGAATTTGCTCTGGGTTTTATGAGGAGCTATTCAAGGTGGTGAATCCTAGCCCTCAAATAGGTTCAGCAGCTTGGACAGCTACATGGCATAAAACCTGGAGGGCAAAATACATGAATAAATAAAAATCATGGTAGATTACAATAAAACCAAATACATTAATCTCAGCAGTTAAAATAATTAGGCAAGAGAACAGGTTTTTTTTTTTTAAGAAACAACACATTTTAAAACAATATTAACAATATTAACAATGTGGAAAGCAAGTCAGGATTAATACCTGCACAAAAAAATGAGTCTTTAGTTCATTATACTCCACTGTGGGATTCCATCTAATCTCAATGAGGAGGCGATTCCACGTGTTGGATTCCACAACTAAGAAGGCCCTCACACTATTGTGAGGCCCTCGTGCTATTGTGAGAACTGGTATCCAGAACTGGCAACACAAGTGTAGATCAAGTTTCCATGAACTTACCTTTCTGGTGTCCCTTTTTGCTCTTATAGGATACATTACTTGAACTGTATACGCTGAAATCCCTACTGTCTTAAGCCTTCAGGTCTTAAAAGAAGTAAGTTCTATGTAAATGAAGGGCATGTGCGTCCCAAGCTATTTCCGGTTGTTTGGGATTATTGGCCTAAGAGGGAGATGTGCATCACCTCTTGCGTACAAAGGATCTCTATAGGAAGCAGCTATGTCAGAGCATTGGGCCATATAACTCAGTACTGAATGGCAATAGGTCCCCCGTGTTTTGGATCTGAGTCTTTCAGACACAAGTATTTCTAACAGCAAATGGACATTGTGCACATGGTTAAAGCCACACTCTCATTTATATTTTGGAGATAAACCTTCCTCAGCTTCAGTTCCCTCAACCCAAAACCCATAATATGTTCCTTGAACTGCTTGCCAATTAAATCATATTGGCTTTACTGACTGAATAAGCGAAGATCTCAAACTCTTTCTCTCTACCTCTGGATGCTCTCTTCCTTGAGTACAGTTTAACATATTTTTTCCTAACCTAATTGGTTTCCTAGCCTAACCAAATTATAGCATGTCTAATGTCTGAACCAGCAAACCAAGGTTTGAGTGAGTCATCCAAAGGAAGAAGGTAAACTGTGTTTTGACCTTGTTTAATCCCAGTTTAAAGAGTTTACTCAGATCACAATTTGCTAGTCAGAAAGCAAAATCTGGTTTTCTTAGACAAAGTAATAACACATCAAGTAATATGTACTATTGCAGAAACTACATGGCTTCACAAACTGTAAGTGGTTTGGTCTTCTGGATCAGGGTCAAGACAAGAAAGAATCAGATTGTGAAAATCAATTATGAAATGTTAGCTCTAACTAACAATATCTTATTGAAGAATGAATTCAAAATGGTGATATTTGAATTCTAGTCAGCTCAAACAAGAATGGTGAGATTTTTGGCCCTTCTATAGATGCCTCTTATTCTCTCAGATGGGATGGTCTCTGACCCAGACCCTTTTTTCTATGTGTGCCGCACTCACTCAATCAGGGCACAAAGATTTCATTTTATAAGCAGAATGACATTGTGTCATTATTTTTTATAATATATATTATATATTTCAGAAGTATTTTATGAGGGATGTTGGAATTAACATGATTAGTTCAATAGCATAGTTTTTTCATTATATTTGTCAATATTTAGGCACTATATCACAATGTGTTCTGGTGGGGTGAAGAAGGAGAATGGCAATGTTGATTTCATTTCCAGAAGAACATGATCAATCAATTCTAGCTTGACTGTTTATTATCCCAAAATGTCTCTTGTCATTCTTAATCATGGTTCCCTCCCTGGTTTCACTAATAAATTATGATGTAGCAAGTAGTTTTTTCCCCCAAATAATCTTTTCATTTCCTGCTACTTCTTTTCATTCACATGCTCTGAACAATTTTTTTTTAACATTACAGTTTTCTTCCTGTAGCCCAAAGTCTTTTCCTTCTACCATTTTTCAATCTGTATAGATAGCAAGGATATGACTCTATCCCCATTCCCTGAATGCAAACACTAAACATGTTGTATAAATTGTGTAGTCTGCAGATGCGTCTCTTTAAAAACAAATAAAAAAAGTATCATGAATTCTTCTGAAGATCGGGACCAGAATGTGTTCAGTTAAGAGGTGGGTTAAGCTCTCTCTCTCTCTCTCCCAACTGTTTTTGTCTTGAAATTTATCCGCCCTTCTATGAGGGATGAAAATAAGGGGGAAGTCTGCATTAGAACCAGCTCAGTTGTCTCCCCACCATTTTTTTAAAACCCCAATTCACCAGAGGGAAATTTCAGGAAAGAGAAAAGATTAAGGGGTAGAAGGTTGAAATTTCCCCATCCCATGCAGTAACCCTAATATAGACCATGGGCCAATCTGCTTACTTTCAATTTTGAAAAAAAAAATCCAAGGGTGTCATTTACAAATTAAATAATTGACGTACTATGTAGTTTGACTTATTATTGATATTTAACAGCAGCACTGGCTACACGTTGCTGGTTAAAGTGGAAAGCAAATGGTGTTCCCTCCAGGCCAGTACTTAAAAATGACTTCCTGCACCATATAGACATCATTTCCTGCCTGCATTTATTACATCCATTCCCAGATGCCACCTGAAATAGATCCAGACTAGCTTAATAGTGGGGATGTTATTTTTTTTTTTTACTAATTTCATTCTCAAAGGAAGCAATGAGTAATTTTAACAATTTTCTTTGCATTGTGAGAAAAGTCTTTGAAAACTGCATTTTTGAAGACTATTCACAGTACTGGACTTATTCTGCACAGAATTTGCAATTTTGCAGAAAATGGAATATTCTGTGCAGGAAAAGGCACTTTTTAATATTTCTGCACTTATTTTCTATGCTGAAAATGCTTTTTCTAGTATTGCCAGTTTGCAAATTTTGTGCAGAATAACTTCTGAACTGCAAAGATTGTTCTTGTTGGGGTTACCCGGTGCTTGAGAAACACATTTTTTTCAGCAAATGTTCGATTATTGTAGAATATTCTCTCCATCTCTATTTAATAGGTACTTAGTTGTGTTTCCAGGGGCAGCATGAACAGCACAGACTAGAGTGGTAGTGCACGGGAAAGCTGAGGGCTACTATTATAGTAGGTCTCCCACAACTATGGGAGATATGTTCCTGAACTTACTGTGGATAATGAAAAATGTGGATAATGAAATGCTATTTTTTTCAATGAGATGAATGATGTAGGTATTGAGATGAGTATGCTGCTTGGAGAGGAGGCCCTGAAACTTTACATAACTTTAGATCTAAGAGAAAGAAGTCTTTTTAACCATTATTCGCAGTCCAAAGCCAGTGCACAATAGATAAAAGCATAAAAATTAACAATGTGTGGTTGAAAAAGAGATGGGAACAAAATTTTTTGAATTACATAACTGAAATTGTGGATACCAGTCACGTGGATATGGGGCACCTACTATACATTCTGCTTAATTATACTAAGAGAGCAAATCTGTCTTTCATGGTTTATTATCTAGGTACAGTTGATTAGAAGGCACAAAACACACATGCATATTGAACCTGAGTGCGATTTTCCTGCTGTTTTGTGTCATACCATGAAGTTCTTCTCTGCTTTTGCTTAAGCAAGTTAACCAATATAGTCACTGTCCCTGTATTGTATACTTTGACCCACAGCCTTGGTCTGATGGCCCACACACCTGTTAGTATAATTTTAAAAGCTCTCCATGAGCGGTCAATTTAGACCTCTTCAAGAACAGTTTCTCCTATATCCAGATGCCTACTAGGTAGAAAGAATGGGAGAAAGAAAAGGGATAGGCAGGAGAGGGAGAAGTCATGGAGAGAAAGAAAAAAAAACGGCCAAGAGAGCAAATAGAGGTGAGCTTGCTTACTTTTGTCTTTCATCTCATCCTCTGTTGGGTTTAATCCTGTCTGCTGCCAATATGAAACTCCTGATAGATTGTCCCTGAGAGAATGTGGCTCTTGACAGAAAGAAAAGTTGCACCTGAGACCTCTGAACCAGAGAATTTAAATCAGGAATTAATCAAATGACAGTACTTTCTCAATGAAGTGGGGGGAAAACCCAGATCAACAGAGCTGGACTGGAACAATCTTTTATAGTACAAATAGAAAATATAATGATATAATACCACTTATTGTTACTTACATTTCCCAGCTAAAACTGCTCAAAGGCAATATTATAACCAATGATCTATTTACAGCCCATTCATGTTAATCATACTTCTTTTTCATAGGTTTTGGATAATACACCAGTACTTGCCAACACACAACTTCCTCCCTCGAAAACAGTACTGATGAACAACACAAGCCTTATACCAGCAACAGAAGAACCAAGCCTTGTTGCAAACTGAGATGCCAACACTAGCAGCTAGCAGTCTACCCACCCATTTATTCTGGAAACACTTTTACGGGACCTAATAATGTCATATACATCATTGGGTGTTCATACACCTGCTCATCCTCCAATAGGATACACTCTGTCTTTCACCAGCAATATCCCATTGCATTCCGCATAGGACAAACTGGTCAGTCACTACACAAAATTTAAAAGATTAAAATAAATCAGAAATCGTAAGTGTCAATATCTAAAAAACCATGGGAAAACCATTCAGTCCACCAGGACACTTTGTCTCTGACCTCAAGGTGGCCATCCTTTAACTAATGATCTTCCAAAATGCATTTGAACAGGAAAACAGCTGAACAAAGATTCATCAAGAAATTCATTTGAATCTCCTATGGCTTGAATAGCCACAAAGGCTTTCTTCCCTTTCTATTTATGTTAACCAGCTCTTCTTATACAGGTTTGTCTGTACTATCACCCTCCCACTTTTGCTTCTTTTAAGAATACTCTATAAGCCATTTTCTCTGCATCTAATTTTCATATTTCCATTTCATCTGGTCCTTCTATTTTTACCCTCCACCCATTAGAGTTCATCTTGAGATGGTACTCGATTTGGATTGAAGATAGGCTCTTCATCACCATGTGTGTGTTAATAATTTCTTATATATGCTGATGTCTTTATCACCTCTCAAGGAGTATGAAACAAACGTTATCAAGATCTTCATTTGCTGGTTCCTTTTGCATTTCCATTCCTTTCCATTCCATTCCCTGGCCAATCCCAGCCTGTGCACAAATATCTATCACCTGCCATCTGATGTAGCAGAACTGAGTCCATGAAAGCCAAATAAAACTTGACAGTTTTTGAGGTGTGGCAACACTTCTTGTTGTTGCTTTTGCTATGAAATCTGTTTTTCAGTATGTTCAAGTAAGATCACAGTAAAGAGAGTAAGGGGAGGAAGGAGGGATGAGAGGACAGAGAGAAAACAGAACAAAGGGGAAAGGGAAGCAAAACATCTATAAGAAGTATATGAATAGCGAAGCAACTAGTTTATTTCCAATACATGCTTATAGCAACCTCCTTACAAGCACTGATCACCAATACAAAACCATATTGAGAAAAGACAGTGTAGAGCTTGGAGAAGTTGCTTTTTTTTTTTTGAACCATGCCCTTTTTCAAGCCCTTTGACAGTTTGAAGCTACTTTGAAGCAGGATATTGGTCTGAATATTGGGCTTTTCCAGATTGCTAGGGTTTTTGTCAGGTCTTATTGTCTCTGCACCCAGTCATTCCATGCTTTTTGAAGGGTGTCTGTAATAACTTCTTGGATCTGTGCCAAGGCTTTTGCAAAGTTTCTTTTTTTAATTGGGTCATTGTTTGTTGAGGTGGTCCTATGGCCTGAGTGGAAAACTTTCTCTTTCCCGATTATTTTTCATCTTTAGAGTTATATAGTACAAAAGTGCCATTTTCCAGATGAACTGATGCACTGTAGCACTATAATTTTAATTTACTAAGTGAAAGAGAGAGAGAGAGAGACAAAGGAGGGGAAGAGAAGGATTTTTTTAAAAATATGTCTTGGAATTAAAAAAAGGAACCCGCTCAAGAATGAGAACAAAATGTTCCAACTGGTATTGGGAATTGCCAGAAAATAGTTCAGAACAACAGAAATATCCTTTGAACTTGTAATATTCCTCCCTGAGAGCTATAACAACAGATAACCACAACCACCAAAAAAACTATCAACACATTTACCTCATCTGGATGAGCCTGTTGCGTACCATATTGGAGATGGACTGTCATATCACTGTGCAACTGCCCTCATGCTTCCACTACAATGTAGTCACACTCCCTTGAAAGTTACATCCCTCTCAGTCACCACTTGGTGGTAGCAGCCTCAGGCCATTTCCATAGTAGACTGTTATAGCGCTATTATAGCACTTTCAACATCCTATGGAATCCTGGGGTTTGCAGTTTAGGGAGGGGCCTTTGAGGTCCCTCCCTAAACTGCAAACCCCAGGATTTCATAGGATGTTGAAAGTGCTATAATAGCGCTATAACGGTCTACTGTGGAAACGGCCTCAGTCTGCAGCTTCTCTGACCATGGCTGGACTGAAAAGAAATGAGAAAGATGGCTTCCCTTTCTGCCCATAACTTAAAATGCATTTCTTTTTCATTACCTGTTCAGCACAAGGGCCTCTTCTTACAAACTGGCCTATCTGCTTCAATAGGTTTGAAGGGTGGGAGATTTAACCCTGACATGCAGCAGTCACATATACACACATTCCATTTCATGAAGATGCCAGAGAGGCTGACCTCATTTCGACCGTACCTCTTTTTGCATGTTGGCTGCAACTTCTCTGCATGGTGGAAATGTAGAAGGAGGCCCGATTGATCTTGACGTTTACCAGCCCTCTTGTAAAGCAAAGGTAACAAATGGTGTCATTGCTGAACCGAGTGAAACAATATTTTCAGTCATGGTTACAGTTGGAGGCAGAGTCTGGGGCAATGAACCAGAAACCAAAAGGGAAACCAAAATATTCAACATCCATCCAGGATTTTGCAGGATTGTTTTAACTTAGCTAAGTACATTTTTGATCAGGAAACCATGACCTTTCTGCTTAACAGTCCTGGTGATTTATAGGATTAACAAAAATAAGAGTGAGTCATGAGTAATTTTATATACCGTTATTCAAACAGATATAGATATAGATATAAACTCAGCAGGGTTTTTTTTGTTTTATTTTTGTTCAGCAGCCCTGATATAATTGCAGCATCATATCCACGATTTATTTATCAAGATTATCTATACCTATATGTGCTTGGAAATTTACTACTACATTTGTTCTTGGTTGTGAGTATTCAATGCAGTTATCTTTGTACATTTCACATACACATTTGTTGTACTGTTGTGCTGAAACTTAGGTAGAAGGCAGAAAGTAGCATACAATTGTGGTTATTCTTTTCTGCACACAATCAAAGCCAACCTTCTAATTTTAATTGAGTTCAAGACTTCAGAAAGGATCCAGCTACAATAGCAATGTTTTGAAAGAAAGCCTGGATTTATTGGTGAATGTGCAGGGACAGTGGAAGGAAATGTAATTGCTAAGTCGCATAATGCAGTGGCAAATAAAATCTAACAACCAGATGCAACATTGTTCCTCATTTCCATTCCAGCCATTTCCCACTTTGAAATACAACAAGGTCGCTTTGCATTCTTTAAACACACATGCACAAACATCTGGAGAGTACAACCCAAATGCAATGGTAATATGAGTTTCATTCAGTGAAGGCAGTGTTCAAATGCAATGATTACCTGAAAGGGAAGTGTATGCAGCTGACCCCAATTTTATATGTTCACCTAAATGTTGGAATTACTTGGAAGGCTTACATATAAAGTAGCAGATACAGTTTTTCATAATAGCAGCATAACTCAAACAACAATAAATCTGAATCATGTCAAGCTGCAAAAAATGAACACATGAAGCTGGTTTGTACCAAGTCAGGCCACTGGTCCATCAACATGAATTGTGTTTTCTGACAGGAGACCTCTCTCCAGGATCTAGGGCAAGGATGTTTCCCACATCTTTTACATACTCTCCTACTGTTTTTATCTGTAGGACAGTCCCAATTAATCTGCTGCCATCCCACTTTTCAGCTGCTTTCAAAATGTCCCCATTTCTTTCTTTTCCTCCCAGTTTTGCCCTTTGATCTCAGCTTACTGCAGTTGCTACAAACAGCCAGCCAGAGAGCTCTAGTGCCTCAGCAAACTACAGGTCCCAGAATTCCATAGTATATTGTCCTGGCAGTTAAAGTGGAATATAATGCTATAATTGTGTAGCATGAACAGGCCTTGAGTAATTTGTACCTGCTCAGTTTGTAATCCTGATGCCTACCGTACCCATTGCTCTCCTTTCTTTTAACTTTAACCTGAATTTGGATTGGACAGTTGTTCTACTAGAGGACAGTCCTGGATGTATGGCTAAGCTAGGGAATAAGGGAAAATTGCTTCCCCCATTTCTTCTAGCATGACCTTTCACTGCCATCAGGCCAAGGAGGCCTCAGAAGAAAAGATCCCTCCTATATGTGGAAAGGCAACAGAGAACTCTTGTTGGTTTTGTTTTTGTAGTGTGGAGGGTTGCTCTTTGTGACTTACACCTGCTTTACAGCTTTTTAAAAACTGCCTTACTGTGGTTTTTCCAGAGTGTAAGCTTCCAGAGTGATGGCTTTTCAAGTGGAAAAGCAGGATGGAAATATTTTAAATAAATAGGTATAGAACTAAATCCTATAAGATGACTCATCGCCTGGCATCCTGTTAGTAACATATGGTGGCATAAGACCACTTTGGGCTCATGCATGTCCTTTTTTGGTTGCTGTGGAGACTGATATTTTCTCTCTCTTTTAAGTTTTACTAAAAGTTTTCAAAATAGGAACAAACAAAACAAAAAAGCAACACATTATGACAACAAATATAAAAGAAAAGCAAACAAAGAAAATATATATATATAGAGGAAGCGAAAATACCAAACACGAAATACCAGAAGATAACTAAAGACAAAAAGAATACTGGGGAGGGGGAGGAGAGAAAAATTCACTGGTTTGCAGCTTTTCTAACACAAATTATAGACAACTCTGTAAAATAACTTCTCATTATAAATACCATTGACATACTTCAACTGCTACTTTTGCAAAAATTACTAATTGTCAAAACCTACAGTCAACATATTATACTTTTTTCTTGCAAAAAGCCAGCCTTTCAAAAAAAAAAATCACCACTGATTTTTTTCTCTTATCAATATTGTCTGTTTATTCATTTTGGCTAAGTCCAACTTTTATCAGCCAGTTGTCTTGTTGGCATCACTGTGTTCTTCCACTTCTGTGCATATAAGAGTTGTGCTGCGATGGTCATATATATCATAATATACCTCTGCTATACCTCTTCTCCAGCTGATCTTCTACAAATCCCAACAAATATAATCATTCTGTTTCCATAGTGGCTGACCTGTTCCCTGTAAGAGCTCACCAGCAGGGCACGATTGCAATAGCACCCTTTACCGCACATTCTTCAGCAAATGGCACATACAAACACAGTGCCTCTGATGCTTGAGGGAGAATATAGACATTATGACCGGTAGCCATTGGCCATGGAGTTCTGCAGTGTACCAGGGACTGCTAAAAATAAATGAGCCAGTCTGAAAACATATCAAGCCTGAACTGTCATTAGAGATGAAGATGACTCAGCTGAGGCCATCATACTTTGACTTTATCATGAGACAATACGACTCTTTGGAAAAGACAATAATGCTTGGTAAAGTGAAAGGCAGTAGGAAAAGAAGGAGATTATACTCCAGGTGTATTGATTCAATCATGGCCTTTGCAAAACCTGAACCAGGCAGTTGATAACTAGGACTCATGAAGGTCTCTCATCTGTAGGGTCACAATAAGTTGAAGCTGAGTTGATGGCACTTACCGACAACAAGCCACTGGCAGTAGAATATAAAAGGGCAAGTAAGCAAATAATAAACCCCTGTGAAGAACAAATGTAACTAACTTTTAGAAGACTTTTTAAAAATGATAGTGATCTGTTCTCCTTTCAGAAGGTGATACCCAGATACTGCTAATTTAGAAAGAATATACATAGTAAGTCACACAGATGGCAGGTGCATGAGATTTCAAGTTTTTAAAAGTGTGTTGTCCCTCTGATTAGCAACAGGGCTAGGAAGACACTAAGTGGCCTTGGAATACCACAATCCAATCAATAAAGCTTTTTAAAAAAGTGTCAGTGACTCCAACCCATAACAGGTCCTTGTTTGGGGAACATGCTCAAAAAACACATGTGCCTTTAAGAGGTCTTGAAAGAATTTACACCCATGGACCATTACCATTTCCAAACACCCTGCAGCTTTACCAGCCCAGCATATGCTGACTGTATATCACCACGACCTTTTTACTAAAGCCCTTTTGACTGGAGTGCTTTTAATACCCACTTTCTCAGCTGAGCTCAAGAGTGATTTGTTTTACATGCCACATTAATCCTTTCCACATTTTCTGGACGAGGCAGCCACAATTCCACTTGTGAGGTGTTTCTAAAACCGAGTTATAGGAATAAAGCAGCAGGGTCCCTTACTTGACAACTTCCCTCCAGGCAGCTGACAAAGTGGCTATCACGACCAAGGGTATTACTGCTTAAAAAACAGTATTTTGTGCCCGGCAAGCAGGGTGGGCCAACCTTAGTGGTGGGTAGGAGGCCCAATTATTGTTGGCTATTCTGTCACAATTAAAACTCAGTAGGGTGCTTTATAGATTTAATGCCCAGTGAACATTGAAGCAGATATAAAATGCAGGGGGTTTTTTTCTTTAAAAAATTCTTTTTTATAAGGTTAAGATGAAATACAAGGGGGAGCAGACAGGTTGAAAATGTAAATTGCAGCTTCATAAAATTCAAGACGTTTATGCCTCACACCTACATGATGGTAGAAAAGAGCTTTTTTATAAATAAGCAATTAGTGCTCAGTACCCTGGCTTTTTTATTATGTGGTAATTTTACAGTTTTTCTTTTTTTCCCTTTAAAGAGTGACACACACATACAAATTCAAAGAGCAAATGAATTTCTGTTGTATCCATTTTATGAGCTTTCCACATTTACAATGTTGTTACCAAAGCAGGTTTCTGAAATTCAGTGTTGTCAACAGGCCATTGGAATTGGCCTGCCAATTATATAATGGTTTTTTACATGTCAGCGCTGTGCTAATTTTATTAACAAGTGTGTATTAGACTCTTTTTTATGTGTTAAACTTGACTGCACAACCAACTTGAGGGCCAAAGTTTAATTTATTGCTATTTCCCTGTAAAATTTAACTTGCAAGCTCTATGGTAGGAACTGAACTATAAATTTTAGCGAAGCTAGTCCTAGCGAAGCTTGAGTTCAGTTTGTAATTCATGAAAGTAAATCTGTGTATCACATTACATATACTTCAATATCCTCTTCACAGATAATGCATGCAGCTGGGAAGAAAGAAATTATGAGCTAATTGAGGCTTTTATTTTTAATCAGAGGATTTGATTTTCATACATTGACCTCAACAACGACATGATTATTCCAAGAGGCGGCCTTTATTTTCCAAAGGCACCTATATCTCTGACCAATTCACGAGTTATAAGCACTGAATAGCTACTATTATAAATAATGAAATGGACTTCTGTTTGAGGTCTCCATGCCAAAAGCAGAAATTCTTTTGCTTCTACCAGAGCTGATAACTCTGCGGTAGTTATTTCATGGTATAAATGAGTAATTGCAACCATAACAGTCAGATCTGAGATCTTTTGTAACCACTGTTTTCTTTTTTGTATATATTTCAGAGGCAGGAGGAAAGACTGACCTATTTTTTCTATGCAATTTATGAACTGTATGCTGAACTAAGAGGGCCAAGAATATCAGCAATAATAAATATTATTATGGTGAAGCTGGATAGGACAAGATAAGGAAGTTTCATATGCGAGAGTCAAAACTTGTATGGTATATAAGAAGACCTACATCCCATCCCCTGATCTATACTCTAGAGCTGACCACGCTGACTGGGAAATTGTAGCTGTAGTCTCCAAAACCAACATTTGCAAACTCTGTCATCCAGGAAGATCAATGTGCAATCTTGGTTCAAGCATAATGTCTCAGCTTTTAACTAAATTCTCAAAATATTTCCTCTGCTCCATATAAAATAGGGGGTAGAAGGCATTATGTGTGCTGTCTGTAACTCCTTGAAGGAAAGGTGGTATATAAACATAATAAATAAATAGAGGATATTATCCTTATGCAAGGGCATTCCTAAGAAAGGGAAGTTTTTTTTAAGACTACATTAAATACACAGCAGAAAATGAAACTGTTAAACTTGCCCTGGTATAAGCAAATTATTATGAGTCTGTGCTGAGACTGCTTCATGTTGCTTCATGGCAAGTGAACCATCAAAAATGTTGAATATGAAGCAGGAATGATTTTCAAGGACACCATGGAGATTTTACAATACGATACAGCTCCTAAAAGAAGGCACATCTCTTTTTTTAGTATATGCTTTAAACAAAAAGGTAGCATTTCAGATCTGTTTTTGTATCCTGAAGGAAGATAATACAATTTGGGTCCAGACTGCAGGCTTTCTGGAGGACTTTATTCTCCACACAAGATTACCCAGCTTTGGACATCTGCAGAGGAGGTCATGTTTCCCCAGATACACATTTGGGGGTGATGCGAGAAATGGCCTTCTAGTTGGCTGCCCCTAGGTTATGGACTCCCTTTCAAGGGCAGACTCACCTGTTATCTTTCCTTCTTTCTTTTTGCCAATTGGCAAAGATGGTTTTATAGAGGGATGTTTTTGGCAATTGCCTGATCACTAAGGGTAGGGTTTTTAATGCGTGGGGGGGGGCGGGCGTTGAGATTTGGTACTGCTTTTTAAAATTATGTATTTTTATTTATTTTTTTGAACTCAAAATGTTTTAACATGAAAACTTGTATGTCTTTTAACATTATACCATATATTATACCATATTAGCAGAAAATCTGTACCTCTTAAAGAATCTTGCAAGCCTCCCTCAGTCCAGCTCTAGGAAACAGGCATGATATAAATAAAAAGAACAGTCAAAGGCCTCAGTTCTGTTGCACATTTTCCAGGGTTGTACAGTGGTGGTGAATGCCAAAATCTGCAGGCTCAGAGCAATCTGTGTTGTCAATGCTTGACTTTCTTTATGGCTGCCACATCTGCAGTGTTTACTTCCTTTTCCCACTGCCGCATCAGCATAGTGCATTAACAGGAATGCAGCCATTGTTATCAGTGGTGTATCTGGGCTTAGCAGTGCCTGGGGCAAGCACAAAAGTTGTGACGTAGGTGGTATTGCTGCCTCTGCCTCCGCACTGGGCCAATAAGGACCCCTGTGGGGTATGTGGGAGGCAGTGGCAGGCATGGGTGGTGGTGGGGGCAGTGGCGTGCGCAGGGGGCAGGGATGGGAGTGGGCACAGAGGAGGCATGAAGGAGTGGCGGAAGGGCAGGGGGTGGTGAGGGTGGTGGCAGGCGCGGGGAGGTGCAAGGGGTGGCGGTGAGCATGGAGGAGGCATGAGGGAGGTGGGGGAAGGTGCAGCGGTGGTGGTAGGTGCAGGGGAGGTGCGAGGGGTCAGTGAGGGGCATGGGGGGCAGTGACAGGCACAGGGGGCAGCGGCAGGCATGGGGGTACAGGGGCGGTGGCAGGCAGGAGGGCGCCCCCTGGGCATTGGCGCCCAGGGCACACGTCCCAGTTGCCTCACCCTAGGTGTGGCCTCTGGGCCGCACCCCTAATTTTAGCAAATATGGAGGATTGACTGTAATTGCGCAGTGCAAAAGCTCTCCTGAAGGCAGAAAGAGACTCCTTTGTTCCTCTGTGATGTTAGCATAGCTTAGCATATCTGGAATCCGTAGTACCATATGTGTGTGTATACACACACCTAGATATCTAACAATGGTTTTCATCCTTAGGCTTTTCTCTCTGCAAAATTGCTCATGCTCAAAAATAGGCCAGAAATAGAGGTGCTTTTTAAAAAATACATCTCCCTCTATAGAATTAAATAGCCTCTCTTGCTTTGTCTCTCTAGCCTTTGCCTATAGTGCATAAAGGGGGCAGGGGGAGAAAGCTGGTTGGATGCATGGATGTGCACACACTCATTCATGGAAAGGACAATAGGGCGTAGCCTTGGATTTCCCATCTAGCTCATCCATGTCCATGTGGAGATCTTGCACTGAGGTAAAAATGCCTGGGAAATGGAGTGAGCTCTCAGGGAGAGGTTTCCAGAAGGAGGTTTCCCACCCCCAACCTTTTCCAGGCATTTTGCTTCAGTGTAAGATCCCCTCAGTGAGGCAAAAATGCCTGGGAAAGGGAGGGGCTCTGGGGGGAAGGTTTCCAGGAGGAGGGTTCCCACTCCCCCACCTCCTGCTGTCCTTTTCCAGGTGTTTTCTTCAGTGCAAAATCTTTTTCCAATAAACCAGTGGATTGCCTCTAAGAGTATCTGCTGCACGTGCTCTCCTCACTCTGGAGTAGCCAGGGCAGGTCACATGCTCTCAATAAGTAGGCACCTGCTCTTTGTACTTAGAGTGAAGAATTGCCTGCTCCTCTTCCTTCTCTGGGACCGTTTCCTCTTCCTCCTCTGCTGCTGGCAGCAGCTAAATCCCCCCAGGGCTTCTCTGTGCCACCCTGAAAGTGGCGCCTGGGGCATGTGTCTCCATGCCCCACCCTAGATCCACCTCTGATTGTCATAAACATGTAACATTAGATCCAGTGCCATCCTAAAGCCTCTGGTTTATTTAGTCATGGGTAAAATGCCACAGTCCACAACAGGGTTGTTGTTATGTTCCTTCAAGTTGACTCTGTCTTAAGCCATTTCCACACTAGACTGTTCTAGTGCTATTATTCCACTTACAACATCCTATGGAATCCTGGGGTTTGCAGTTCAGGGAGGAGCATTTAGAATTTTCAGCCAGAGAGCTCTTTGGCCTCAGTAAACGACAAACCCCAGAATTCCACAGCATGTTGAAAGTGGAATAATAGCACTATAACAATGTAGTGCAAAAATGGCCAGAATTAGACCTAACAGCCTTACACACTTTCCTGAAACACTCATGCACAAATGCACCCATAGGAATGTAGATCCCTTACCACTGAGAAGGGGGAAAGGTTCATTGGTAAAATGATAGTTTCAAAGAGACAGGAGAGCCTTTTCAGAGTCAGCTGGTAACAACATACTCTTGACAAGCTCAGAAACATCACAATGCCACAAAGAAGGCATTGTTCTAGGGGCATGGGGCAAGTTTGATATAAAGAGGGATTATTGATTGTTATGACAGCCATGGAATCCATACTATTATGTGGCTTTTAACTTTGTAGTACTGTAAATTGCTTTGCGATTTTTACAATGAAAAATGGTCTAGAAATGTCTTGGTATTGATATCTATGTATCTATCTGTGGTTTTCAAGGCACCAGAAGATATTAAGTGTAATTCCAGACTGACATCCTCTAGTTTTCCTAAACAAAAGGCATTGTGCAGCTATTCCATCTTTGCCTGTAGGAAAAAGAATGAAGGAATTGCACTAAGCATGTTACAAATGGAAGATTTTCTCATCTCCGTGTTGTTGTTATTGTATGCCTTTACATCAACTCCAAATTACCATGACCCTATTATAGAGTTTTCTTGGCAAGGTTTATTTAGAAGAAGTTTGCCATTGACTTCCTCTTAGGCTGAGAGAGTGTCCAAGGACCCAGCGAGTGTTCATAGCTGAGTGGGTATTTAAGCCCTGGCCTCCCAGGAATCTTGGTCATTACACCATGCCACTTGTCATTCCACTTGTCTTCCATCCCCTTTAAAATTCCATTGAATGAGGCAAGAGAACTGCACTGTATAAGCCGAGGCTTTTCAAACAGTGTGTCACGATACGTTAGTGTGTCGCCTCGCCAGGCGGAGAAGGACCCCTCTCCACCCAAGCCTGACCCACTGCTGCTGCTCTCACCGGGGTTTTTCCTCAGGGAGGGCGATGTCAGTGGGCCAGGATTGGGTGGGGGGCTGCCTTTCCCACTGCTGCTGCCCTCACTGGGGTCTTTCCTCACTGAAACATGGAAGCTTAAAAATGCTTAATGACAAAACACAAGCATCTTCCTCTAATATTCCACCAAATATTGAAAAGCTGTGTTCGTCCTATCAACCTCATACATCTTATTAAAATGATAATTATTGCTTTTATTCAAATGTTTTTAAATTCTTGAAAATATTTACATATTTTTACTCATAAATGACAACAATCTTGGAAATATATGTTATTATTAATAAGTAATATATTTCTTTTAAATATACGAAAAGTTTTCAGGAGATATGTTGTGTCCTCAAAAATTTCATTATTACAAGTTATGTAAGTGTCTATGTTTCTCACAAGGGGTTAGTTTAACCTCCGGTTTGCTAGTAAAACTGAATTGCTGTGTCACGAAATGATGCAGGTCTAAAAAGTGAGTCACCAACATGAAAAGTTTGGAAAGCTCTGGTATAAGCCTTAACTGGAACTACCCTAACATACCTACCTTACAGAATTAGCACATAATGGCCATGATTATGCTTTAGCACAGGATAAATGCAGGCCAGCATAGTGAAAGGATGTTGACTATAAGCACAGTTGCACAAACCAAGGTATTGAGCTCACCTCTTGCACTATGGTAAATTAGCTTCCCACCCAAGTTAAAAGTGAAAGGAGTGGGCTAAATGTATACCTGTAGAATGAATGGGTACATGAGGAGCTGTATTCACACAACTTCGGAGAAAATGCAACAGCTTGCACAATTTTTTTTCTGGCTTACTACCAAAGCAGGATTCTGTCCATTGTGGTTTTTTGTAAACTTAATACCCTCCAACTGTTCTGATTTGGCAGGGACAGTCCTAATTAATCTTCTGTCATGCCACATTTTCAGCTCCTTTCAAAATGTCCCCATTTCTCTCTTCCTCCCTTTCTCCTCTTGTCATCAGCTTCTTTCAATTGTTGCATGCTGAGTTCAAAGTGCAAATATGCTTAGCTTTCAATTAGCTCAGCAGGGAGGAAAAGCGAGTGAAAATTTTGCTTTTCCCAGAAGCTGCTGGCAAAAGCAAACTGCTGCGTTGTTTCCAAGTTTGTGTGGCTTTCCTCATTCATAATTTTGCCATCTTGACCACACTCTGATGTTGCTTTGTCCCATGTTTCCCAATTTGATCAATGAAATATTGGAGAATTTGAAACTTTATAAACTTTGTTTTAATAGGGGTTGAAGAGCGGGAGAAAGAGATTGTGTGTGTGTGTGTGTGTGCACGTGTGCGAGAGAGAGGTGGGTGAGAGAGAGAAAGGCCCTTTCCACACCAGGCTATTAAAACGGTGCAGAGCGACCTCCAACGGAGGTCTTCTGCACCGTAGAGTGGACTGGGGAGGACTACTTTTTGCAGTTCTGCACCTCAGTCCGCTCCGGAGTGACCGGAACTGGTCGCGCCTCATGTTTTTTAAAAACCTCTTTTTAGAAGTTTTTAAAAAGCATGGAGCATGCAACTCCGTGTCACTCTGTCGCCGTGCTCTGGTGCAAATTTGCAGGCGTGCAATAGTGCATGCCTGCAGATCTGCCGGGGGCGGGCTTTAGGCTGGCGAGCTTCTCTGGTTGTTGGAGAGCCTTCACCAACTGGAAGCCGCCATTTTGGATGCCAGAGCAGTGCAGAGCGACGAGCTCGCACTGTTCCTCGTCCCGACGGACTTGCCTGGATGCTGAAGAAGTCCGGTGAGTCCCGTTTTTACGCGGTTCCTTTCCCACATGCAGAAATGGCCAAAGAGAGAGATTTGGTTAAAAACAATATATGTTTGAAAGAAGTAAAAATGTACATACTGTGTGTGTGTATGAAAGAGACAGAGAGAGAGAGGTCTCATGCAAAAGTCAATGTTGACCCTTTTTAATAAGCTTCCAATCTAACAGATCTGCTTTATGTCTTAAATCAGAAATACTTTCAGCCACAAACCAATTGACTTAGAAGCAAAGCACTTCTACATAAATGGCTTTGGATCAGAGCCCCCAGCTGACTCTTGTGTTAGTATTTAGAATGATCCGCAACAATTGCCTGTCCTTGTCCCCACCCCCTGCTGTTCCACAGGCAATTTTTCAATCTCAAAAAAATCCAAGCCAAGGCTACAATGTGGGCCTGCGGGCCAACATTCCAGGTAAATGAGTAGCTTTTAAGGGGAAATGATGCTGTTTTTCAAAAGCTTGACATTTTGAAAAATACAAGACCAGAATTGAAACCTTTGACAATATTTCTCTGCTTATATATTGCAAGCAGCGCAATGCTATACAAATGAATACATCTGGGATTATTTTCAAGCTGTTATTTCCCACTAGGGAAAATATTTAGAAACAGGGCTCAACGTTTGGGCTGAAACTACAAAGAGGCAATCGATCTTGATGCTTTTCCAGCTCATTTTTAATGGCTTTCCTGATATTGTATGGTGACTTTACTACCCTGTTTTGTATGCCCTTATATTCACCAGCAGCTAGCATTTATTTTGAGTATATTCCAGTTTTCGGTTCTGTTTTGGAGCATTTATAGCCCAAAGCTAATAAGGGCACTCAGCATTTCCTTTGGAAAAGACAGAGAAATGTCTCTTAAATCATTAAAAAAATGGAAATGTTTTTGAACACTAGATATGGGACTTACCAAGCACTCCTACATTATACAGCCATAGCAGTGTGATACCACTGTTACTATCAAGGCTCCATCCTCAAGGGATCCTGGGTTGTGCAGTTTGATCAAGAACTTAGAATTCTCTGTTACAAAGCTCAAGTCCACTATTCTGAACTATTACAGGAGACCTCTCTAGTAGAACATTACAAGTACCTCACCAAACTATTCAAATCTCAGGACTCAGTACCATAAGGCTCTTCCACTACACTGTTATAATGCTATTGTTCCACCTTAACTGTCGTGGTGCCCCCTTTGGAATTCTGGGGTCTGTAGTTTGGTGAGGGACTGGAGCTCTCTGGCTGAGAATTCTAAATGTCTCTCCCTAAACTGCAAATCCCATGATTTCATGCAATATTGCCATGTCAGTTAAAGTAGAATAGAAGTGCTATAATAATGTAGTGTGATAAGCTCTTGGTCTCTAACTGCTATATCTACCAGATATAAGGAGTAATGCTACTTCTAATTAGTTACACTGGTAACTGGTTAATTTTTCAGTTATTAACTGGAACGGTGTTACTTCTTGTCTGTAATGCCCATAGTTGAGCTACCCATGACTGAGGCCATTTCTGCACTACAGGGTTCCTACACAATATTCCATTTTCAACATCCTATGGAATCCTGGGGTTTGCAGTTTCGGGAGGGGCATTTAGAATTTTCAGCCAGAGCGCTCTTTGGCCTCAGTAAACTACAAACCCCAGAATTCCACAGGATGTTGAAAGTGGAATAACAGCATCATAACAGCGTAGAGCAGAAATGGCCCAAGCGTGTGCTGACTCAGCCTGAATAATGGGAAGGAGTGGAGGAAGAGCCACATGGGTGGTTCTTCAGTGATGAAATTGGCCCAATTCTGTTCATTGGAAAGTTTTTTGTAAGCCTGCTAGTGCAAAAATAGTGCAAAGAATGCCTCTTGGCCATTGGGAGGTAGAAGCTGGCAACAAGGACAAAAGAAACTAAGGAGAATAAGGAGGCACACTGACAACTTGAACAGCACTAGAGACTCTGATTAGTTGGACATTTTAATTTTTTAAAAAGTTAGTCTGTTTTTTTTTTCCAGCTAAATGTATTCGTTGGATGAATGTACATTAGAAAAGTGCTTGCCCATAGAGAACAACAGCCAACCTGCGATTTTCTTGGGTGTGCTGGACTACAGATTTTATCCCACCCTCAACTGGATGGTGGAGTTTACTCCAAAGCATTGGGGAAGAAAGCACTAGGAAAAGATTGCTTTGTAATGCCTTTTGCATTTTTCTCAAACCTTTGTCTTCAGTTCTTGTTCTCATTTGCTTTGATGTCAAGATTTGGTGCTTTATATGTTAAGGTGCATCTAGACCAGTGGTTCTCAACCTGTGGGTCCCCAGATGTTTTTGGACTTCAGCTCCCAGAAGCCCTGAGCATTGGCCATAGTGGCTAGGGCTTCTGGGAGCTGAAGTCTACAAACATCTGGGGACCCACAGGTTGAGAACCACTGATCTAGACTGTACTACTAAAGGCAATGGCTTTTTCCAGATTAAGTGAGTTTCACTTAGATAGTGGCATATCTAGCACAAACAGCACACAGGGCAAGCATGGAAGTTATGCCCCTATGTTCTTACCCCTACTTCCACCCTCCACCACTACTTGCGTGGCTTTTTTGCACTCCCCTGGCATTAGTGCCTGGGGCACGTGCCCTACTTGCCCCATCCTAGATACACGTCTGCACTTGGGTCCCATTGGAATCAGTGTAAGAGGCCTGATTTAAATCCCATTGATTTCTGTGAGAAGGAACGAAATGCATTTTACTTGATCTAGACTGAGCTGAATTTGTCCAGATCTCTTCATTTCCAGAAGAGATGACCTTCAAAAAAGATACTTGGACCTTCAGAAGACTTAGGACCATCTCCTGGTCACTGAAGCGTACTGAAGCCAGAGGCAGATCATGGTCTGAAGTAGTAGGGTGAGATGCCCCTTCTCCTCCTCAGACCATTGGCAATTAAGTAGTGAAACTGGCTTTGCTTTGATAGTGCTGATTTTACTGGTTCCCCCCCCATATGATTTAATATGTTTCTGCTTTGTGACAGTTTCAAATGAATTTTTCCCAGCCCCAGCTGGAGACAGCAGAGACTGCATCTCAGATCTTCCTCATGAAAAACAACTTCCTCTACCCTTGAGCCAATGCCCTTCCCCAGTTAACTATACATCTCTAACCATATTGTCAGAGTATGATCTATTCCCCCCCCTTTTTTTAAAAAAAAAGCTCCTCTACTACAGAGTGCATACAGTTTCTGGCGTCTAATCCCCAAAAGGTGTTATGCACTTTGAAGTTGTGGCTTTCTGTTTTGTTTTGTTTTAAACAAAACTTTTGAACAGAGCATCTTTATAAATGCACCAAGCAAGGTATTCATCTTTTCTTTGAAGTGATTCTTCTGTGGAAATTACAGGCACTGACAAAACGATTTCCATTGTGCTTCCTTTAATGACATTCAAAAATAGCAAGGTTATATCCTAAGCTGTTTGCTAGCCAGTCAATGGCAGCTGCTGCCTAAAGAACCAGACATCAATATGATTGCTGCCTCTGTACTCAAATGATCAAGTAATGTCTGCAATTTTTCAGAATTTGCCTCCTTTCCACAGCAGAACACACTGAAACAGGGGTGTGATTTTAGCTGCAGTAGAGAGCTGGGGGTTAAATTGGTCCAGCCCTTTTGGGGGTGACTGCCTGTGAGGCTGATGTGCAATGGCAGGTTCACTCACCCCCTCAATGTAAACCTAAATTCTCTGTGCTCTAAATCCAATTACTAGTCCCAGATAGATTATTCCCATTGAATCAGTGGGACTGACAAGTGTTGACTATTCAGGAAGTGATTCAACATGTCCACTGTGGTTGGAATTAGCAGTTGGATTTAAACCCATGTTTTCTGACTTCCAATCTGTTTCTGGAAGGATTCCTGTTGCAACTAGTAAAGCATTACTTTTAAGGTGGGAAAGGAAGTATAACTTCTCTTGTCTTCACAGACCACACTTTTTACAGAAAACCAGGAAGGCAGGGAAAAGCAACCCCAACAATAAGCACTGGCCAAACTGGTTTGAATGCCACACATAAAATTATCCCAAAATGGTTACCCCAAATCCATTATCAAATTTTTAAAAAAGGCACCAGGCTTGAGTTGGTGGCTTGGAGATGAGGAGAGGAAGGTTAGATCTGGCAGCTGTTTTCAAATATCCCAAGGGCTGCCACACAGGAGATAGAGAAAGATCATTTTCTCCTGCTCCATAGAGAAAGAACCAAACCAATGGATTCAAGTTGCAAGAAGAGCGATTATGACAATATTAGTAAGAGCTTCCTGACAGTAAGAGCTCTGTGATGGTGGAATGGACAACCTTACATAATCGAATGCTCTCTGTCACCAATGGTTTCTAAACAAATGTTGGATAGCAATGCATCAGGGGAGGTTTCTTTGTGGAATCCTGCATTGACAGGTGATTGGACTCTGTGTCAACTCTATAGTTCTATTATTCTATGATTCTGTGTGTGCAGTCTGTGGCTCAGTCCACTTGCATAAATGGCCTATTCAGCATTTCTTTAGACATACCTGCTACCAACTCATTTGATTTATAGGCCAGTTAGAGTCATGGAGGTGAGGGCATTTTTTTCCCTCCAGGAAATAGCTATGTTTAACACTGATGGTACTAGAGTAATAATAGTAAGTATTCTTTACCCTCTGCTTTCTAATGTCACTCTCCATTGCCAGTCTCAGTTTGTATTAAACTTGTTTGGCCATGAGTATTTGCAAGACTGACTTTACTTTCCAAGTGGAAAGTCACTGCTTATGGATTAGATGGAATGAAAATGGTATAAAACTTAAAAAAAAACAAAGCAGAACATGGGAGATTTCCATTTGATAAGCAATATGGCATGACCTAGGATGAGGAGTGGAGGAGTGCAACCAATGCTTTTATGTTAGACTAGTCTGTGCCTACAGCTGCTGATACTTGTGCCAAATCTTAGTCCAGAATAAAAGCAACAGAATGATCAGGAGATCTTTACTGGCTCCCTGCTACTGCCATCAGTAGAACTTGGCACGCGAAAGAATCTGGACCTTTTATTTTTTATTATGCTTTCTGGATGAAAACCCCTGGTGTCTACAGATCAAAGAAGTTTGATGAACTGCCAAAAATAGTAACCTACACGTAAAACATGTGCTTCATTTATTACCATCATTTGAAAAGTTTCCTGCTACCGCAGAAATGCAGGTTTCATTGATTTACGGCCCAGCCCTGCAGAATACTGGGAAGCTTCTCAATGAAATCTATTTTATGTGTAACAGGGGAAAAAACAATTTGGTTTTGGATATTTTTTTTTCATGCTTCCTTTTTCAATTTCAAGATATGTAATCACACAATGTATGGTTTTCTTTTATTTGGTAAAGCATGTATGGAAACAGAGATGTAATAATGCTCTGATATCTGTCCCAGCACTTCAAGATTTAGGCCAATGTGTAATCTTAAAAGACCTTTCTTTTAATATAATTTACTCAGAGTATTATTTAGACAATCCTTTATTTTTGTTTCCAGGGTGTGTTCTATATTGTTTCCTTGGCTCCCCAAACATTAAAAAAAATCTAGAGTAAAATTAAAGGGTCAGTTTATTTTAGAAACTTAACTCCTTGTGTTAAGAACAGTCCTTTCTACAATCTCTTTCCTTTCAAATATACAGGCTGAACATGAGAGAAGTACAGCTTGGAAAAGTTACTTTTTGGATTACAATTCCCTATTCCCCAGGAACAGGTATGGATGATAAGAGTTGGAATCCAAAAAAATAAATTTCCCAAGCTACCGTATGAAGCCAACAAATAAAAACAAAAAATAAAATCAAAGAGGCCAATGATGTTCTCCCATGTCTGGCTTGGAAATGAATTTCAGAGGCGCTTAGATTCCTACATAAGATGAGAGGTGACATTTGAAAGCCCCAGGATTTTTCTCTAATTCAGATCAAAATCTGAACTGTAGAAGAATCTCCAGTTTCCTTGTTTTCATCAGTATCTGTGTGTAAATATTGCAGCATAAACCCCAACGACTTCTATGTGTAAAATTGATGTAAATATTTGTGAGTTTGTATGTGCCTGAAGGTTGTCTGCCATCTTCTGGTGATACCATTCATTTCATAGGGTTTTCTTAAGCAAAGAGGTGGTTTTTAGAGGTGGTATTTAGAGGTGGTTTGCCACTGTTGTCCTCTGAAATACAGCCTACGCCACCTGGTATTCCTTGGTAGCACCCAGCCAAATACTATCTAGGCCTGACCTTCCTTTGCACTAATATTTTCCATCCCATATAATCCTCCAGCCAGTCCTTCCACATCAGAACACATTTACCTTTTCTCTTCCTTTGTAGGTGACAGAGTGGCAGGTACATAACCGTAGCAGATGAATTAGCCTTGCTGTTTTTATATATATTGTAACATGTTTTAATTATTACTGTAGTTTAATCTTTGTTTTAACATTTGTATATGACAGTTTTTAATTATGTTTATTTTAATGGCTGTAAGCCAGTTTGAGCCCTCTTGGGGAGAAAAGTGGGATAAAAATAAAGATTAATAATAATAATAATAATAATAGACTATTTCCTCTCCCCTTTCCATTGTCCTGAATGTGCTGGATTGGACGATGCTAGAGTGCAAAATCCAAGGATTTATAGGGAATGCAATATTCCAAAGAGCTACAGAGGGTACTTTGCAACTGAAGCTCAGTTTTTGCATTCTTGACCACTGTTAATCAGTACATCATGTTGCTTGGCAGGGGAGCTGCAGGGGAAAAAAAAGAAGTCCTCTTTCTGCTCTGCCTATGTTCCCACAGCCATTATCACTTCTATTATCCACCCTACTTGCAAGGTAAATGAAGGAAAAAGACAATGTGTGTTGTGGGTGGAAAGATTTGAAGGAGATATGAGTGTATCCATGTCTGTTGAACAAAGATAGGCAAATGTATTCACATTCTTCTAATTTTGTACAGGTGGAGGAGGGGGGTCTTGGAAAAATTTTGAGTTGATCAAGTGAAAGCTTTGAAAGTCATAGAATCATAGAGTTGGAAGAGGCCACAACAGCCATCAAGTCCAGTCCCCTGCCATGCAAGAACACACACTCAAAGCATCCCCAGCAAATAGCTATCCAGCCTCTGTTCAAAAATCTCTAAAGAAGGTCACTTCACGACACTCCAGGGAAGCATATTCCACTGTCAAATGACACTTGCTGTCAGGAAGTTCTTTCTGATGTTTAGGTGAAATCTCTTTTCCTGTAGCTTAAAACCATTGCTCCGTGTCCTAAGTCTCTACAGGAGCAGAAAACAAGCTTGCTCCATCTTCATTATGACATCAAATATTTAAACATGGCTATCGTGTCACCTCTTAACCTTCTTTTTGTCAGTGCTAGTCTCTGGTGAGACTGAAGTCCCATTCAACGATTATCCACTACATTTACTTGAGCACAGGAGCAGGGAACTACAGAGCCTCAACATACTGGCCCTTTTTGCACACTATTTCACATGCGAAAGGGCCTCCGGAGCATCGCGTGATTGTGAGGACCGTTTCACATGACATCTTCACAATCGCGCAACACTGCCGGGGCCAGTAGGCGGCAATCGAGCAATATATCATTGTTGGCTTCTTGCCAAAAATGACGCACGATCACACATCACTCTGGGGCCCCACACACACTTACCTTGTGTGCAGAGCCTCCGGAGACACAGCCATCGTGCTTCCTGCCCCAGTGCAGCCTGGGAAAGTACCCTGCTGCTCTGCAAAAGGAAGAGGTGGAGCCCTCACGCTTCCTGCCAACCAGCAGGGAGCTGCTGCGGAGAAGAAGCAGAGGGGATGTGAGTGCCTCTTGCAAGAGGCTGCTCGCGTGATCCCTGTGCACCCCCATTGGGACAAAGGAAGCTGCGGAAAGGGCCACTCTTTCTTCCTTCATGTGGAAAGTGACACATCTGTAGAGGTTTCTGTTCTATGTAGGCAATGATAGACAAGATAAAGTGAAGTTCTGCCCTTAAACAAATTCAACCCCCTCAATGAAATTTTTCCTGCAGTCCCAAACTTCTAGCATTGTAGAGGGCGATTGTTCATATCTAAAACTCTTATGTCTGCTGTGTTCCATTTCCTTAGTAACACTGCCTGCTGCTTATCTTTGGATGCCTGTGTTTCTAAATGCTCAGCTGAAGTTTTACATTTCTGCAATGCTAGAAATTTGGGACTGAAGGAATATTTCATTGGGGGGATGCCCTCATTTTGTCCCCCCCATAGCTAAACCCCTGTAATGAGACTATTACCAAAGCATCATCAGTTCCCATAACTAAGTTCACCACTCCTTAAGCCCAAAGTTCCCGATTGCCTCAAAGCAATTTTATTGAGCTTGAGATTCTTGACAAAAGTAGCGTTTTCCCCACTTCCCAAGATATGTGAGAAAATGTGCCTTGCTTGAAGCCTTTTTTACATTTTCATACCAGATATTTCTGAGAAACATAGTGTGTACATAGTTTTAAATATGAAGATCTCACACTGAAAATTAAAAAAAAAAGCCAAAATATGCTTTAGTCAATGAAGAAAATGTTTGAATTCTATAACTTGTTCAAACAAATGCATACATCTGGGGAAACACAGTATGTGAAAAGATCTGTGATTTCAGGAACAAAACACAGAGCCTTTCTCAGCCTGATCCAAAACAAAGAAAAAAGAAATTAAAAGTAAAATACAGAGAAAACCAGTTCAATTAAGAATAAAAACATTGTATACATGTTCTTTCCTTAGGTAGTGTATTCTCCATCTTTGGAGGTCTGTAACAGAGGTTGGATGAGCATCTTTCAAGAGTGCTTTAGTTGAGTATACCTGCATGGCAAGGAGATGGATGGACTTTGTGGTCCTTTTTAATGTTAAGATGTGATGATTCTATTCAAGAAGACAAATGGTTTCTTGCAGTTTCGCAGTACGATTGCTTCAGGCACCATTACATCATATCAGGGATCTTGGAATAGTTCATAATTCTTGGTGATTGTGCATCGGGACATTACCACTCAAGATCAGGTACCATAGGAAACATGAGATAAAAAGGCCTTTTGCTTGAACAGTGGACCAGTTCTCCTATGGATGGATCTAGCCAATTGGATAAACTTGGCCAATTCAGGCAAGCTTGGCTAATGAGAGATAGTTATCAAACAAGTACCAGCAGAAGGGATGGGAATCATGTGGCCTTTCAGATCTTACTGGAGTGGAGGGCTTATGGTGAGGAGCACTGGGAGTTGCTGTGCAAACACATCTAAAGGGCTTCATGATATCCATTCATCTTACAGCCTTGCATTTTCTAATGCAAGTCAAAAGTTATTCAGTGATGGGTCAAGGCACAAAGAGAAAGCTGTTTTTTTTTTAAATTGAAGATTTCATAGGCTGTGAAAGTGTCTCCTTTCTGTCATTTTTTTCCAAGTCATGCCTGTGAAGAAAGTTGAAAGGTGAAACAAGAGGGCAGGAGTAATTTTCAGATCAAATGAAAAAAGTATTAGGAACAATTGGGTGTTCTTCATCTTATTCAGGTGCAAATATAAAACTGGCTTCCAAGTCAGCTTTTATTTATCCTTGCTATCTCCCCTCCTCCTCCTTCTCCTCCTCCTCCAACATTTGCAAAAGATTTCATGGTGAGGCAGGGGTTGTCTCTCCTATACTTTGCAGTATGGAAAACTCAAGGAACAGCTGGATAAGTACGGAGACAGCAGGAGAGACGCTTGCTGTGTCATACTCATCCCAGCTCTGTCAATCTGCTGTTTTCCAAATGTTTTGAAATGAAAGCCCCATTATTCTTTTAGCAGGCCATATATCCTCTCACTTTGATATGGTTTAATTGGTGAAATATGATTTAATTGGCAAGATACATTAATAGGCTTTGATATGAAATGTACCCTGATGTGACTATATGGCCAAGCAGGACAAGAGGAAGAGGCTGGCTGAATATGTGCACTGCAAAATAGGTCAGAGTTCCCCTCTAGGCATAGTCAGGTCATAGTCAGGAAATCACCAGGTAACTCCAGAGATAATAGGCTTAAGCTAGCTGTAATGACTCTGCTTTTGGACAATAGTGATAGGGAAGTTCCCATCAAACTGCTGATTGTTTCAACCCTTCTTCCCACCAAGCTGTAAATCTCTCTATCGTCCTCACATCTTTCCAACCATTACCGAGCTATCACAATGTCCATCATTCCTTTGTCACCTAACACTGAGATTGTTAACCCATCCTGGACTTTATTATCCATTCTGCGATCTCCGTTGTTTACTCAGTCGGCTTGCTATTTGCACCCATGCCCTCCAGGTAGAAATTGGGTATAGAATACCCCAGTTTTGATCAGCTAGCTCACAGTACACCTGTTGCTGGTCACCACTCTCCTACTTTGATTTCTGATTTGTATACTGTCCTTAGTCGTGAGTCTAAGGCACATCACTCTTTCTGTGCTGCTCTTCTGGATCAGTAAATATCACCCTCATTGCACTTAAAACCTCACTATCAACAACTTTCTTCTCTCTCTCTTCAGCTAGCATGTGTGATTGCATGAATGCTTGTGTCTTGAGTGTGACTGTTAATTCCCATAATAAAACACAGTTTAGCTTATTTTTGGATCTCTGGATGGTTATTTCCCGCATGAGACCCCATAAACACTGGTGGAAAGATCTCTCTAGGTTGACCCCCTCTTGCAGGCCTCCAAGTTTGAGCTAATGATTCCCCACCTTTGAACAAAGGTACTGGCATCGTGGGTGACCTCTAACTTCACTGAAATTCCTGAATACCATCTTAACTGACAATGTCTCAGATAGAATGTAAATCTGTGATTCTAACATCATCACTGTCTTTATTCTGTACGATTTTTAATAGAAGAGAAGATTAAGAGGGGACATGACAGAAGAGAAGGTTAAGAGGGGACAGGGTAGCCATCTTTAAATATTTGAAAGGATGTCATGTTGGGGAAGGAGCAGGCTTGTTTTCTGCTGCTCCAGAGACTAGGACAAGGAGCAATGGATTCAAGCTGCAGGAAAGGAGATTCCATCTGAACCTCAGAAAGAACTTTCTGACAGTCAGAGCTGTCTGGCAGTGGGATATGCTGCCTTGGAGTGTGGTAGAATCTCCTTCTTTGGAGGTTAAGCAGAGGCTGGATGGCCGTCTGTTGGGAATGCTTTGATGTGTGTTCCTGCATGGCAGGGGGTTGGACTCGATGGCCCCTAGGGTCTCTTCCAACTCTATAATTATATGATTCTATGATGTTTGCCTGGTGACAAAGCCAGTGAAGTTTTGAAAGCTTGCATAATGTATTTTATGCACTGGAGCTGACCCAATAAAGGTATTTCTTCTTGTTGTGGTGTTGTGTGCCTTCAAATCATTTCCAACTTATGGCAACCCAAAAGCAAGCCTATCATGTGGATTTCTGGGGCTGCGGATGTATAATGCACCCAAAATCACCCAGTGGGTTTCCATGGCTGAGCAGGGAATCAAACTCTGGTCTCCAGGGTTGTAGTCCAGTGTCCAAACCACTACAACACACTGGCTTTCTAAGGTGGAATTCTCTACTTGCGGATATTGCTTTTGTTGTATTTTCCTGCACAGCCAACATGGCTACCCTGAAATATTTTTTAAGAGCAAGATGGGTGTCTGTTTTGACTTTCTATACATCCCCCTCCGGAAAACATTACTTTCACAATAAACATGTTCAGGGGTAGCTGTGTTGACCATACAGCGATGTAAAACAGCATCCCAACTCTACAAAAATGCCTTTATTAGCCTGTATTGAGACCCCTCCAAACCAAATGAACAACAACAGAAACAGTATCTGACACAAAATCTAGGACTGTGTGACTCCAACATCTTCATTTCTTTCCTTCTTATGTGTAGCTTTTTAAAAAATATCTTTTGCCTGATTAAAAAGCCAGAGGAGCTTCAAAAGTTTGTAAGATATGTTTTGTGCATTTTGGATGGCCGGTAAAGGTATCACTCTTTTGTGGACAATAAACATGGTTTATTATGAAAATATGTCATACCACTCATCCAGAATCTTATAGTAAAATAGGTTGCTGGATGCCCAGGCACAATCTCTATGGAAAAATAGCACCTGCAGAGTTTGAAAAAATTACCCTTTGGGACTTGAACTCCTACAATGTTGCACTGGAGGTTTCTGGGATGAGGTAGTAATATTTTTTTAATTATTGGCAACAAAATAGAAGAAGAAAATCTCTCAGTGATTCTGTATTATCTAGTTCATATATTAATTTATGGAAAAAGAAAAGAGTTTTAAAAAGTTATGTAACAGTTTGTGCAAGCTTTTTCATCACACAGCTATTGCATTGCTGCAATGTTGGCAGAAAGATCCCAGAACAATCCAAATTCTCTTTGCTCATTATACCAGATTTGGTTATTGAAACCCCAAATTATTTTCACTGAGGACACTTGAAATAGTGTAGAGGATGCAATTAATTTCACTTTCTTCAGGTGTGTCTAATAATGCTTAGAACCAAACAGGCTTCAGTTGGTGGGTCAAACTTCTGCTTCCTTTGCTTCTAAGTTCTGATCCCCATTGAACAATATTATGGCTGAGGATGTAATTTCAGTGGGTGACCAGCTGATGAAGGGAAATCACAGACCAAACCAGCTTTTGTGTCTTTCTTCCTGTCGTGTGCACCCCAGCTGTTCCTTCAAACAGATTAAAACAAAAATAACGTTGCCACAATCTCAAAAGCACTCTTAGAATTTACATTTTGTGTGTATATGAGGCCAGCTGCAGAGTTTTCAAAATATGTGATACTTCCTTTAAGCCCAGTGTTCTGGGGAATGATTAATTGTTATCCATTAAGCGAAAAAGATGTTATTTGATCTCTATACCACTGAACACAGAGGACGAAAACTACTTGAAGAAAATTGAAAACGAGTGTCAGTGAAAATGTGCACATGGTGCAACTGGGATGTGTCATGTGCTGAGGTATTTTGTAGTGGCAACAGGAGTAGTGGTGAAGCCTCATTGGCTGAGCTGACATGATGTCATAGCAAGTTTGTGGACATTCTACAAAGGGAATGAAACTTCCAGCAGCAAAATATTTGCCCACTTAGCTTAACTTCTGTGGAACAATCCTCTCAATTCAGTGAGATTGCCAAAACCCTCATCAAAATCAATGGAATGGTTTTAAGAACAGAACACTTAAGATATTTGAGGAATGAAGGAAATGGTCAGCTGATGACCCAATATGCCTGGGGCTTTGTGGAAGGGGAGTAGGCAGGAGGCTGAAAAAGAGCAGTATTTAGAGAAAATGGGCAGAATGCAAAAAACTGTCAGAAAGCCATTTTTGAACAAAAGATTGGTCTACTATCTTTATCCCCAAATGATAAGAAATATAAAAGACTGTCATTCAAACAAACTTGAGAATTAACTTTGGCACTCAGTTAGTGGCAGGAAACACTTTGTACTGTAAAATACAATTGCTCCGTAGTTGTTGAGATTCCATGTTTATGCATAACACAGAAAGAACTTCATGCCTGAGACAGTCGTTTTGTACTTCACTAACAGCCTAAATAGGTGCATGTTTACTTAGAAGTCAGTTTCAGTAAACTGAGCAAAATTTATCCCCCCTGCCAGCATGCATAGTTGTACAAGTTTAAACCCAAGTTTTTAAAGGAGACTTCAAGAACCGAAGAAGATTTATCACAATGAAAATATATATGCAAAGAAATATTACACAATAAGCTGGGAGAAAAACAACTCTACCCCCTTTTGTCAGTGCAATAGTCTATAGACTATACAAGGTAAAATGATTCAAGGATTCCTCCCCGTCCTCCCGCCTGTTTCCATGGAAGAATGGCTTTGAAAGAGAAACCACATTCTCACAGGATGTCCTGGTGTTTTTCTACAGAATCTTCCCCAGTGGTCTTCCCATCCATCAGAAGAGACCAGCAGGACCACAGGAAGAAATTGTTTTCCTGAGATCACTATGCACTATGTCAGGTTGTTTAAATTAATGGTGTTTAGCAAATGATTTCTGTTTTTCTGTTCCCTCCTGTCATTAAATCTATAGATTTCATTCCAGGATCAAATCTGTCTCTGAATGAAAAAGTAATAATAACGGAAGAAAATACTTAAACTGAATCTGGTAGGTTTTAAAGAAGAGTTCTCTTTCTCTGCTGGGGAGAGAAAGAAGAGAGGGAAGCCACCCTGTCAGAGTATAATTCCATCAAGCAGTTCTGAAGACCTTATAAAACAGGAAAGGAAGCATTGATTTTAATGGTAGCCACGTGACAGAATTCCCATGCATCAGCTTGAAAAATACTGGGATTCATTTGATATTGTAAAAGGGATTCCAGATTTTACCATGTCAAATCACTTTTCTTTCTACTTCAGAAGTGCTTGCATTTATACTAGCTTTTGGAGCAAATAAAATTCTGCAGTGGAAAACAAGTATTATCTCTTCTAAGGAAAACAATGAAAGTCAATACTTAAGCAAGGTAGAATTTTGTACAGACAGAAACCTTTCTGTACAGGCAACAGATAGTTTGAGGAAATAAACAGTTCTAACAGAAAATTCAAAGAAGGCACTAACAGGGAAAGCCAGTTTCAGTTCTGACACAAAAAGGAAGATGGTGGGAAGAAGGTGAGATACTGCGTAGGGTGTGAAGTCCAAGCTGGGAAGAACACAATAAAACACATAAAATTTCAGAGCTGGTGTAGAATTCATGCACAACAAAAAAATTACATGGAAGGTATTCTTTTCTGATTCATGTACTATGGGTCTCCAGAACTTGGGAAAGTAACATTGTCCGTTATCTATCATATGGTCTGATTTAACATGGCCACCTAATGCAAAATGGCAGTTGCAATCATTCCATTCCCCACTTCTGAGAAGAATAATGGTGACACTGAATTAAAATGCAGGCCTCTGAATAGTAAAGGCTAGAGTAAATGTGGAAATCATAGGCAAATTATATCATTCCTGATCAAAAACAGGGAAGGGAATTCAGTACCCTCTCCCCCAATATTTTTTTAATAATTACTTGAGCAAGTACTTTCCATACTCACAGGTCACTTCTTTTTGACTTTTGTGTTTCAGAGCCAAAGCATGTAGCCTTACCCATAGTGACTAAAATGCTGATTGCGCCTTGATTTCACAGTAAAGAAACAAGGAAATTTTAAGATATCCGAAGCATGTTGAGGCATTCTCTCTGCTGCTGCTCACACTTCTTACTGCTGCCTGTTAGCCACAAACCTGTTTCCTCCCCTATATTTTTTCAGCTAGTAATTAGCTATTGCCCCACCACCTGCACTATTTATGTCTGACTTACAATTTTATATTTTTTGTTTACTTTTGGAGCATGTGACTGCTGACAACAGGTTGGATCTAGAAGAGAGCTGAGGTCATATTAAAATCAATGGAGCTGGTTAGCTTCTATTGGTTTATTGCGATTGAGATACAGCTAATTTAGTCTAGCACATCCTCCAACATTTCACAGATGAAAATCAAGACACATGTGGCCAAGCAATGTTAGGGTATAGTTGAGATGGCAAAAGTTTTTGTGAGAAAGAACACAACAAGCTGTTTATTTTTGCTTGAGACTATTGGGAAGGGAAGTCTGAAGGTGCACAATACATATTATAGGAGCATGGAATGTAAAAGCAGGAACCAGGGGACGCCAAACATAGTAAAACAAGAAATGGAACCTATAAGCATTGCAATACCTGGGGTGAGTGAGGTAAAGTGGACAGGAATGGGACATTTTGAGTCAGATAGCTACACAGTGTTTTACTTGGGAAGTGATAAATCAAAGAAAAAAATGGGGTAGCATTAATAATGAGAAGAGATGTAGCAAAAGCAGTCAAATGATGTAATGCAAAGTCTGACTGGATCATATCAATAAGACTTCAGGAAAAATCCAACAATATAACCATAATCCAAATTTATGCTACAACTACAGAGGCAGAAAAAGAAGAAACGGAAAGATTCCATGCTGGAGTTCAGGAGGAAATTGACCACACACTCAAACAAGACTTGCTAATTAATGCAAAAGTAGGAAACAGAGCAGAATCAAAGAGGGACAGAAAATTTGGTCTACGGTCAAGAAATGAAGTAGGAGACTGACTCACTAAATTTTGCGAAGTCAATAGCTTGTTCTCCACAAACATATTCTTCAAACAGCCCAAGAGGTAGGTGCCTCTGTACATGAACGTCATCTGATGACCCGTATAGAAATCAAATAGACTACACAACTGGAAGCAGAAGATTGAGAAACTCCATTCAATCTGCAAAAACAAGACCAGGAACAGATTGTTGCACAGAACTTGAACCGATAAAAATCAACAATTAGAGTAAAGCAAAAGAAAAACACTAAACCAACCATCATGATACAGTTTGAAGAACTTCCCCGTAGAACTCAATATCTTTGCTAGGTTTCAAAGGAAGAAAATGTCTAAGTGTTTAGTCTCTAAGATTTATGAGAAAAAGGGATGAAATGCACCACACATTTCAGGCAGGTAGATACATAGTATTACCAGTTCAGGATCATCCCAGATCCTGAAATTTCTGTGCCAAACCCTGAGACCTAGCACAGCACCTGGCAATTAAGCATTATGAATTAAATACCAAACACAGTTGCTCATAGCATATCATCCAAATATACACACATCCAGAGAAATAGATTAAGAGATTATTTGGATATTAAGACAGAAAAGTTAGTGAAAGAGGTTGTTCCCAGATCAAAGTAAGATGAACAAATTTCTCCTCCTCACCTACTTAGGTGGATGAGATAAGGAAGAATTCATCTAGTTTACTTGCTTTCAGCCAGAAGATGGATACATGGCAAAGTGGAGCTTGAGCCATGGCACCGCAACAACTGTGAGGACAGGAGGAAGTTAACTAAGAAGCTGGGAAGAACCTCTGGAAAGTCTTTGCAAGTTCCAGCAACAAATCAATTAAATCTTGCAAAAATTGTAGCAGTCTTATACTCTATTAGCTGAGCTGGAGATTTGCATACAGCACTTCCTACTTGCCGGGAGCTGAGCCCACTAAATCTAAATAATTTGCACCCTCTTCTTCTGGCTGGAGATGACCCATAAAAACTGGAGACTCAGGGCCTGAGATCTGGCAACCCAATGGATACATGTTTTTGGTCTGCTTGTACTGTACTGTTTTATCCAGAAGATCAAATGTTTGTTTAGCCAAGAATGTTGTGGCTTCTTCTCTTGATGATACTAATTAACACTGTCACAGAATGTTAAACTGAGATGTTAATATTTAGGAAAGTGGCTCTGTTATATTGTTCTGGTTCTTCTGGCATGGGCTGCAACACTGAGCCGAGCAGTGTGTGTGCATCGTATTAAATGATCACAGCCTAAATAGATTCATCACACACAGATTCAAAGCTATGGGGACATGAACAAAGAAAGAAAAGAGTCATAACTAGAGAAGTTCAACAATGGACCAGCAGGCTTAGGGAAACTCAAATTTCATTCTGAGGTTTTTAAGATTTAAAAAAAAAACCCAGCTTGTGTTACCCCAAAATGTAGGTGCCATAAGGGCCACCTTGTGATGCCAGTGCCTCCTTGCAAGAGTGGGGAATGAATTAGCTCAAAGAGGAGGCTTGCGAGAAGAGGGCAACTTAGAAAGACCTTTCCTACCAATGTTTACAGGCACACACAGGAAAAGAACCAGCCAAAGATTCAAAAGTAAGCTAAAAATGTGTTTTACTGAGGGGAATTCACTCATGCACGCACACAAGATACACACAACCACACATTCACACAAGAGCTAACTGAAAAAGAAAGGGAGGAAAAAAATGTATAGAGAGGCTGAGGGTTTTGAGGGGATTTATAATTACCAGTCCAGAAGAGTAGTGAAGAGCAGAAATGTGTTTTGGGTTAGGTAGGACCTAAGGACAGTCCACATTCAGGAGTCAGATAGACAGAGTGACAGGTAGACCTTTGAGAGATGCACTGGGCATCCTGAAATCAAGGGTATTTGTACCCTGAAAATAGCCTGTGGCAGCGAAGGTTCCAGATGCAAGACAAAAGGAACCTGTTGGGGACAATGGTTTTTTCTGCCTGTTGATGGGCTTAGTGCTTGATTGACAAAGACATGATGGGTGTTGTAATAGCTGTGCATTGTGGGTGCTGTGAGGAAAGAGGAAAAATTCCAGGTGTACAAAGGATGGATATCTGTCAATCAGTGTCAATCAATTAGGTAGGCTTCTTACAGTTGGGTTCCCTGGAAAATTCCAGCTTCTATTTAAGCCTATTATCCACAGAAATGGTGTGTATTTGCCTGACAAATGACTCAGTCTTACCTGGAGGAAGTTTCTTTTTTTTTTATCATTATCTTTATTGAGATATAAGTCATAATAAATAATAAATAATAAATATAAATCATGATAAACAATAGCTTGCTTTCTATACTTCAAATACTTCATTTTTAAACACCGGTTTCATTACATTTAGTTGTATGTATATATTTTCCATACTTTTATCTGAATTCTCTCTCCTTTTTTTTTGATATTCTAAAACTTGAGGGGAAACAAGAAAAGAAAAGAAAAGAAAAAACAAATACACAAAAAATATAATAATAATAATTACAATTTCCCTAACCCCCCCACAAAAAAGGAAAGAAACTCCCGTAAATCTGAACTCGTACCCTTACTGTCCAATAAAATAAAGGTCTCCGCCTTTTTTTCCTCTGTATTTCCCTTCATTCCAATTTTTTCCTTTTTTTTTCATTTCTCCGTATTTTACCACCGTTTCTATTAAATATTATATATACTCAATATTTGCCAAACCCCATTTTCTACTTAGTTACTTTGTTACCGGATCCCATTCTCGCAAAACATCGTCGGATTGCTCTTTAACTTTTATAGTGAGCCGGTCATTTTCTTTCATTTCTATTATTTTAACCATCCAGTATTCTACGGATGGTGGATCTTTATTTTTCCATTCTTTAGCTATAAGAATTCTAGCAGCTGTGATGAGGTATAAAAGAATCCTCCAATATTTCTTAAAAATTTTCATATCTATCATTTGAACCATATTTAATAGATATATTTCCGGTTTTAGAGAAATTTGTGTTTTAAATATTTCCATCAAGTGTTTATTCACCTCTTTCCAAAAGCTACTGATTTTTGCACATTTCCACCACATATGCATAAATGACCCTGCTTTCCTACCTGGAGGAAGTTTCAAGTTGACTTATCCTTCTCATGTTTATAGTCAAATTCCTTCCCTCGCTCAGTTTGACCTCTTTGTCACTTTTCAGGTCTGATTTTGATATCAGTGCCAATTAAAGTGTGTTGCCAATTACATATGATGTCAATTAGATATGGTGCCCATCTAAACCATACTAATATCAGGGACTCCCAAAGTGGGGCTTTACACTTGTCACAAGTACAGGCTATACAGTATTGTCTTAGGACAGGTAATCCATTCTGAATCTTTCAGCTAGTATCAGATCCAGCCACCAGAATGTTGTTTGTTGTTCTCCTATTCATATTTTCCATTACGTTTCCAGACTGGCCATGATGTCCTGTTGTAGAACAGAAGCTAGCAAACATTATTTTTTGGACTGCAGCTCCTAGAAACCCCCAGGCAGACTGGAAGATTCTGGGAGTTACAGTAGTAGAGAATTTAACTGGTATAATTTTATGGTTTTAATACTTCTCATTCTCTCAAAGGACAATTCTAATCTTCTTTTATTAATGTTTAAATGACCAACAAAGACTTGGGAAGACATTTTGTCCACCTTCACAATAGATAGTCTTGATTCAATACAAGTCTTGACTGGCTTCTCCCAAGCTCTGTTATCATGTCAGGTTTTGCTTTCTGAGGAATGTATGTTCTGTGACTGAAAAATCTTTTAGACATTAAAGTTGTTCTCTGACACTCTGACACACCTTTGAAATTTTGATGATTGCACTACTATTATGTGTGCCTTGTGTTATGAGGGCATATTCTGAATCTTTGTAGAAGCATGAAACAGTGGCCCTTTCCACACGGGGGGGGTGGACACGAGGGGAAACGGGGTGGTGCATGCGGGGACGGAGCTTACTGTGAAGTGGGAGGCTCCGTCCCCGTGGGGAGCAGCGCGAGTTCGCTGCTCTAAACGTCGCTGGCATTCGGTGGCACTCAGCAGTACCTGGCGGCACCCAAAATGGTGGCCGGCGGCTTCTGGCGGCGCTCCACCAATCAGGGCAGCACACCGGCCGGAAGCCTACCCCCGGGCAGCTCTGCAGGGATGCACTACCACATCCCTGCAGTTCTTCATCGGGCGCTGCGACAGAGTAGCGCGCGCGAGGTTTTATGAAGACCACTTGAAAAGTGGTCTTTATAAAAGGCAGAGCGCCACCCACGTGGCCACGCAAGGGCAGTGTGAGGTTTAGAACCTCCCCTTTTTTGTCCTCCCTAGTGCACCCCGCGGTGTAGACGACCTCCGTGTCCAGTCATCGCACCGCGGGGTTTTACGCCCATGTGAAAATGGCCAGTATTGCTTATTGTTGGACAGGGAAAGAAGTTAGGTTTCTTCAAAGAACAGTGACGCTTTCACCCTAGACTGTTTTAACATTATGATTCTGCTTTAACTACCGTGGCTGTGTCCTATGGAATCCTGGGGTTTGCAGTTTGTTAAGGCATTATCATTCTGTGACTAAGCGTTTTAAATACTCTTCCTTAAAGTGGACTCATAGCACTGTTACTGTATAGTATGAAAATGTCCAGGTTTTTCTCCAGTTCTTTCACCAAATAAAAAAAAGGCCATCTGGTCTTTTGACAACTAACCATGGAATAACAAGACCAGACACACACATTGGGTTAAATAAGTGCCACTTTATTTAAGCTAACCTATTTAGATTGTGTTGGCCTGGAAATGAAGCAAGAGAGAAGAGCAACCTGATATGGATCCAGCTGAGCCCCGGTGCCCCCCTGACAACCTTCTCAGCCTTCCATTGGTCAAAACCCCTGAGCTCCAAAGGCTATCAAAAAATACTTTTGGTTGCTCTCTGGCCAGCTGTAATTGGAAGGTAACTCAGAGGACTCCCACTTAAGCCCCAGAACTCTTTAACTGAGAGCCCATATCCCAGGTTAACTTCAAGGCTAATTTCCTTCCCCATCTTCCAGACCTCATAACCCTATAAGGGGAGGTTTCAGAGTCCTGCTTTATACCCAAAGGAGTGTCAAAGGTGATCACCAAGACATATATTCTCATCCCTCTACCAACCAGATGAAAGCCTATTTAAGATACCACCCAAAGCCGGTTGTCAAAGTCCTGCAGGTAGAGTATGATGCTAATCATACTGGCCTCTTCCATGTAGGGTGTCAAAGCCCCACCCTCCCTCGCAGCACCCTCTCTCACACAAGCCCAGGTAGGTATTATTATCTGAGGCCACTTTCTAGGCCTGGAAAGAATCCAGGAAGGAAGCCAAGAGAAACCAAAGCAGGGCGTGGATTACTATATCATGTGATAGGTACCATTGACTGAGCCGTAAAAGGTTGAGTGAAGAGAAGACCAAAACTTAAATCACATTTTGGTTTCTAAAGGGTTAGAAGGAATTTCTGCCACTTTACTTATGAGATTTCTGAAGTGTATGGGAAAATGTAGTTTGAGGAAAAAAATGATAAAAGATTTTCTACTCTCCTGAATAATCTCATAAAAAAGATTAATAGCATTGGAGTAGATGGACATTTTTGAACTTCCTTTTTGGAAGGACCACAAAGAAAAACAGAGTTGTTTGCGGTTGTAGAAGACTCAGAGGTAGCTTTCTAGAAGGAACGCAGGTAGCTGCCAGAGATGTGCAAGCAATTTTTTAAAAATAATCCCTCCCTTCCTCCCTTCCTTCCTTCCTTCCTTCCTTCCTTCCTTCCTTCCTTCCTTCCTTCCTTTCTTTCTTTCGTTCTTTCGTTCTTCCTTCCTTCCTTCCATTTTTATATCATACTGTCTGTGTATTTTTTTCTTTCCCTCCCAAATAACGTGCAGTGTCAAATCAGTACAGAATTAAATCATATTTAGAAAAAAACAACCAAAAGGGCATCTGATGTTTTACAGACATTCCAACACCTTCAAGGAAATTTGAACTCACACCAAAGAATCTGACATTCATTTGGATCTCCATCTGCAGCAAAGCACATGTGCATACCCAATACACATTGAACCACTACACTGGAAAAAAAGGGGGAAGAAAACCCTCCCTCCTCTTAAATTATAGCAGCCATCTACCATTCTTTTGCAACCGCACAAAGGCTTTGGTATTTTCAAACATCACACCACGCCATCCAGTGATTTGGTCACAAAGCTCCCTTTTCTGAACAGTAATCTATTGTTTTGTCACAGAAGACTGTTGTGGAAAAGCTGTGCAAGACAAATTCCAAACAGAACTTAGAAATGTTGATTTTTTTAAAGACCACAGTTGCTTGATTTTGTAGTCCAGAAAAGCAACTTTATTCAAATTCTCTTGCACATTCTCACAGCCTCCAACATTTCACAAATGAGAACTAGGATGTGTGGCCAAGCAACAACAGAAGCGGTTAAAATGACAAAGGTTATTAATGAGTAAGAACGCACAAACTAAGAGAGGGGGCAACAGAGTCTACTGGGAAGGACAAATTTCCACCTCCTCCCCACTTTTCTTCTTGCCAAGTTAATGGAGTGCATAAGTTTGCACTCTGTTCCAAGTTTGCAGCAGTTGAAGTAAAGTGAGGATAAAGGGGGAAAGTGGGAGGAGGAGACAGATCTTGGGACATTTTAAAAGCATCTGAAAAGTGGGACAGCACAGGATGAATCAGGATTGTCCCTGCCAAACTGGGACAGTTGAAGGTTATGCACTGTCATTAGGAAGTCAGTCTGACTCCAGTAAATTTTCCTTTAGCAGCCTGATTGTACAGTTCCCATAGCTATGGAGACAGGTCTTACCTGCATATTTTCATTACAATATATTGGGAGATGCTAGCCTGGCACTGGCCATGGGTAGTGTGTTTGGCCTCTGCTACCAGTTAGAGGAATTTTAGTGTCCTCATCAGCAACAAGGCCAGACATTAACAGCTATCTGGTTACATAGAAAGAGTTAATTTGTATTTAATAAGTTTTGCCAGATAGTTGTGTTTTCATTTGACCATTTATGGTGAGAACAGACTGAGGGAGTAAACTTCCCTGTAGCAACCTGGTTGTATGGTTCCCATTGCTATTGGGAAAGGTGGTACCTCAACACTTTAATTTCCTTTGCTTGCTTCTGCACTATATAACCCTTAGGAATCCACCTCTCATGGGTCTTGCTCTGAGTATCTCAGCTTGGGGGCCCACAAGGGACTTCAGGACTAAGTAGCTAAGGAAAGCGTTGTTTACGGGCCCAGTTCTACCGTTTTTTGCAAGGAGATGTTTAGCCCTATTAGCTAAACAACTGAAACACTGCTCTCTGTAGACCATTGGGTGCCTCATTTACCACCGATAAATCTTATCTTATAAAAGGGACGCGTGTCAGTTTTTGGTATCAAATGATATCTTCAGGAGGCCTGGAATTGTCATCAATTCCAGGTCAGCACACCACGGTGGCTTAGGGATTCTGTGGTCCCCAAAACCAATTTTTCCAAGCTCTATCTAGGTCTCAGAGGACCAACTTGATGGCAGTTTCCAAACAGACAGAAATAACCTTAGAAGTCCTGTATTTTTAGTACCTTCTTTATATTTTGGCCCGTTGCATTTAGATTGCCTGCAGCAAACACAGTTGTCTTCTTTTCCAATTCAAAATATGATTTTTTTTTATTTTCTTGCTTGTAGCTGTGAGAGGCTTATAATCCTTGAAGGTTTCTAAGGAACAGGATTAATCCCATGATGTACTCATTATCTAAATGTTTAAACCTAAATATTGGCCAGTCATCTGTTTTTCCACTTATTACATTTTTCTCTCTCTTTTATTCTCATTCCCCTTCCTTGCTTTTCCTCATTTTTCATACTGTAAATGTATATATTTAGGCTCCCACTAATACATCCAGGTCTAAGCTACGTTCAACACAGTTGTGAATTTCCCTTTACCTGAAGAAATAAATACAATGTGTGTTACTCTGATTTCTGGGGTCCCTTGGGGGACACCTCAATGTGCTCCACGCAATGGGGAATGGAAACTAGCCAGAGCACAAGCAATAGCAATGCGAGAGGCAGGGTAACCTAGCGGGGTCTTTTTACCCAGTTTTTATGGGGTCAGGCCAAGCCAAAAACCAAACCAAAATGTCCAATAAATGATTTTATTGAATGAAAATCTCACCCAGCAATGCAATCACTCACACCTTCACTCAAGACCTATTAAGAAGCAAAAGAGAGGAAATTGGATAGGTGAATTGAAGGGGTGTAGCTAGGGTGATACTGCACCTTTGTCCTGAAGTCCTTGGTCTGGGAAAAACAGCAGAGAAGTGGGGCTCAGCATGGAGAGGACTGAGGGGATCACTCAACGGACAGAGAAATGGTCTGCTGGGATGACTGTGAGTGATCCAAAGAACCATTCAAAAACAGAGAATATTTGTAAGAGAAAAAGTAGCTGGAGAACTAATCCTTTCCTGGGGAGAACAATGGGGTGTTGGAGTGATAACGAAGCTCCACCATGGTAATTTCCTTTGTGTGATGGGATTGCAAGGTGTTGCCAAAGTCTCAGGATCTTCGGCTGTGTTTTGTGGTGTGACTTCATGTAAATGGTTCTCACCTGATGAGAACCATTTGCTCAACTTGGGGCAGACATGCTAATCCCCTCAAGTCAGCGTCTTGGGGCTGAGGACCTTTTGTTTATTGTTGGTTTACACATCTTGAGGTTTCCTGGGGCTACGTGACTGGGGATTTTACTGGCCTGACCTGGTTTTCAGTCTTTTGACCATGCCTGCCTACATGCACCTTCAAGGGACCTCTCAGGCACATTGAGTCATATTTTAATATTAAAATTGTAGACCCCAGGATAGGGTTTCTCCACTGAAGTAACGTGTGTTTCAGATTCCAACACCCATGGTCTCTGTTTAGAATAAATTTCTGGATCTATACATTCCTGAGGTCTATATTAGACAGTAATTTTGTATACTTAAGTATAGTTCCCAAATATTTGATTGGTGTCAATCATGCATATTAGTTTGAATTTGAAGCTAACCTTTTAGCTTCATTAATACACACTATTGGAAAAAAGGATAAGATTTCCATTGTATGTTTTTTAAGGAGACCACCTAAAGGAAGGATGGATTCACACCTGCTTTTTAAAGTAGTGTTCTAGTTCTCCAGTAGCTGCAATGGATTGTTTCAATGAGATATTAATCACTGTTAGCAACCCGGCTAGATTCTCCTCATGACTGGTCTTAACTAGTCACGATGAGGGGCATCTAGAAGTTTGTCAGCAGTTTCCCAAGAAGCTTGTCATGTTCCTCAAGTGTTCATGACTGAAACACATAAAAGAAACTGCAATCAACAGAGGCTGAAGACATGTCCACTACAAATGTTGAGCTAGTTAGTCTGATTGAGCTACATATTAGTCCCAACTACAGTAGATTAATTGAATCAATGGGGTTTACGTAACAGTTGTCTTAATGGTTACTCACAACTACAGTGGGCTCATTGAATCAACCATTCAATGGTGACTCAATATCTAGGTAAATCCCATTAATTCAATGGGTCTAGTCTAGTCAAGATTAAAAAGAGAATTCAGTTCCAGGCCACTGTATTCATTTAGTGGGTTGTACTCTAGTTGAGCTTAACAATTGGGTTTAAGGTTACCAGTGTCATGCCCTATCCTTGAGACCCTGACAGAGAGGAGGAGAGTTCTGATTCAGAGACAGAAGATACCCCAGAAGAAGACAACAATCAGCAGCAGGAGCCAGAGTAACGGAAAAAGAAGGGCTAGCAGCCACAGGAGTCAGAGGAAAAAAGCAACACAGGCACCTACATTGGTAGAATGATGGCAAGAAAAGGAAGGGCTCAGGTGTTCAGCTTGTTTATTTAATAAATGAGCCCTAATGAAGGAACACCTGTGTGAACACAGTTAGCCTCTAAGAGACAAACAGCTGGCCAACCTCCTCAGGGTTGACAACTGATCTTCCTGGTGGTTAAAATCCTGTGCTGGTACCTTACTTCCTGAAGTCTGACTCACCTTGGATCTTTGACTGCCATGACTGTGCTTTTGGTTTGCCCCTGTGGGTTTGGATACTTTGGAACTCTGGACTTTTGGCTTGATTTGGATTTGCTTTGGACTATTCTCTCTCTCCTTCCTTGCCATGAGTAATAACCCTCCTCTTCCAGCCTGCTAATTGCTGCCTGGCCTGTCTGAGACAGGACTGCCAGATTGAAAACTGGAGAAGGCTCTGGTACCTTCAGTGGTTCTGTAGAAGATGGAATTTTAGAAGATGTTGCTTGTGATGCCACCAAGTAACTAGTAAAACCTGCTGAAATTCCTTCTTCTACACATTCATTAAAGGTACAGGAGCCTCTTTCATTTTTCAGTCTGGAAACACTAATAGGGTTCAGCCTTCTGTATTCTAAGTAGAGTCAAAATTGTAATGAATTTGAGTGATTTTATTAGAAATGTATGCCACAAAGAAGATACAGTGAACTATATATCTCCACATGACCTTGAAACCAGATTGTAAAAGCTTCCTCACCTCTTGTAAAAGCTCTACAAGATGATACAATGTGGAAAGGCAGTGGCAAAGCATGGTTTCATCTCTGCTATCATTGCTGTGACTCCTTTGTACACTGTCTGAAAGCAATCATTTTCAACAGTGTATTGCATTAAGTATCTCCATTCCTGGAACATTTCTAATCACCATCACTCTACCTTCTGCTTTAGCTGGCTTTTTGTCCCTGTTACAAAAATGGCAAATACAGAAGACTATGCTACAATTGTCCTATCATAGGTTTTCAATGGGCTCTAAGCTTTGTTCTGTTCAGTGGAGTAAATTTTGATGTGGAGGTAGTCAAGATGACAAAATCCATAACAAAACCACAAAAAATAACACCAAAATTCAGGATGCTGTGTTGAACTATGTCTGTGTGTTGGAAATTGTGTGAGAGAAAGAATGAGAGACAGGGATCTCAATAGTATTATAATACCTTCCAACAGCTCACAGATGAAAACCAGGACACATATGCCTAGGTAACAAAGTGTTCTCAAAATGGCAGAAGTTATTAATGAAGAACACATAAGTTTGGAGCATCTGCAGAAGTTTGCATTTGCCTCAGCCTTGCCTGGGACCCCTACCCTTTTCTCTCCTCTTCTCCCATTGAACTGAGTGCAAACTACTTTTGCATGTTGAACTCAGGCCGTTTCTGCACTAGACTGTTATAGCACTATTATTCCACTTTCAACATCCTATGGAATCCTGGGGTTTGCAGTTTAGGGAGGGGCCGGCCCTAAACTGCAAAACCCAGGATTCCATAGGATGTTGAAAATGGAATAATAGTGCTATAACAGTCTAGTGCGGAAATATATTCAGTTTGCAGCAATTGAAGTAAGATGAAGACAAAGAGAAAAAGTGGGAGGAAGAGTGAGAAACCGGGAATTTTTACAAGCAGCTGGAAACGTGGGATAACAGCGGATTAATTGGGATTGCCCTTACTAAATAGCGACAGTTGGAGGGTGTGCAGTATGTTATTATTGGAAAAATCTGTTGTTCTTTTATCTAAAATCCATGGATCAGCATTATGTATAAATAAATCTGAATCAAATTAATTCTATCTGAATCAAATTAATTCTATCCAAGTGGAGAGAATTTTCAATTCTTGTTCTTAGGGCAAGTCATAATTTAAACTACACATATTTATTGTTCAGAAGATGGCAACTTCTTCTAGGCATTGTAATATATATATATTTTTAAAAAAGGATGAAAACTACACTATAACCAAAGTTCTTCTTATAATATGGAAAACATGCTAGAGACACACTAATCCTTGTCTAGTCTAAACATTTCATTAGCTTTTGGGATGATAACAACACAGGCACTGTGAGTTTCCAAACTGTCAAGTACAATAATTCTTAAAATGTTTTTTTCCCCTGTATTTTGTATTACCACAAGACACTGTAAAATCTGTCTTTTGTAAACTTTTACATCTGAGACATGGAATGCAAGTTGAAATAAGAGCTTGAAAAGTTTTTTTAAAAAAACTACAGTTCTCAGAGGCCAGGCTGGCTGGGGGGTTCTGGGAGTTGTAGTCCCCTCCCGCAAAAAAGGTACTAGTTGAAATGTTGGTGCATTTGCAACTTTTAGGTAGTTTATCACCACATGTAGAATAGAATGTGAAAGCAAATGAAGCATTCATATTTTTTAATTTTATTGTTCTTCATTTCAGCAATAACCAAGTTAGAACACACATAAACATGCGCGCGCACACGCGCACACACCCATTGCTTCAAACAAGAATTTTCAAAATGTAGAAGGTTAAACATTTATATTTTAAAAGTGCTCTTTTTCTCAATCTCCTGTTCACTGGACCATTATTATATCACAATTTTGAGTCTCTTCAAACTTTGGTTTTTGCTTCATGAGAAGGAAATGGACTTGTAGCTGCACGTTGAAGAAGTATGGAATTTCTTGGGTTGTTAAAATAAACAAGACCTCATTTTTGAAAAGCTCATCCTCAAAATATACAAATTTCCACTGCAGACAAAGGCCCTTTCGGCACACGGTTATTAAGGCGGGCCAATGCATCTTGCCATGGAGGTCTTCTGTGCATTGGAGTGGACTAGGCTCGGTTTATTTACCTTTGTTCTGCACCTAATTCTGACGAAATGGGCCCCCATGTGGTGGTAAAGCGCGCTATTTGAAAACCGGAAGAAATTGGTTTTCCAATTTTCCAGATCGATCTGATTCGTACTTTCACAGTGGTGCAGACACGTACATTCGCACCAATGCGAATTAGTGGTCAGGGGAGGGCTCATGGGAGGGGCCAGGAGGTAGTATGGACTTTGGCACGTACGCATGTATGCAATGACATACTAAACTATGCCAAAAAAAAAAAAAAAAGAGGCCAATCACAGCCAACGGGGTGGGGTGAGGGGAGTAGCGGGAGTGGCCACGGTAGAGGCAGTGTGGATTCATGAACTCATACTCCTCCGAATCAGAATGGAACATACGCAGTAGCTATGCAGAAGGAAATGAGGGAAAGTCCGTCTTGTTCCGAGCCCAGAAAATCTAGTAAGAAATGGCACAAACCGATTCACCAGCCTCATGCGGAAAGGGCCAAAGTAATTTTCATTCAGATGTACTGTCTTTTTTAATGAAAGCATCTATGCAGTGTCACTACAAAAGGTGGCAAAAGTAACTCTGAGACGTCAGCAATTTATATTCTGCACAAGAAAATCTGAATGAAAATTGAGGCCGGTTACATGAAGTTAATCATTAGATAGTGCATTTATTTAGTTAGTTGTTTGTGAAGTCAGCACAGTTAAGGCAATAGAAAAGCTGCTTCAAGGCATGGGCTTTTTTGCCATTAAGTAGTCCAAATATGAAAGCCAGCTTGGTGCACTGGTTTGAGCGTGTGACTATGACCTTGAAACCTAGGGTTCAATTCCCCGCTTGGTCATGGAAACCAACTGGGTGACCTTGGGTGTATCATATACTCTCAGTTCCAGAAAACTCCATGATAGGTTTGCCTTATAGAGAACCTAAGACATAACGAGGTAGAGACTGGAACCTGGATTTGGTCATCAACTGTGAAGAGCTGAGCACTGCCATACTAAGGGTCAGGCTACACTATGTCTGACAGCTTGTTAGTGACTTATGAAGGCATGAGTCAAATTTATACTATTACAAGTTACTTTTTGGTTATTGTGGAAGCTGGAATTCTCTGTTTATCTCACATAAAGACCAAATCCCACCAACCCACATTTTTTAGCTAGAGGAGTCCCCCAATGGCTATTTAGTGGTGGCTAGAAAGCAGGGGACATCAGAGAAACTATATCTCTTCAGACACAGAACAATTACATCATCTGCCAAGACTTCCAGGAGTTGTCCTCCAGAAAGATTCCACCAGAAAGATTTGAAAACTTTCATTCCATACAGGTCCATTCCATACAGAAATGGCCCTGCTTCTTAAACATCTTTGTCTTCTGATGAACAAACAAAGCATTTCCCACACCCCCATTCCATTTCAAGATACACATTTCTCTCTACTCCCCCACTTCTTTTTAAATTCTTTTCCAAATGTTAGAGGTTCTTCTGCTTTAAAAAACACAGTTATCTGAACTGGGCTCCAAGAAATTTTCTCTCTCTCCTTCTCTTTTCCCAAAGAACACAGCAATTTTATAAGCTTCCATGATTTATTTCTTTTTGTCCTGTTGACTTGTTCAAATGTTCAGTGAGACATCTGCAAGGGGTACCTATGGTCTTCACCTGAACAGAAACTCATTGGGTGACCCTAGGTCAGTGACTTTGTCCCACTTATATTCTGGGGTTGCCTGTAAGGATAAAATGATAATTTCAAGGTAATGTGCACCTAAACATCTTGCAGGAAGGATGGAATAGGAAAGTAATCAACATATTTTCATAATTCATATGATCTTCTAAACATTTCAGACTCTCATGCTTCATTTTTTTTTTCTGTCTGAGCATTTCTCCTGACTTTGCCAGTGAACAATTGCTGTTGCTCTGCCAAGACCAGAGCATCTCATACAATTTCATTTTCTTTTTGGTAGAGGAAAACTTTGTGGCTCTAAAAATTTCTTGGTCTGGTAGAGAAGAAGGTGGAAAGTAACAACAATGACAAAGAAAGGGAGAGTTTTGTGAGTTATAGGTCTGGCATTTTACTTAGGTATACTCTTAATCATGGATTTTGCCTTATGCCAGCCGTGCTATGTTCCCAATTAGAAGATGCAGAATAGCTGACCCTCCACCCTTCCTGCAGCTGTGCAGCCATTATGACTTCAAATAATACCTTACAGCTGGGACAAAGGGCTGAAAAGAGTACATGTGGTTAGTTATATAGGGTGTCTTTCAGGTCCAGAACTTGCCTGCTGTTTCTGTGTAGGGCAAATATTGATGTCCAGAGTTCTATTCTCTTTCAGTTTTTACATTTTGCCTTCAACCAGATGTACAAAATGCTTTTCATCGTTATGCTACTATTCATGCTGGACCTGCATGAGTGAGTAGGACAGATAGCATGGGATATATTTTTCTCTATGGCCCCCAGTCTAATGAAATCTGCTTTGTATAGTTTTTGTGTCCCACAATTTGTGTTAAATTACAATGTCTTTCCAAAAAAAACCTTAAATTTATGCCAAAAATGAGAATCTCTACAGAACAAAAGAAAGCTGTTCAAGATCCTAGAGACCTTAATTTTCTTTTGCAATTTCTGTTGCTTACATTTAATTCAAAGGATTCATTTTCATTTGTTTTATTATTTTCATAACAAGTGAGACCTTCGGCAAAATGTTGCAGTGTAGAGAGTGCCTATTCAAGCTTCTCGCTAGCCAGTCGTGCCCTTTTCTAGGATATTCTTTTCCATTCCATTCCATTCCATTCCATTCCACACTTCTGGTACTTTAATTTATTCTCTGCTAAGAGTCATAGCTATAAAGTGTGTTGAGTACTCACTGGGCTCTAAGTATTTGTTTGCATATCTGCAAACCTTAGTTTTCTCCAAAGCTTCTCCATTGTGACTCAGGTTAGGCTACACAGAGGTCCATGTTCAGGGAATGATAACCTCCTACTAGCAGTGTCCCTAGCAGTGATGGATTTAAGTCTTTTACTCCAAGTCTCATGTCTCTACCTTCAAGTCTCAAGTAAAGTCTCAAGTCCTTGAAGATACTTTCAAGTCAAGTCTCAAGTCTGGAAGACAACTTTATACCTCAACCAAAATAATCCAGAATTATTGGAGAGAGTGAAATAAATTCAGTTTTAACTATTTAAGCAGAGTTGGCTCTCCGCATTTGCAATTTTGCCATCTGCAGTTTTGGAAGTGGGGAATAGGATCCTATCTTACTCCCCATTACTGAAGATTCAAAAGCTTTAGAAGGAAGGATTCTTCCTCCTCAAGCCCGTTGCCTAACACATTTGCTTTTCCCCTTGGAGAAATGCACCTGCACTCTGCCAGTGAGTCTTGTCATCTGCTCTTAGGAAAAGTTTTAGAAGGCTCCTCTGATATGTAGCAGGGACAGGCTGCTGAGCAGACCTCGGGCTTGCCTCAAGCCCATTGCCTAATCCGTCTGCTGTTCCCCTCTGAGAAATATGCCCACACTTTTGGCTTGGGACAGATTGTCATGTAACTAGGAGGCAAAAAGAGATGGAAATGTTGTTTAAAGTCATAAGGTGTCTGGATGAATGAGTTATGTTACTGACCGAAGGATAGCAAGTCAGTCTTTAAAAATATACAAGTCTCGAGTCAAATCAGTGCATCATTTATAGCCAAGTCGAGTCTGAGTCAAGTCACTGAAGTTCTCTAACACAGAACTAGGGACATTAATACTAAGAGGCAGTACTAGCAAGGGAAATGTTTGAAAGCTGTACTGATGAAGGCTCACTAATTTCAAAAGAAATATTTTGAATGTTTAAGAAAAGGTTCCAATATAGTTAGTACACACAAAAAGAAAGGAAACATTAATCTGAAAAGTAAAAAGTGTTTGGTGATTTATTCAACATCTTTTAATACTTTTGAAAGTTTTCTTAAAGGTGTATGTAACTCTACCTAGAAATGTACAATCCCTATTAATTATATATGCTACCCAATGAAAAAGTTATCAAAAGCACGTTTTAAAGTTTGACATTAGAAGTTGACATTTCAAATCCACATTCTAAGTTCAGTATTGAAGGTCAGAATTATTCAAGACCATATTCTGCCCATGGATATTATTGAATTCAGTTGGAGGGGGCAGTTTAGATATTGTTCCCTATCATGTCTTTTTAACCTTCCATTTTCCTCCAGGTTCAAGCCATTAGTCAGAAGGATAAGGTCATCAATTCTAGTGTGTATTCAGCAACCTTTAGTACTGTACCCAGGTCAAAGGCATTCTTACGGTCTCAGTGATATGCATTTGTGGAAAAGTTAAGAAGTTAATGGCTTTTTAACAAGCAGATTACTAAACTTGACAAAAGACAGATGGTCATTCATGTATGGCTACAAGCCGTCAACTTGTTTCCTGGTTACTGTGTGATTTCTTGCTTATGGGTATGCCACAACTGGCAACGATACAGGAAAGGTAAAGATTTTGCGGTTCCTACAAAATTATCCAGTTATAAAAGAAAAAAAATGCATGTCATGCCACCAAATCCAAGTTCTGCAACTACAAAACCTATAAACTAAGGCTGTTTTTCAATTTAATCTTCTGATTAATCTAATTTTCTAATTAATAGTAATTTGTACACAATGTATTCTGTTTTCTTCTGTCATATTTTGTGTCATAATTAGTTCTCTAAAAATCACAAAAGTAAACAAAAGTATATAAACATGGGGTACATAAACATATCTGTTGTTGTCTTTAATATGATCCAGATTGCAAGGATTTCATGTTAAAGTGAAATGTCAAAAGCTGAGACATACATCAGAAAAAGGCTACCAAACCTGAAGAAGAGAATGATCATTGAGAAACAAAATGTCTAACCAATTGTCTATTTTTTCTCTTGTTCAAATTTCTAGACTGAAATAAGTGGAGAGATGTTACTTTACACAAACCAGAGATCTGCTTTTCCTTGGGTATTGACCTTAATTTATAGTAACCAAATTAAACTGTTAATGTTATTTTTAGCCATTACAGTGTTGGTTCTACTATTAGGCAAAGTGAGACAGTTCATGACACCGAATCTATGTGGCATGCAAGGGCAGCAAACTGTTTGGTCTTTAATGTTTTATTGTTGTATTATTACTGTCAAGAAGAGTGATGGCTGTTTCTTGGATTTTCTGCCTCACTTGCCAGAACAATTTTGTGTGACTTGACTATTATGCGGCTACTCCATTTACGCTAAGAGGAAAACAAAAATGAAAAAAAAGAAACACTTAGAAATAAGTGTTATATGTACAAGTAGGAATTGTATTTACAGATCTTCACATCTTTCTATAAAGAAAAAAACCAAGGGAAAAAAACAGCAAAATACATCTTCATGGATTCAAATATATAATCCTGGGGTTTGCAGTTTAGGGAAGGGCATTTAGAATTCACAGCCAGTGAGCTCTTTGACCTCATTAAACTACAAACCCCAGAATTCCACAGGATGTTGAAAGTGGAATGATAGCACTACGACAGTCCAGTGTCGAAATGGTCATAGTCCAACATTCGAACAACTACACCATGCTGGATCCCACTAGGAATTAAAAAAAAAATAGCCCTCTGAGTGTAAGAATTTTCTTTTTCCCCTGGAGTGTGTGACAAGGCATGTGGCAGGAGCAGGGTGCTGGAGCAACTTGTGTCCATCTTGTTACATTTGATAGGGCACTTCTCAAATTATTCCACTAGGGATAACTGTTGAAAAATATTCTAAAAAGTCAGGTTGGGGGATTTCTCTCTTTTTGTTTTGTTGGATATATAAAAAATATAAAGAATAAAAACCCCATTTCTCCTATTTTCTTAATTGTGAAGTTCATATGTTGTATGCAATGAAAAGAAAGAGAAGGACAGTTGTTGAGAGGATGGCCTAGTTCACAAAGAGACATTTCCGTGGCTTTTCTTTTCTTTTCCTTAGACTTGACACAGTGCACAATGCACCATTTTCAAAGATGTGAAAGGGCCCACTAGAGGTTAATGAATGAATAATTGCTGTGGATAGGCACAGGCTGAAAGTATTTCCTGCATATTTAAGAAAATCTATCAAATTAAAACTGGCTTTCATCAGGACTTCATTTCTTTGTTTTTGTTGGACATAGAACAATGGTTAAAATCTGGTTGTTGAAAAGACCCTATTTGGTATCCAGCGGAAGCAAAAACATCACAAAACATAGCCCTCTCAGTGTTAAGAGTTTTCATTTTTTTCCCCTGCAGTGTGTGACAAGGCATGTGGCCACAGGCATGCTGCTGGAGCAATTTGTGTCCATCTTGTTAGACTTGATAGGGTACCTCTCATGATCTATGGATCCCTGCTTTTAGTGCAACTAGATTTGACGTGATTGACATTGTTATTGTTGGGGACATAGTATGGCATGGAACAGAGAAGGTGAGGGTAGACAGCATTGTCTCTTGGGTGAGGGTGGATGGCACCAATCCTAGATCTTTGTTGGAGGAGCTATGAAAACAGTTGCCCACAAACACCCAGCCTTGCTAACCTCTGTGTTTTTGGGATTTTTTGCTTGCATGTCCCTTTTCAAGTATACTTGCACATGCATAAAACTCAGAAAAATTATGTTTTTTGCATGTGTGATCGATGAGGAGGAGTACTCTTATAGGACTTTAAGATTCAAAATGATTTTAAAAAGTTAAAAAGTACTATGACAGACATAACTGTAGTTGGGGAAAAAAAACTTGGAATATACATCTGGCATTTCTTGGGCACGGTGGAAGAGAAAAAGAGGGGAAAGATTATGAAATATTGAGGCCAATAAACTGTGTTTCAGTGCTTTTGGAAAAAGAAAACAACTATGTTTCCAGTGGTGATAGGTGACCTGGAAGCAATACAGCCTGATGCAATATCTGAATGGTGAAACCACCATACAAAGGATCACAACAGCGCAACAACAAAATGTGACACTATGAACATGCCATGTTATTGAATGCCACGGTACCTCACTGATTCCTAGGGCCTTTCTGCACTATGCTGTTACAGTACTATTATTCCACTTTCAACATCCTGAGGGATTCTGGGGTTTGTAATTGACTGAAGCCAAAGAGCTCTCTGGCTGAGAATTCTAAATGCTCCTCCCAAAATTGCAAAGCTCAGGATTCCATAGTATGTTGAAAGTGGAATAATAGCATCAGAACAGTGTAGTGCAGAAAGGCCCCTAGACTGTTGAAAAGATTACTGCTGATGGTCCAAACTCCATTCAATAATACCTGGTAGGCTATGCAACTAGTAAATAACACTACAAGTTTTATAATACTATTATAATATACAATATATACTTATACACACACAAACACTTGAACACACAAACACATCTCTATCATTATGTAATGTTATAAAATGAAATAATTAAGTTTTTGTATAATGTTTTTTAACATCTGTATTTATTTTAACTTATGCAATCTTCTTTGATTCTCACTTTTGGGGAGGAGATGTAATATAAGTTTAATAATGGTAATAATAATAAAAGAATTGCCAGGAACTTCCCAGGACCTGAGATATGAAGGCCAAAATCTGAGACTTAGCAGATGAGCCATGGCGATGTCATGAGGCAAAATGCACGAACAACAATTGTTCAGAATGTATCATAATCATCAAAACAAAACAAAAGAGAAAAAAAGAAAAAAACACTCATGCAACAATTTATACCTAATCAATCAGAAAATATTACCTTGTTTGGAAAGCAAAAAAGAAATCTTAGCTAAAGTGGGTGGAACCAAATCCAGCTAAAACAAGGGCAACAAGATAGAATAGAAATGGTTGGAAAACTGAGCAGGAGCACTTGAGACTGCAATGTTTGGTTATGGGACCCACTTGGAGCAACTAATATTAGTTCTGTAATTAAAAAAAAAACCCTGATGGTTTTGGATGAGGATACTGTGGGATCAAGGAAAAAAGTTTGGGAGAAAGTAGCCACTTTTTTCCTATATATTCTCTTGTCAATAACACTATAGGCAGAATCTTGTTAGCATAATTCCTCCTTGCACATGTGCATTTTTTTTCCTGGTCATTCCAAAGGTTGGTATTCCCTTCCACCTCCCATAATGACAAAAGTTGTATGGGACTCACTGCGTCACTGAAATAGCTACCCCTCCAGCAGCCATTCTGTTGTTGGTAGAGAGTTGAGGAGATCACAGAAGTGTCTGGCTCTCTTCCTGTAGCCACTCATGGGCCAATGATCTTGTTTGCTGAGACTTCCAGAGGGCTCTGTTGATGATGCTCTCAATCTGCATCTGACTGTGGGAACACAGCCAGATACTTCCCTGATCACCCCCACTCTCCACCAGCAACAGAGACTCCAAGTCTCAAGTCAAGTCCCAAGCACTTGCAAGATACTTTCAAGTTAAGTCGCAAGTCTGGGAGCCAACTTTATACCCCTACCCATATTCCAGAATTCCTGGACAGAGTTGAATAAAGTCAGTTTTAACAATTTAAGTACAGTTGGCCCTCCAACATTTGCAATTTTGCCACCTGCAGCTTCAGAAATGGGGAATAAGATCTTTTTTACTCCCCCTTCCCCAAACTGGAGGCTTTTTCAAAAGTGGGGAATAGGATCCTTCTTACCCTCATTACTGAAGCTTCAAAGGCTTTAAAAGAAAGGATCCCTCTTCCTTGAGCCCAATGCTTAACACATTTGCTATTCCCCTCTGAGAAAATGTCCTGCGCTCTGGGGCCAGTCTTGTCTTCTCAGGAAATGTTTTAGAAGGTTCCTCCTATAGACAGTGGGGACAGGCTACAGTGCAGACCTCAACCATACCTCAAGCCCATTGCCTAATCCATTTGCTATTCCCCTCTGAGAAATTTACCCACACTTTTGGCCTGAGAAAGATCATCATGTGACCAGTAGCTAAAAAAGGATAGAAATATTGTTCAAAATTGTAAGATTTCTGGATGAATGTGTTATTTTACTGAACCAAGGGCAGAAAATCAGTCACTAAAAATATAAAAGTAATGAGTTGAGTTGAGCATCATTTATTTCCGAGTTGAGTTCAAGTCAAGTCACTGAAGTGACTTAAGTCTGACTTGAGTCTGAATCGATTGACTGGTTATCACAGAGACAGAATAAGCCTGGGTGGAATTGGCAGAAGGAGGAAGGGAATGAGCACATCCATGGTGTGTGTGTGTATGGGGGTCTACAACTGTGCAACAGTGAGTCCTGAGTGGTAACAGAGGAGCCATGGCTGAGTTCTTCAGTCAGAACTCTTATGCTACGTGCAGCTCTCTAGCATCTTGACCGATGCATCCTCATGTATCAGTATTTCCAAGACATTAGCAGCCTCATTTCCCAAGTCTCATTGGTGATGCCCCATGTCAATAAAGAAGTGAGTCCACTTTGAATTTATCTAAACTTCGAAAGAGCTATCCAAGTCACAGAACCTACTTGGGTGATAGAAGCTGGCACCTTGGATAGGAGTTTTAAAGTTGGAATGATAACCTGGAGCAGATTCATTGCCCCAGTCACCATTTTATAAGCATTATAAGACCATCACTATTTGCCAGTCAGGAAATATTTGCCTCCCAAATCCTTGAGCTCAGAAAAATTATTTTTATCAACAACAACTCCCAGAAGTCTCTGCCAGTGTTCTAAATAGTGTCTGAATGTCCTCACATTTTTCCCTGACCTTCATTTTGATGGAAAAATCCACCAAAATTGAGGGAATATTTGTGTATGTGTGTGTGCGTGTGCATGCACACTGGCCATAGAAACACACATATTTCTCAATAGAGATAAGAGATATATTTCTCAATAGAGACAAACTCTGCACCAGTCGCACAATAGAAATGCATGAGAATCTTAGCAATTTGCTCAGAGTAACTAGATCTGTTACTGATCTATCAAGGTTTCTTTTCATCAAAGCTGGTCTGTGTATTAGAATATAATCTTCATTTTAGAAAGCGTCATTAAATCTTGGAGGTTTCCATGATCTCATTCAATCATTCCCTTATGATTGCTACAAATATTCATCCTTTCTTTTGGGGGAATTTATAAAAGGAAAGGGCTTTGCCTCTCAAGATTACTTTGGCAAAAAGATTAAAACCAATTATTACTCTTGGATATATTATTCCTGTGAGTAGCACTGATATAATCAGTAATTTTGTTTATATAATAATTGTGGATAGATATTATTCTCAGTTGGTTGTGGTTTTCAAAATGTACTTGTTTAATTTTTGATCTGGTTCGTCTGACCAGTTGCTTTGTTCAGGAAAAATATAAACTATGGCCAGAGATTCTGAATGGGAAACCTTGAATTAGAAACAGGTCAGAACCTTGGCCTTTTTAGATCAGTATCATCTTCAAAGGCCCTTCCCTAAACTGCAAACCCCAGGATTCCATAGGATGTTGAAAATGGAATAATAGCACTATAACAGTCTAGTGCAGAAATGGCCTTAGAGCTCTGACAGGCTTATATATGGAGAGACACTCCTTCAAACAGCCTGGATCCAAGCTGTATTTTTTATCTGTTAATTAACTGAGCAAGACTTGTCCAAAGTGAAATTATATGCCCACTTACCACAAAAGAAAACTCCCCTGAACTCAATGGAACTTGCTTTCAGATAAATCTGTAAGGCAGGGTGGGCAACAGCCAGGGGTTGGTGGAACCCGTAGGATTTTGGAAGGCCATGTCCCCAGTTGTACTCCCTACTCATTTAAAAAATAATAATGAAAAGTTGAACTCAAAATGCCCTTCTTTCCTTTGGAGCTGTGCAGGCAATTTTGCATATTAACCCTCAGGTCTTTTTCATGCCCAGAACAGTCTTTCTGAAAGCTAGGAATTTCAGGGATGTGTGGGTCCTTTGGGGCCCCCAAAAGTGGCATTGGGGGTCACATATGACCTTTGGGATGCATTTTGTCTACCCCTGGCCTACAGGATTTTACTGCCTCTGAACAGGAACAGCACACTTATCTTGCCATTTTACTTTGTCTTTGCTTAGTCAGATACATTTTGGACTTGGACAGTTCCTTCGAAATTGTGTGCTGTGGGCACAATTTGAGATGAATTTATGGGCAAGGAATGAGTTCTACACACATGGTAAGAAGCTAATCTAGCATCTAAAAAGGGCAATGTAAAGACTGATAGTTTTTCTCCACAAAGGAGCCTTTGAGCTTCACATGGGGTGAAGACAGTTCTGAATGTCTATTGGAGGTATATATTTTCAAAACGAGGAATCAGTCTCTAATTTATTTTCCTCCCCCTGCTCCAGCAAGTATGGGGCTGCTCTAGGTGAAAGGTAATACCATCACACCAATTGAGTAAGAACTGATTTGAGAGAATGCAGACCTTTTCTCATCATTTCTCAAGAAAACATGCAGATTATCTACCTTGAAGTTCATGTCTCTCTCATTCCTGGTCTTCTTTCCCTCCTTGGTTTTTATGACATTTTTCCTGATGAACTTGAGACCTCTAAAGCCTGTGCATGTCCTAATAAAGGTATTACCACAATGCAATTTCCCCCCTCCTTTTGGCCAATGAAGCTATTGCTGCTTTTTCATGGCTTTCCAATAGGCAGGCTGCATTTTCAAGCAAATCATGAAATGGTGATGTGATGAATTCATTATGGGTCCTGACCACAATTATCTTGTACAAATAGGCATTTTGCTGTGCCATCATAGAATCATAGCATCATAGAACTGGAAGAGAGTAAAAGGGACATGCAGTCCATCCCTCCAGTCCAAAGCACTCCTGACAGATGGTCATTCAGCCATTGTTTAAAAATCTCCAAAGGGAGACTCTGAGGTAGTGTTTTCCACTGTCAAACAGCTCTAATTGTCAAGAAGTTCTTCCTAATGTTTAAGTGGAATCTCTTTTGCTATTTTTTCAGTCTATTGCTCTGTGTCCTAGTCTCTGAAGCAGCAGAAAACAAATTTGTTCCATCTTAAACATTTCATCCTTTCAAATATTTAAACATGGCTATCATGTCAGTTCTTAAACTTCTCTTCTCTATTGTAAACATACCTAGTTCCCTCAGCTGCTCCTCATTGGGCATGGTTTCCAGACCTTTTACCATTTTCGTTACTGTTGAAAACATCAATAGAACTGCATAAATAGGATTGCCAGAGTGAAAACTGGAGATGGCTCATGTACCTTTAATGGTTGTGCTGACGAGCGAATTTCAGGTAACTTTACACAATCAGATAACATGTAATGCCTGCTGAAATTGTCTCTACTATACATCTATTAAAGGCTCGGGAACCTTCTCCAGTTTTCACTCTGGGATCCCAAGTGGTAAAATATTTGTTTATACTGAAGAAAATGAAGGAGGAGAAAATCAGGCACTTCATGAAGTGATGACATGACCACTTTGACAAGTGTCCAGAACTGGCACAGATATGCTTACCCTTTGTTTCACTGCATTTTCACTGTCATGTCAGTCTTAAAAAAACACAAGGTAAAAAAAGCATCTGTTTCTCATGACTTTCATTTGTGGAAGGCTCAAGCAAAATCTGGATTGATTGAGTATCAGTGAAAAAGAGAACACAAACATAGCCAAAGCAAACTATTCTTTAGCATTTGGATTGAAAAAAACAAACTGTACCAACCATGCTTTACAGTACTTAACCTTCAAACTGGAATGACTTTGAATAAACGCTTTCATTAAAGCTCCAATCCAATGAAAGGTATCACCTTACCTACTTTGTCACAAAAGGAGGCTGAAATATTTTCTGCTTGGACTTAAATTTCATGCTAAGATCTTAATGTCAGGTTGCTAGAGTAGCAAATGTTCCAAGAGTCGAGGCTCAAATTTGGCACTTTTTTGCTGTCAAATTTCCACAGCAGGAAACAATCTTCCTTAAAAGAAACCTCCATTTCCGATTTTTTTTTGTTGTTGAAAAAAAATACATCCTTTAGTAGCTGATCATTTGAAGCAAGTGTTGTAAGCCAGGAGTGGATGTTAAACATTTATGATAGATGATGTCTGTCTTCTGAGACAACTGTGCACGCCATCACTTCAGCTTCCTGTTGAGCCCCAAATGGATACAGTACTTGAACAGCTCAGCAGATTATGTTTAAAACAATTAAAATGGGATGATGCAATTAACTTGTGCTCTTCACTTTCCTGCCCAGGATTATTTGGCAATATAATCTGATTTCTATTGCAGCTGAGAGTAGAATTTTGGGAAGGTGACAGAAGTCTGTATTCTACAATTATAAGAGGTCCAAAAGCAGCCAAAATGCTAAGGTTTCCTACTGCCTTTTCAAGCCCATATTATTAAGCACATCTTGGAAAGTTATTTATAAGAAAAATGGGTATGACAGTTCATGCTACAGTCCAGGGCTTTATCCTACCACTGGTCAGTTATGGACGAATTCAGCATGTCATTATATTAATTCCTCTTTAAAGCAACTTTCAAAACACTGACCAGAATTCTATACCAGCTACCTATACCCTTTCTGCATGGTGTGACTGCCCAGCAGTTGGGACACATGGCAGCACTCCACGGGTTGTGCTTCTGCAAGATATTGTCATGCTCCCACCACCATCTTGTCCCTGTGTATCACACATGCATGGTATTTGAAAAATGGGGGAAAAAAATCTATTTTACACCTATCATCGTGCAGCACTGGCACCCTTCCTGCTGTGCCGAAGGGTGGAAGTACGCTGGCGATGCCTCTCTCCCCAGTGCAGCAATGGCAAGTTCCTGGCTGCGCTGCAGAAGGGAAGAGGTGAGGCCAGCGCGCTCTCTTCCACAGTGACCTGGCGAGGTGTGGAGGGAAGTGTTCCTGGTGTGCTCCTTTCCCTGCCAAGGTTGCAATGAAACAAAATGATGGACTGCTGACATACGGAAATGGGTTTATTTAAGTATACAGTTGGCTTTCCACATTTCTGGGTTTGACTTTCATGGATTTAATTATTTGAAGATTCTCCAATCCCTGTCCCCCGACTACCTCAAGTGCTTCTTTTCTGGGGTAGTCTTCCCTCTTAACAGTTCCAATAAGGTTGCACAGATCTTTAAAAACCTGCCTCTGGTCTTTCTCCTCCTCCACCAGCCATTGCCTGGCCAGCTAAGGACAGATCACAGCCTGATGTCTCAACACCAGAAACCATCTCCCAATGCTCACACACACCCAGGGAAGGAGATGGGCAGGAGAGAGGAAGTATTGGGCCACCCCCTTTCCCCAACATGATTTGGACCCTGAGTGCCCACTCTCCTCACCATGCCTCAGCCTCCTTCACACACACATTTGGTATTTGCAGGTTTCCCATTTTGTGGGGGTCCTGTGCGCCTAACCCTGTGAATGTGGAGAGCCAACTGTATTTAATTAAGTAACCTCTCAGGGCCTCACCCTGCCAATCCTGAAACGTAATTCGCCTGTGCTCCAATTAATGGCAGAACAGGCATCCTTTTCCCCAAGCAGCTGATGCCTGGTAAAGTAGGTTGGGTGAGAGAGTAACCGTCATGGCAATAATGTCACAATCATGAATGAAGAGCAGTTTTGAAGTCCCTTTTGCTGGCAAAATGAATGGTGTTACTGTAAGGCTGGAGATGGTCAGAGTAGGAAAATTTACTTAGGTATACTTACTTAACTAAGGCCATTTCCGCACTACATTGTTGTACTGCTATTATTCCACTTTCAACCTCCTATGGAATCCTCAGGTTTGCAGTTTAAAAGAGGGGCATTTAGACTTCTCAGCCAGAGAGCTCTTGGACCTCAGTAAACTATAAACCCCAGAATTCCACAGGATGTTGAAAGTGGAATAATAGTACTCTAACAGTGTCGTGTGGAAATGGCTTAAGCATACTTAACTAAGTAACTGATGTAGAATAAAGGCAATTGTTATTCATTCACTGTTATAAAGGTCTTGTCTCAGTGCAAAAATAGCAAAATGAAACACAGCAATCCCTACCCAAAGAAGAGTGTGTAATACAAACATCACTAATGGCAGATTTTTAAAAGTTACTAATTTTGGACGACAGTGCCTACAAACTTCAGCCAGTATAGCCAATGGCCATATGGGTTGGAGGATTCTGGGAACTGCAGTACAAAAAGGGAACTTTTCTGAGTTCTGACTAATGGAGAAAGGACAAGGCCGCAGCCTTTGGGGAACATCCAAATAGGGGGTTCCTACTGCTCACAAGCAAAAGGTATTACACATTTTTTTTTTTACTTAACAGATTTTCTCCACTTAGGAGAAAGGTATAACAAACTGTTACCTTGATTTCTGGGGTCCCTTGGGGGACACCTCAATGTGCTCCACGCGATGGGGAATGGAAACTAGCCAGAGCACGGGCAATAGCAATGTGAGAGGGAGGGTAACCTAGTGGAGTCTTTTTACCCAGTTTTTACAGGATCAGGCTAAGCCAAAAACCAAACCAAAATCTCCAATAAATGATTTTATTGAAGGAAAGTCCCATGCAGCAACGCAATCACTCTCACACTCACTCAAGACCTATTAAGAAGCAAAAAGAGGAAACTGCATAGGGGAATATTGAAGGGGTGTAGCTGGGGTGATACTGCATCTTTGTCCTGAAGTCCTTGGTCCAGGAAAAACAGCAGAGAAGTGGGGCTCAGCACAAAGAGGGCCGAGGGGATCACTCAATGGATGGAGCAACGGTTTGCTGGGATGACCCGGGGTGATCCAAAGAACTGCTCAAAAACTGGGACTATTTGTAGGGGAAAAAGTAGCTGGAGGACTAATCCTTTCCCGGAGAGAACAATGGGTGTTGGAGTGATAACGAAGCTCCACCATGGTAATTTCCTTTGTGTGATGGGATTGCAAGGTATTGCCAAAGTCTCAGGATCTTAAACTGTGTTTTGTGGTGTGACTTCTGGTCCTCACCTGATGGAATATTTGCTCAACTTGGGGAGACATGCTCATCCCCTCAAGTCGGCTTCTCAAGGGCTGAGGACCCTTTGTTTATTGTTGGTTTACACATCTTGAGGTCTCCTGGGGCTACGTGACTGGGGATTTTACTGGCCTGACCTGGTTTTCGATCTTTGATCATTGCTGCCTACATGCCCATCCGGTGACCTCTCAGGCATATTGAATCATATTTTAATATCAAAATTGTAGACCCCAGGACAGGGTTTACCAGTGAGATAACAAAACAATGGGAGAACATGCGGATGCTGTAAAATGAAGATAATTTATGGTTACCATGTTAGTGAATCAGCGAATTCACTTCAAGCGCCTTTTCACACTGCACAATTATAGCTCTATAATTCCACTCTAATTGACATGGCTGCACTCTATGGTATCCTGGGATTTGTAGTTTAGGGAGGCACTAAGACTCTCTGACTGAGAATTCTAAATATCCTTCCAAATAAAATGGCATTCTACTGGTGCAGAGTTTTCACAACAGATAGTCTAGGATAATATTCTGGAAGTTCTGCAGAAGCGCATTTTATTTATTTTTTAAAATATTCATGTTGCTGTTGCATGCCTTCCAGTCATTTCTGACTTATGGCGATCCTCAGGCAAAGCTATCAGGGGGTTTTCTGGGGGCTGAGAATGTGTAATAAGCCCAAGGTCATGCAGTGAGTTTTCATAGTCAAGCGGGGAATCCAGCCCTGGCCTCCAGGGTCATACTCCAACAGTCAAATCACTACACCATGCTGGTATTTATATACTTCCCTATATCTGAGGTTTTCAGGGCATTATGCAATAAAACTAATTTAAAACTAATAATAATAATAATAATAATAATAATAATAATAATAATAATAATAATAATACTTTTGAAGACTAAAATATATGAAATCATTTATTAGTAAAACCAGACAATTTAAAACCTGGTAAAGCAATTTATGCCAACCCAAGCACATGTGAAAACTGAATATGATCAAATAGGCCTCAACGGCTTTAATAAAAAGCTGTGTTTTGACTTAGCACTGGAATTACACCAACACTGGTACCAGTCAGGCCCTGGGGGATAGGTATTCCATAGCTGTGATACCCCTGCAGACAAAGTTCTCTCCCATGTCCTTGCAGAGTGAAAACATTGGAGATTTTTATAAAGGAACTGTGAAATTCTAAATTAAAACTCAGATGGTGCAGTCTAGTGCTGCTACACTGATTATGGTGAGGGGAAAGGGGAAGTGATTGCATACCTTCCAATATTCCACACAGGAAAATTGGGAGACATGTGGCCAAGCAACATCACATGTGCTCAGGGTGGCAAAAGTTATTCGTGAGGAAGAACACATAAACTAGGAAAAGATGCAGCAGTCTGGTTTGCCTGAGCCTCCTGGAAAGGGAAAAATTCTGTCTTTCCCTTTCTTCTTCCCGACCTACTGAGTTGAGCATAAAGTATTCTTGTATTTTGAACTCAGTTTGCAGTAACTGAGATAAGCTGAAGACAAAGTAAGAGGAGGAGAAACAGAGACATTTTAAAAGCAGCTGAAAAAAATGAGACAACAGAGGTTTAATTGGAGCTGCCCCTGCCATATCAGGATATTTGTAGGATATGTGAGGATGCTGGTGCAAGGTCTGTGGCTACAGATATTACAAAGCTTCTGTATGCACCATATCAAGTTATTTTATAGGAACTTGTTACTGGATGTTGATTTTCTCATTCAGTAGTTCATTAGAGAAACATTGGCCCTTGCTGCACCGTATTTCAATATTACATCTTCCCAGCAGGACCCTGGCGGTGCCATTGCTGGGATGGGATCAGGGCCTGAACACTCCCCACCACACCCAGTGAGCTGCCAGTGGATGGGTAGCGTTAGGAACACTCATCTTCGTTCCACAGTACAATGTCAATGGCAAGTCCCTTTCCCCATCTCTTCCTGCACTGTACTATGGAAGGAAGTGCTATCAAGCACTTCGGCCCTTACCGCACGCCCACAGCCAACAGGATTGTAGTAGGAAAGGGGGCCATTACTGGATTTTTTCTGGTAATGGTGTAGGGTGCATTTCCAATGGATAGGGATGTGACAGCACCTAGTCAGCAACAATGTCGTGTGATGGGATGCATCCCAGACTGGAAACAACACGTTGCCATGTTCAGATGACGACATCATGCAGTAAGGGTCCTTCTTTACTACATACATTCTTGCTATTTTGGAGTGAGGTGAAAAAATTAAATAGAAAGTAAATGTAGATTTGCAATATATTATACTCTAGCATTATATTATTATGTCCTTGGACCTTTGGTTAAATTAAAGACTGCATGTCTGTTTTGACACAAAACTGTTTCATAAAAAAATACTGTGCTTATATCGCTCAAACATTTCTCAGTCAAGATATTACTGTTCAGGGCCATGTTTTAACAATATGGCTGCTATATAAAAATTATTGATCAGGCATCCTGTCTGAAGACTACCAATATTTGTGAATCTGGTGGTCTTTCAAGAATAAGCAAACCAGAATAGCAAGCTGCAATCCAACAAGTTTTAAGATCTGTGCTTTACATTGGAGAAGATGCCCGGTCATTCTCTTCATTGTTTCTACTATTTCTTCTTGCTGAGGAAAATACAGACTTCACCTTTCTTCCCTCAGCAGCTGGGATACATCAAGCACATTAATTCAGAGTCTATAAAAAGAGAAAGGCAGTAGCCAAACGGATGGAAAAAGATGTCATCAACAGAAGTAACACTAATGTGTAGGACTGTATCCTCCACTGAATAGCTTCTGTATGACCTCACCTACTATACTAGCTGGCAGTGATGGAATTTCTTATTGAAAATGCAGGGAAACTGTAGCTATTTCCTGATACCAGAGGAAGGAAAAATAATTCTATCATTTTTTATTTTCTAGTATAGTGTTCTCTCTTCTTGAACAAAGTTTGGAGGAAAACTATATCATCATATTATCTCAGACCAGAGCAATCCATTCTTTGCATGTCATCTCAGAAATAAACTTCCTTGTAAATTTGGTTAGGATTATAATCTAAGAGATAGATAGGAAATAGGATAGATTTCTTAGCAATGGCTATTTCTGAAAAACATGCATAGTTATCCTTTCAAACACACACACAGACATACATACACATGATGTGCAGAGAGACTAAAAGAACCAAAAATATAGGGCCAATTGAAAGTATATGGTGGTTAAATATATAGTTGGTTTATGCAACTGAATTCTCAATCACTACTAACTTTAGCTGTATTGAGGTCCATGTCTTTGAGACAGAGGCCATTTTCAAGCTGCACCGTTATAGTGCTATTATTACACTTTCAACATCCTATGGAATCCTGGGATTTGGTGTTTAGGGAGGGGACTTTAGAATTCTCAGCCAGAGAGCTCTTTGGCCTCAGTAAATCACAAACTCCAGAATTCCACAGGATGTTGAAAGTGGAATAATAACACTATAATAAGTGTCGTGTAGAAATGGCCAGAATTGTATTTACATGTCCCATTTTCCTAATAAATATGTAAATGTCCTCTCTGCCTTACTCACAGATAACCCATTCAGTTTCAAACTACCACATCCCTTCTATCTAATCAAGGGTTGGTCCTCCAGGGTAAGCTGGCCTTCTGAATGCTGCTGAATTCCCATTCCTTCCAATCCTAGTCAGACTGGACAAGGTATGATGGAAATGGAAAGGTACGATGGAAAGTCATTCATCAGTATCAGTATCTAGCAAACCAAACTTTCTTTACCCCTCTTTTAATCTTTTAGAGCAATTTTAAGAACCCAGTTTGAGGCAGTTGCTGTATGCTACACTGCCTGAAACTATACTTCACCTCTTCTTGTATTAATGTAGGCTTTACTGAATGTACATCAGTAATATGAGATTAAGGCTGCCTAGCCAATTGTTTTTAAATCTGAAGCTTTATCCTGCAATGATGATTTAAATTCTTTGAGGGTTCTGCTTTAGTTCAGGTTCCTCATAGCCTGTCCAATAGTGATTCATGTTCTGAGGAAAGTAGTAAATGTTCTGCCTGTTTTCCACTTGAGATTAATTTTTACTCCTTGTTTTTCATGGATATTTAGAGAGAGCATTCACCTAAGTCAATGTACATATAAAAACTTTGAGATTGTTTCCAGGGCTCTTCCATTCTCTATATGGAACCAACAGGAGGAGTTGAAAAGATGCTGGCAAAAGAAGTGCTTACGAAGCATCTTGAACCAAGAGCAACACTTTACACAAGACCACAGCAAAAGGTACAATTTTTCTTCCCATTGACAAAATCATATATTTTCCAAGGGATGTGGAAGTATTTCCGAATACCTCACACATTTCTATTTTTCTGCTCTAATCTTTGGGCAGTTTTATCTTTCATTCGCCTGCTGCGATTGCAGCCCATATTTACCTTTGCTTCCTCTTCTGAAACCAAACCAGCATGGAAACCTTTGTACCAATGTGGCTGAAAGCCAGTCAGCAGCAGATGTTTTTCTAGGGAAATGAATGACTGGCATACTGTAATTCTCTGATATGAGTTTGTTTTGGAAGTTCTTTCTTCTTCTTCTTCTTCTTCTTCTTCTTCTTCTTCTTTTTGGTAAAGTCATGGGCAGCACGGCATTCTTGCTTCACGCAGGCATTAATCACACAAGCGTTCTGGCTATTTTTTATTAAACAAAGTAGCAAAGTAGCACTTCATGACAGGATTGGTGCCGATGGTCTCTTTTGTTTGTTCTCGTTCTCTCTTTTGTGAAAACATTCCTTTGTTTTTGATATTAGATCCCTTCACAGGTGTTCTCATACCAGTGAATGAGGAGGGTCGAACCAACTAGCCCACTCGTAAGGTTGTGCACTATTCTTGGCAGTGGTGTAGTGGAGCCAGGGCTCACAGAGTTGAGACCTCAGGGCCTATTGATTAGCTGGGACTCAGGCATCATCTGCCACCACCATTGCTGTGTCTTGAATTCACCCATTGTGTCGGAGATTAGCTACAGTTTCCTCTGTCACTGGAGTGAAAATGGAGATTCCCACAGTCACGATCTATCCTCGCTGTAAGGCGAATTATTTGAAGGTGATCCAGTCTTGCATGGGAAGACCCACTAGCTTTACAAAAGCCCTGTTCCTGGTGGGGTGAAAACTGTTAGAAATGACAGAAGGAAAGAAAGGAGAACAGGGAGGAATCAGCAGAGCCACCTGAATTTTATAACTCTCCTTAGAAGGTGTTGCTAGAGGGACTGTCATGATAAGGACCTGCACTTCAAAATTTAGCAGGCCGTCGCTGAGAATCAGTATGGTGTAGTGGTTTGAATGTTGGGTTAGGACTCTACGGCCCTTTCCACAGGAAGACTGTGTCCCAGCATGGGGATGGGAGAGGAGCAGGACCGCAATGACGCTTCCGCAAGATGTTGTCACGGTACTCTCCTCTCATTGCCAGCCAGCATGCTAGTGGGGTAAATCATTGATGGCTTTATCCATCAATGATTCCCAACCATGCAATGCTCCTGTACTTACCTGCCCTGTGGAAGGCCTGGAAGCATGATGGAGGTGCTTCCTGGCCCACCACAGCATTGGAAAGAGCCCAGTTATGCTGCAGAAGGAAGAGGTGTGTCTTTCACACTTCCTTCCACAGGGAGCTGGTCCGGTGCGGAGGGGAGCATTCCCATTGCACTCCCTTCCTGGCAGAGGTGCTGCCAGGATCATGACCAGAAGACTATGGTAAAAGACATGGTGCAGAAAGGGCCAAGAGACCAAGGTTCAAATCCTCATTGAACCAAGGAAACCCAATGGATGAAGTCACCCTCTTTCCCCTTTACAGGAAGGCAATGCTAAACCCCATCTTAATAAATATAGACTGGAAAGCACTGTGATATAAGTTGGAGTTGACCTAAAGGCATGTAATAACAGCACCACTGCACATGGAACAACAAGGAAATATTTTTGTCAAATTCATAACATTGAGATAGGGGGTAGATGGTACACTTTTGCTTCCCTATACATGTTGCTCAGTCTTTGTCTATGGGACATCTCTAACACTGGGGAATGATCTATCAAGTCAGTCCTATCAATGTTCAAAATACAGCATTGAAATACCGATAATAATATTTATTATAACATTTCTTTGAAATTTACTTTTTTTTTTTTTTAGTTTCAGACTTAAAAATCCCAAGGCCTAAAGAACTACTTGGATCACATCCTAGTTTACGATTTTTAGAAGTAATTTTTACTATGCTTGTATTCAGAAGTAACTAAAACAGTAACTTTTAAAACAAAAATTGAAATGCTTCAAGCCAACGCAGAACACAGAAAACACCAAAGTAGTGGAAGCTACAAATACCTATAAGTATAAAAGTAACTAAAAAGATAACTGAGGCCATTACAGTTCCACAGCAGAAAGAATGAAATTATCTCTCATCACGAAGTAATTTAATCATAAATTAATAAAATAATAACAATAATAAATAAAATAAATTATGTCAATGTGCCTACTTGTAACTAACATAGCATAAGATTACATCGTGAATCAGAAACTCTACAAAATGCATACAGAGGAAGCCATGTATATGCATGCATGTACATATACACACAGTAGGAAAAGGTGCAAATTATTTCTATCTGATTATATAGGGTTTTTTTTAAAATCTTCTCAATGAAGAAGGACTTCATGTGATCTATCAGGCGTTAGAAGAAGCATATGAAACACACAGCTTTTCTCGGTTGCAAGGGAGCTCACACACCTGGAGAAATCTTGCATTTCAATTGCATTTTGGTTTGATCAAGGATGGATTCTGAGTGGATGTAAATCTATCTAGTTCAAGGCTGATTCATTCCAGCTGAATATCTGGCTGTGATTTTAAGTTAATTTGGACCTATAAATCAGAATGAATCTTGGTAGGTGTGAAACGTAAAAAGGAAGCCAATACTTGAGTAAATGCCTGTGACATGAAAACTGTTCTATTGTTTCTCTCTTTGAAAATATACACACACGTGAAATATATGTTTCTCACGAGTGTCAATCCACTTCTGTGTATGTTTCATCCACAGGTCTGAAGGGGATATGCTTTTCTATAAGCATGCTTAGAAGTCATACCTATAGCCACATCCTGAACGCATGATTGTGATTAGCGAAGCCACTTACATGACATTATATTTAAGGGAAAAGACAATGTCACTGGGGAATGACAAAATAAAATAATCTCAGACAGCTAGGGCGTATGTTTGTAGTTCTGTTGTTTTGCGGTTACAATTCTGTTTCTTTGTGGAGAAACATCAGTTTTAATTTAGACCATTTTTCACAAGTGAGACTTAAAGGGCCTTTGAACTATTTTCATTCAACTTGCAACATGTATACATTGGGGATATAAATCTTAATTTTACTCTCACATGCAAAAACAGATAATTTAATTTTTTTCTCTGCTGAATAGGGATGGAAAGAATATTCAAAATACTTGAAAGATTGTCAAGAATCCCAGGATGATGAGAATCTTCACAGTTCTGGACTTAGTCTGTACAAAATCGATACATGGATTTTCTATGCAGAAAATATTGTTTCTGTGCATAAGATGCTGTTTCCTACACAGAAGATGCTGTTTTCTCTGTCAAACAAACATGTGCAAATTTTATGCAGAATAAGTCTTAAACAGTGAATGAACTTCAAAAACATTTGTGATTCTGATTTTCAACGGCTTTCTTGCAGCAGGAAGAAACGTGCTAAAATTATCCATTGCTGTCTTTGAGAAGAAACTTAATGAAAAGCTATATCCCTACTGCTTGTGCAAGATTATGAGAGTTCCTGTTAGTATTGAATGTCTTTTTCATATTTTTGTGAAGAAATTGTGTAAAAACTTGGAGATTACACCCCCACACACATATTCTTATACAGGAAAAAGTGCTGCATGCAAAACAATGCATTTTGTGCACAGAGTTTGTTTGTTGTACAAAACTCCAAAGACAAAAAAAGGGGAAAGAAAGGTCCCAAAATATGAGAAATTACATGTTGACCATTTTCTTGAGGAACCCTTTCTAGTGGAGAACAAGAAAAATTTGTGATCATTCTTTATATCTGTAATGTAGATGTTGTTTGTGTATGGTAAAATGAGAAAACAAAAGTACAATGCCAGTGTCAGTTTTCAACTATACTGCAGATTGATTTAAGCGAAGTGTGAAAGCGTTCTCATAATGACACTGCTTTATGCACATGGAAAACGCTATGTGATATAGAAGCATAGCTTTGCCTCTTTTACTAGGCGTATTTTTAGAAGATAAATACGCATTTCTCTGTAGATACATAGAACGCATACATATGTGGATATCTATACATTTCTATACTTTTCATCCCTTCCTCCCATGCTTTGTCAGTTCTTTAAGTCTGCACCATTACTTTACAGATCCCCACAGGTTTTATTTATTTATTATTTAGCTGTGTGTTACTTGTCCCTTGGTATTACATCAAAGCCTGGAGGTAAAGACCTTGGAGCCAGCAACAGCCAGTCACTCAGGGATAGGAAAAGAGACCTTATGTAACCAGGTGTTGCCACCAGGTGTAAGTCATTGTGTTCCTTCAGGAAGTGGGCTTTTATGTGCTCTTTATTTAAAAAGAGAAAACTCACAAGAAGGGAAAATGGCTATGAATACTCAAGGAGGGGTTTTAATGGAAGCTTGTGTGTGTATGTGTGTTATAATATAAGGACTCTATCTTTATGCATCATAAATATTGTCTTTTGTTTCAAGCTGATTTCATGCTTGGGGAAATGTTACAATAGGACATATTTATTTCAGGAGTAAGACTATACTAACACTGAAGTCCAAATGTAAAGTCTTCTTCCTACTTTGGCTTCTTGTTGAGAGCCAGCATGGTTTAGTGGTTAGGGTGCTGGATTATGATTTTGGAAATAGGGTTTGAAATCCTTGCTTGGCCACAGAAACCCACTGGGTGACCTTGGGCAAGTTATACTTTCTCAGCCTTAGCTGAAGGCAAAGGCAAACCCCTTCTGAACACATCATTCTTGTTCATGAATATAAAAGAAAGGCTTGAGAATGTGAAATTAAAGGCCTTTTCCACACTACACTGTTATAGTGCTGTTATTCCACTTTCAACATCCTGTGGAATTCTGGGGTTTGTAGTTTACTAAGGCCAAAGAGGCTCTCTGGCTGAGAATTCTAAATGCCTCTCCCTAAACCGCAAACCCCAGGATTCCATAGGATGTTGAAAGTGGAATAATAACCCTATAACAGTGTAGGGCAGAAATGGCCTAAGTCTAAACAATTTTTAAAAAAGCAACATAAAATATCTCCACATATAGGTAAGTTTTAAAAGTGGGTTCAAAAGCTAAAAGTGAAATGAAAAGTTCATGCCTGGAGCCCATATATGGTGGTTAATTTACTTTCAAGCATTTCTCATATTTTCATAGAAGCCAGTGTGGTGTTAGTGGTTTTAGTGTTGGACAATGATTCTAGAGATCAGGCTTTGAATCATAGGTGACCTTGGGCAAGGCATACCCTCTCATCCTCAGAAGAAGGCAAAGGCAACCCCCCCCCCTTGGAAGAAATCTTTCCAAGAAAACTCTATGATAGGTTTGCCTTAGAGTTTCTATAAATTGGAAATAACTCAAAGGCACACAACAACAAAGTTACACTTATGGAATGTGTCTACTGGATAAAACAAAAAAAGAGAAATTCTCACTGATTTCTCTATAGTCCCCTATGCCCACCAAACATCTGCTCTAGAGTGCTGGGGAAACATCAGGAATGACACCTGGAAGGAGGGCTTTTGGGCAGAAGGAGGAATAGGCAGAACAGCAAGTCTAGACCCATCCAAGAGTGTGCAAAGTGAGATATCATTCACACTGATGCCTGATTTGTAAAGCAAACACACTAGTATTATATCATTGATTGTCACCTCTTAAATTTATGGAATTAATATTGAAGAGTTTTAAAACACGTTCAGTCAAGAAATTGATATTGCAGAATTGGTTTGTAAGCTTTATTTGAGGAAGTGAAATTCTGGCTCATTGAAAAAAGAAAAAGACCTGGCATTGATAAGTATCCGAGAAGGAAGATGTTGGGATATTTAGTTATTACCTCACTGTCAAGTATTGTAATAATTTCTGGTGTATGTGTAGTATTTTAGGAGGTGTTGCACAAAGGATCAGTGGTTGAAAAGTTAATTTCCTGCCCAAATGGATGACACCTCTGAGTTTAAATAGGCATCTTAGAAGCATATGCTATCAAAATGGTTCTGTTTTATGGATAATGCATTTTGTCTGCAAAGCAGAACCCCAGAAGTCTACACACATAATAATGTGGGGAAAAAAATATAGCTGTTTCTTCCCATAAGTTTTAGGAACAACTCACAGCAGGATGGGTGGGGGAAGTCAAGATGTTTTATTTTATTGGCACTTCAGTAAGAAATATTTGCACTAGTACATCTCCTTGCAACAGCTTCCCTATGTCATTGTCACATGAGCATAAAACTGCAGTTGGGAGGTTGGGAATAACTCAGTAGTCAAAATGCTCTGTCCTTACCAAATTTACTTGCTGACACAACAGTCCTAGGCTGGCGCAATCCTGTACATGTTTGTGTGTGTGTGTGTGTGTGTGTGTGTGCACTCAGAAGTAAATGTTAGTAAGTTTAATGGGATTTACTATGTGTATGCTGTCTTAAGAGCTATTTTGGAAAGTCATAGAATCATATCATGTACAAGGCTTAAAAAGTCAGGCCTTCTTTCAAGTAAAAGACTGTCTGTCTCACATTCAACTTCTCAGCACTGGAGATCATCAATCTATACCATCCCAAATGATGTGCAGTTTTGTGAATGAGGTCCTTGAAGAAGAATTAGCTCTAGGTATGTCAAGCAAGCAAGCCAGGCTGAGCTCAAAAAATATACAACTCTATTAATAGAAAACTTTTCTAAAGTATCTCCTTTTCTACCCAATTAAAACAAACAGCACAGTTCTGTACATAAGGAGGCAACTTCAGTATATCCCCCAACTCAGGGAAGCTGTACCTTCCAACACTAAATTTCCAACATAAAAGCAAAATACAACAAAATCCAGAATCCACAAAATAGTAATACCTTTTTTATTCATTTATATTTTTACAGCACTTTCCACTTGTTGAAGTTATCATTCGAATGAAACAAAATGTGAATATATAGCATATCTGTCATGAAATATACAAATAAATAAAGAATAAATAAACAATAGTACATTTTTAACTATCGAGAAACAGTTCCATGTATCTTCTTTCCTTCCCTCCCTCCATGGATACAGCACCTTTTCTTCTATTTGCTGAGCATACTTCAAATTTCCTCTAATTGTCTGTTCCTTATATTTCACAAACATTCAGTTTATATTAAAAGATTTTTAATAGTCTTTATTGCTTACAATTTTTTTCATTCACTAGGTGTTGGCTTATTACTCCCTTACTTTTTCAAATCTGATCTTTCTCATCCTGTTTTTCTATGAAATCTTACTTTTTCAAGAAGTCCTATTCTGTTTGTTTTTGAAGTAAGATATCTACAGGTGCCCACCCATTGTTCACCTTATCGTCTGTTGACTATTTAACAAAATATAGCACGCAAGCTTTCAAAACTCCATTGGCTTCTTCATTAGACAAAAGATTTTTAAAAAAATCATACAGGAGAAGAAAAGTGAGGAAGAAAAGGTCGGAAGGATTATGCAGCTAAGGGAGCTGAGATTTCATTGTCCTTTGCCTCAGTCCCCACATGTCCAAGAAGGGGAACGACCTCTGCCTGCACTAAGATCTCTCCAGACCAACTGAAGGGCAACAGAAACACTATCTCATACAAAATGTAGGCCTGTGATTCTAACATTGTCGCTTTTCTTCTTCTGTATGATTTTAAATATTTTTTGCCTGATGACGAAGCCAAAGGAGTTTTTACAGCTTTGATGACGCATATTGTGCTTGGTAGTTGGCCCCAAAAGGTATTGCTGTTTTGTAGATTTTGGATTTTGATGTATTTTGCTGCATGGCCAACACAGAATATGTTTCCAACATAAAAGCAGTATTTAAAACGAGGCGTCCAGGTTTCATATACCTTGCTTACAAGCACTTTTGCACTTTCAGCAATCTTCTAGTAGAGAGAATCTAGTAGCAAATAAGACAAGTGTGAAGTGCACACTTTCTTTCAAAGGAAAAAAACAACACTATTAAACATAAAACCTTGCTTTTGCGATAGAGAAGAGGGCTCCAAAATGGACAGAGAGCATGCATGCACCCCAGTGGTGATATGCTGTCCATCCTATCTCACCCATGGTTACCCTAAATTATATGCTACTTTGATCAGTGGGATTATGACCCTTAAAGGGAATAGTTAAGATACAATTCATAGAAGTTAAAAGGACTACAGTCTATGTGATCAACTTTTTCTCATCATTGTAATCACGAAGAATAAAACATTCTATTTTCATTAAAAATGCAATATGAATTCATCATAATTAATGTCATAACTGTTGGTAATTAAATGCACCATTCATCCCAGCACAATGGGAACTGTTTTTCAGGATTTGTTGTGAAATTTGATATAAATACTAAAAGGTGGTTTGTTAGGCCCGATTGACCATCTGTTGATGAAAGTCATTAACCAGCGATGTACACTGTCTACCTAGAATGTACCATTGTGAATGAGTCAGTAGCCTTGTGGAAACTTAACAAGAATCTTTATTTCTTTTCTTGTCTTGAGACTTGGGGAAAATGCAAGAAAGCCAAACCAAACATTTTTATGGGATTACTCAGATCCTATATCCACCTCATTTTGAAAAGAAAAAAACCCCTGAAGAACAAAAACCTAAAGCATACAATCATAGGTGGAGCTGTTGAAGCAAACATTTATTATTATTCTGCCCTTCAATGTTTTCATTAAAGGTTATGTAGAGTCACTCAGAACTGTACTCAAAATAAGCCAAATGCTGCTCAGCTTTCTCATAACCCTATCTACTCATAAAAATAGCAGGCAGAGCCAGCATAGTAGAGGGACTTGAGTGTTGGAATCAAGACTCTGGGAGACCTGGATTCAAATTACCATGGAGCATAGTGGTAACCCACTGGGGAAATCTCTCTCTCTCAGCCTCAGAGTGGGCAGTGGGAAATCTCCTCTGAACAAATCTTGTTGAGAAAACTCTGTCAGAGGGTTGCATCAGGGTCACCATAAGATGCAAATTATTTGAAAGTATACAGAAATAACAAATATTCTAAAAGAGAGAGAGTGAGAGAGGCCGTTTCTGCACTATACTGTTATAGTGCTATTATTCCATTTTCAACATCCTGTGGAATTCTGGGTTTGTAGTTTACTGAGGCCAAAGAGCTCTCTGGCTGAGAATTCTGAATGCCCCTCCCTCAACTGCAAGCCCCAGGATTCCATAGGATGTTGAAAGTGGAATAATAGCACTATAACAGTGTAGTGTGGAAATGACCAGAGAGAGAGAGATTGGCACTAGATGAAAGAGACCACAGTATTCAATGTCTAAAGCAAATTGTTAATGTACTGGAATGATATTTGGTATTTGACTAGTGAGATGCATTCTTATTTAATCTGGACAGCAGATGGTGGGTATCTGACATTGTTTCAGTAGCGCAAGTCAAATTTCACTTGATTTGGAAATTGAAAGTTCTGAATCAAAAGTTGTGGTTCTTTTAGGAGACGTGAAAGGATTGTTTATTTGTTTAGAACAGTTTCACTTTCATAGAAGATAAATGGTTGTTCAGCAGTTGGTTCCTATCTGCAAGGCCTGTTCATTTTCATCAAGCTTATACAGACCATCTGAAGATTTGAGAATCTGGAAGTAATACTTTCTATCTGTTAAGTTTGCCTTGGGATCACTAGAGGTTGGAAATTACTTGAGGATACACAACAACAAGAAGAGTGACAGCCAGACTATTCTGATATTGAACAGACACATAAATGGCTTTCCATTCATCTGGATGTATGTGTTCAGAGTGAACTGAAACAGTGGTAAAAAAAATTCCATTGTTAGAAAGTAAATTTGGGGGGGGGGTCACTTCCCACTATTTTGTGTGGGTGAAAGTGAATGTTTTTGAGTGTTCTTACCATGACAGAGCTTTTAGAAAACATCACTTGTAGGCACAGAGATAGTAATATTGCAAATGAGGACCCCAGAGCCTATTGGCCCACCCCAAAGTTACAATAGTTGGATGAGAAGCTCCAACTGCTGCCATTTTCCGTATGTTCTTCACAAACTTGGTTATTCCAGAAGCCTCCTGGGAGTAGAAAAATGTGATTATAGTCAAAGATCTTCAACCATATTTGTAATCTTTGTTTGAAATACATGGCGGAGTGCTTCATACCTGGCAGCTTTATAAGAATTGTGAAAGTCAAGATGGAGGGAAGGACATCAAGCCACAGCTGTAGTACATAAGCTCCCATTTATTGACCTTCTAGGTACTTTACAAAATTCTCCACTAATGTGTTTGGTGCCAAATATTTGCCAAATATTCACAGTGGGTGTGGAGATTCTCCAGGTTATAGCAGTGTTTGACATTTAAAAATGTCTACTACATTATGTGATGATAGTTGTTATTTTATAAGCATATGGAATGGTATTCATCATTTGACAGGCGATGCACATTCGTATTTGACCTGGACAGTAGACAATTTGGCATTTGACATTGTTCAAAAGCTGAGGTCAAATTTTACTTGATTTGCAAACTGAAGGTTCTGAATCAAAAATTGTGGCTCTTTTAGAAGACATGAAAGAACACTTTGAAGTCATATTTTGTTTTGAACAGTCACATGTCTCTTAGAAGAGACATGTGACTTGTTTACAAATTGGTTTCTATCTCTAAATCCCATCATTTCAATCAAGCTTATACAGCCAGTCTGAAGATTTAAGAAGCAGTACTTCTCTGTGCATAAGACCAGAAGGTGATCACTGCTCCTCAGTGCAGAAATGTGAAAAATGTTCAGTAGGAGTAGTGCTTGGTGTACTGTTCTAATGATAGTTCCAGTTATTGCTATTGTGACCACAGTGTTTCAGCTGATGACTATTGTTTCAGACTGTGCTTTGATTAGACTGTGCCAGAAACAGACAGTATTGTCACACATACTCAACTAGAGATGCAAGTTCTTGACTATTTTACCCTCACATATGGGGACAGATAATTAAAGTAATTTTCTCTTTGCTAAAAGAGAAAATAAATATCTTCCAAACCCCCAAGTCTGACACAAGAACTATTCTGCAGAGAAAAACACATGTTTTCTGTTTTCTATGCAACAAACCTGTGCAGAAAAACAGTAATTTTTGCTTTTTTTTTCCTCGCAGAGTAATTTCTGCACAACACTTCAGGACATCAAATACTAGAGAAAATTGTGCAAAATTCTCACCGGTCTGTTATTTTTCCAAATAGAAGTTCCCAACTGTTGGGTAACCTATTCTTTGACCTGTGAAGGACTAATTGGAAATATTACCTCTATTCTTACATTTAGCTATTACTTAAACTTAGAAACTTAGCATCTTTTAAAAAATTCTATACATCTAGTGCATAAAGAACATGCAGACTAAAATAAGCTGTTTTATCTTTGACTTGATTGACCTATATGAGAATCCAGACAGCTTTTTCACTGTTCTTGCTTGACTTAACTTGCTTTCATTGTTGTCACCATATAAGCAAAATGGTTGGGACTAAATGTCTAGTGCAGTGACACCATCTTGCTTGTTAAAGGATCTCTGATTGTTTGAGACTGTCTGTGTTAATAAACTCAGAAGGAGAAAGCAGCAGTAGAGACTGGATGAAGAGAATAATCCTAAAACAACAGCAGCAAGTTGCGCTGTGGCAACTGGTTTTAAAAGAAGAGTCTTAAAAATATTTTCTGACAAACTATTTCATTCCCTCTCCACCCCCTTCTTGCTATTTCCAGTCTCAAAATGGAAACTGAAGAATGTTCGGTGGAGTCTTATTTTTAATATGGAGTCACAATATTTAAAACATGCATGTGGCATGTAGTGGTGACAGTAGGGAACCAAAATGATTTTCCTGGATGCATGATTGAACGTACTGATGTACTTGGTCTAAGCAGCCTTCCTGGAGTGTTTTACACCAACAGTACCTTCTTGATTGCTTTTGAAGTCTTCAGTCCACAACTGCTTAAGGGCTCCTGGAATTGTTAAAGCCTCATTTTGTTCCTTCAAAGTGGAAAGAAGCCTGGCCTAAATTAAGGTTGGAGTGCTTTTCCCAAGGCATACCGAGCTTTATGGGAACTTCAGGCACAGTATTTCAAACTGTTAATTCAGAAGTAAGGGGAAAAGAAATTGCCACTATAGCATGGCTCTGTCTAAATAATTCAGCATGTTTTCTTTCAGTGCAAATGCAATGCAGCTGCTTTGAGGACCATATTTACAGTTCAGATCCTTTGTAAGCAAACCAAGACAATAATGCTACAAAATAATAACTGAGGGAGAGGGTTTGATGTGATTTACTAAATTTAGGATTTTAAGGTGGCTTTGTTAATTGAAGTCATTGAACTTTCAGATCAGGATAGCAAAACAATGGCCCCAAAATTACAGCTTGAGTTTCGTTCAAGCCCAGAAAACAATGAAACTTGTTACAACCAGAGGGAAAGGGTGCTTTTGACTTGCTTTTCTCAAAACAGTAGCCACAGGGCTAGTGTCAGCAGCTGGCAACCTTTTTTTGGCATCTGGCTTTGGATGTGTACGTGCCTTCAAGTTGCCTGTTGACTAAGTTGACCCCATGAATTTTTCTTAGGCAAGGCATATTCAACAGGTTTTTTTTCTAGTTCCTTCCTCTGAGTTAGGCTGGTATAAATGCAAATATGAAGGTGGCCAGACTTTTTCAGCAGTTGCCCCAAAGTGGCAGCCCTTTTCAAGATTGCGCAAGCCCTGCAATGCTGCCCAGGAGGCTTGGAAACCGTGGACCTTAGTGGTGGGTGGGGTGAGGGAGCAACTGTTGTGCAATGGCCATGTCATTGTCATGCCATGGTCATGCTACCTGTTCCATGACTGGTTGTGCAACAAGGCGGTCCAGTACTTCAGCATACCTATGTTAGCTTAAGTTTATGCAAATTAATAGTTGAATAGGATATTGGCTCCGAATGCTCCTTTACAGCCCAGTGCTGATGCCTGCCTCCCCACCCCACTTTTAAACAGGAAGCTGAAAGATAAGGAAACTTTGAAAAATATTATTTTATATGACAGCTGCTGTTAGAGTTATATTTGCTCAAAACGGGAAACAAAAAAAAAATCCCTACAGAAAATGATTGGTATCTGAAATTAATAGAAATAGTCTGTATGGACAAACTTACAGGATCAATAAGAGGAGGAAGCGTAGAAAAAAATATAAATGAATGGGATGTGGTATATCTCATCATGAGAACACTTGGGGAAATATAATGATGGTGAGTTTTGAAGGATAAACTGAATAAGATAATTGTATATGCAAATACTAAAAAAGAACTAAAGAAGTAGAATCACTCTTTATATTTAATGAAAGGGTACAGAATCTATGACATAATTGTAATCCAAAATTTGTCAGGAGGAAGCCATTGTATGTAATATTGACAAGAGGAAACGGATGTGTGTTTATATGTTAGGTGCCTTTTTTGTTTTTTAATGGTTGATACAAAATAAAACTAAGAAAAGATGAGGTAACACGAGAAGTCAGAGAAGCAGGAACCTTGAAGTTGTGTCTCAGAAGCAAACAACAGATAGACTAGCTGAGTCATAATGTTTCTCATTATGAGGTCAGATCAGTTGCACTTCTATATAAAGCATAGTAATTGTTTTTACATTTCCATGTGTGCATACAAATCTGAACATGCACATTTTATACAAAAAGGTATCTTTGGTTCTGGTGATGTATTTCCTCTCTTTGTAGAGGAGAGAGGCATAGTCAGTACCCTTACCACCACCAATCCTTTGACAATACTGTTCAGCCTAGAACTCTGAATAGTACTGAGTGGCTGTGTCTAGTTAGCGTTTTCATTTCCCATAATGTCTCGTGGTGCTGCTAGATTAGAGGTACAGAGGAAATGTAAAGGATAGTTGGTTTCTGCCTAATATCAACAAGGAAACCTAGTGTCACTGAAGGATGACATGTCCACCAGAAGACACTTTGCCTCTGGTGACTCAAAATTGGAGCCAGCCCTCTCATGACAAGTGGCTAATGGCTACACTGGAGGGAAGTCTTATGAGCAGTCTCTGAAATAACATGGGGATCAACTATTCAAAGCAAAAATAGTCAAAGGTTTGTAGGAAAGCCACATCAAATTTGAGGAGTCAGAAGTCTCTGAAGTTGCAGAATCTAGTGTATCTCCCTATTGGAGTTCTCCTGGGAGAGTGGAAGAGAGGGAAGATCAGTGCTTGCTATTCTTCCTTTCATTCTTTTTCCCTTCAAAGACATTTCCTTTCATTGTGAGTCTAGTTAAATTAGGAGCATGGTGGAAAGTGGGGAAGCAGAACATCAAGAGCCTCTCCACTTCCATCCCTGCTGTGGCCAGAATCTTTCCCTTTCCCTATGATCTAGCATCTGACTTGGGTGAGATGTAGAGCATAGGTCATTCCTTGGGGTCGGGAAGTGAAAATCAAACATAAAATTCTATCTCTGAAAGATTTCTGACCTAGCCTATGGCCCCTGGGATGACGTGTGTAGAACCATGGGACTGGACTGCTAAACACACTGTCATCTGGTTTGTTCAGAGCAATCTATGCTAAATAGACATAGGAAACCGCAACATTTTACTAGTGAGAGGCCTGACAGCTTCCTCCATGATAAAATTCAGCTATTAAATCCAGAAACCAAACAATTTCTACTACTCTTTTGCTCATGAAATTCATTAGTAGTGACATTCATTCCAATAAACCAGTAGAATTCTGCTCAGTAAGTGTAAGCAAGACTGGCAGCTCTAAGCTCAGCAAGATCCTGGACCTACTCCAGAATTTAAACTGGTAACAAAAAATATTTGCATATATCTTAAAGATACTGTAATGTCAGTTTTCATTCATGTTAATTTTTTTATAGGGAGCTTTATAGAAAAGAAAATGGGATCCAGCATCTGATGGCTGCTCAAAAACTCTACCTCATGACAAACCAAATCAATCAGCGCTAAGCTTAGAAATAAGTAACTAGAATAATGAGTTCCATTATAAAACCTATAGATGATGGCTGGATGCTGGATGTCAGAAGTGGATGATATACTCCAAAAATCTCATCCTTGTCATATACACCATTATTATGTCAAATTTTGGTCACGTATGCTCCTCATATAAGTCTGTAATTCCTTTGGATTAGTGGGGAACCAGTATAAGATGAGGTACATGTGGCATCTCTTTAGCAAAGACTGGAAATGTTGAAGCATTACAATCAGGTTGTACCTCTATATTTCTGATTTTTTTCCCCTTATTGAGTGTCATTCAGTTAATTATGTTCTCCTTCAAATATTAGTTGTAAAAAAAAGTTCTCATAAACTAAGCAATATGCCTACTCCCAGAATATTTTGAATTCTTTTAAGGAAAACTCATATAATTTACCTGTACTTTCAGAGCTGTGTAGTTCATCTATCATCCAACAGAGTTCAGGGGAAAAAATGATCTTCAAAACATTTGCTCATGACTAAAGTTATTTCTATCAGGTTGCTATGTTATAAATCACTTACTAATACAAGCTCTACTTTACACTTTTTAAGCAAAATTGATTTATAAACTTGTGAAAAGAAACGAAATTGGGTTAGTCCAATATTGGAAAAGAAAATCATTTTCCACCCCAATCTTAGTATGTCCATCCCTCTATGATAAGATGAACAGTGATGTTCTGAAAACTGTTGTAAATGGGGTAACTTTTCACAATCTAGGACCAAATGTCTCAAGCTTGTGCACAAGGGAAACATCCTTCCCACTAAGACAAATGATATCCCGAACCAAACCAACATATGCTTCAAGCTCAGAGTTATTCATCTTCGACTCATGGATGCAAATAAATACTTGAATTCAGGTTGTTGGATCTCAACAGGCTCCAGAGTCGATTAAACATCATTATATTGAAGTTCACTGGCATGGTTATTATTATTTTTATATAAACACTTAAAATATGAAGTATGTAATCCAACATTTACTAAGTATAACTTTCATCACTAGGAGTATTTTCATGTTCAGGAAAAAAATGACTCTCTGTTTGGTTTGTTCTCTGTAAAAGGATCCATTATAAGATGAAGTTTCCATTTTGGGCTGAGTAAGTGCTGTTTAATTTGTAGCTTCTCAGAGGATTAATTAGAGCAAACAAGAGAAATGTAAGGATGAAAAATTGAAGGGTTTGTTTATCTAGATTGGTTCAAAAATAAGCATCATCATGTGCTGAGCCAACTGCCCGTGCATTCCAACTGGTACTCAGAGACACAAAAATAATACATGTTAAGGCTTACTTTTTCTGACACATCTAAAGCACTTTCAGCTAACATCTGTATGTAACAGTGGATTAATTTGTTTTAAGGTAGACTTGTACAATTTGTGCTCAGAGATATGTGGAGCTTCAAAAATCACAATACACTGGCATAAAATCTCTAGGTACCATTTCAAATTAAGGATCTGAAATCAGAGATCTGTTGCACTCCAATCAGGGCAATGAATTCAATGTGTATGAAACAACAACAATATTCAGAAGTTGCGTCCTGATTCTCAGGGCAGATCCTACCATTGGGCAGAGTAAGGTGCACAGTGGATTTTGGGGTATCATAAAAGGAGAGCAAAATTTTACTTTTTAAATTTGTTATTATGATATTTGTATTACTAGAAAAGTGTTTGAAGGATTTTCTGCCTCTTTGGTGGAACAATTTGGCAGGTTTGGGCTGTTCTCTACCTTGACTTGTATGTGCATAGTAAGGGACGGTGCTGTCCGCTATTCTGCCCTGGGCAGCAAAATTCCGTGGGCTTGCGCCATGAATTGTCATTATGATCTCTGGTCATCTAAATAACAGACCAAAGAAGAGTAAGATCTGCCTGAATGGAACAGGTTTAAAAGAAAGAAAAAGATGAGAGCTTTGTTACTTTGCAAAATATTTTGGCCCAAACTCTCTCACTGGCTAAGGTAGAGCTATTAAATCAATTAGATTTATCTATGTGTTGATTCACCATTCAGAAATTGACTCAGTGGGTGCATTTCATTTTCAACTAAACAACAGGATCCCAGCCTTTATTTGATATTCACTCCTTAGGTGCTTTTTCCTCCGTCCACTAAATGAAAAAGCTGCTTCCTTTACAGTCCCATACACAGATTTTCATTCCGCAATTTAGCATTAAATATTGGTAGCTAAAATGCTATAAAGTAATCATGCCACTCTCTTGAGCTGAACGTGGTCTAAGGGGTTCCGTAAATGGCCAAGCCCCCTTTCCTATAAAAGTGTCACCTGGTGGTTCCCTAGTTTTTATGCAGTTTTTCACCCATTCTTAGAGGCTAAAATCAAAGCTGGTGAGAGGTGAGGGAAGCCATTACAAAATACTAAGGGCTGGCAATCTGAAAGCAAACCCTATACCTGACTATGTTGCATATGTTTTGTCTTTGGGACCCAGCAGAGACAGGGAAAGTAGGAAGAGCAGGCACTAATTGAGCTCACTACAGATTGACTCTCAAGCATTTGATATATGGCAAAATGATGTTGAATTACATACCAAACGATGCATAGGTCCACCTGTTGTGAGTACAGTTAACACCTTCTTTTCTCAGCTTTGCAGATCCAGACAACACAGGCGAATAGCACACAAGGCAGGCCTACATAAAACCTGCCTCAGGTTATATAAGAAGAGGTCATTTTGTGAGATTTCTGCATACTCTCTGACATTTCACAGATGAAAACCAGAACACATGTGACCAAGTGTGTGGTCAAGATGGCAAATGTCGTTAAAGAGGAAGAACAAAACAAGCTGGGAGAGGCTGTAGCAGTTTGCCTTTGCCCGAGCCTGATGGGAAGGGCAAGACACTACTATTCTTCTCCTCTCCTCCCTGCTGAGTTAATTGAATGAAAACTGCTTTTACACCTTGAACTCAATTTGCAACAATTAAAGTAAACTGAGGACAAAGGAGGAAGAGAGAGAAATGGGACATTTTAAAAACAACTGAAAAAGTAGGATGACAGAGGATTAATCTCACCTGTCCTTGCCAAATTGGTTTGCTTGTGGGTTCTTGCGAGATCTCTAACCTTGCTAAAGATCTCCCTGCAGATAACAGTTTTGCAACCTATTCTACCCTGATCTCTGCCTCAGCCTACCCAGATCTCTCCCCTTTTTGCTTGATAGGAATGTGTGTGTGTATGTACATATATGACTATACTACTCCCTCTGGAGTTGTTCAGTCATCTGTATGGGGTACGTGAAAAAGTAGAAAAGTTAAATAGTAAGCCAGAATGCAACATAACATTACAAACACCCAATTCTGGGGTACATAGGGGTTTCTCTTCTTGTTTCATTCACTATTGCTCCCACAGTACTGAATTTTTGTGTCCCATGGCTTGATATTAACTGTTCACCTCTGCTGAAATCTGACTTCTTGACACAAATCAATGGATTTCTAAATTACCAAAGAAACTAATGAACTGGCTGTGCATAATGCATGAATCAAAGAGAGAGAATACTCTTAACTGGTGGTTTTCTGCTGAGGATGGTAGGCCAAGACATCTGTGGTCCAGATAAAGAAAACAGGGTAGTGTGTTTCCTCTAGTCTACAGGATAAATTATGTCACTTTAATGTGTCACAAATTGCATTCCAACCAGTTTATAGTTCACATGGGAATGAAATGCTTGGACATATAGAATCTTTGAAAATTGTTTGGAAAAGTTAGAGAGACCTATGGAATTTACAAAAATAACCTGGGCATGTTAATTTTCTGCCTTGCTTACAAAGACCATTGTGGTTTAATTCTGCTCAGATTCTCACCTGTATCTCTCTGTTTTTTGTCCACATCAAATGAAGTTGAAAGGAAAATTTCATTCCATTCTGCATATTATTCCAGGATATGGGGCTTAGCCTGGTTTAAAATGGAGACCAAATAATATTCTTTTGTACAATCTCCCTCACTCCCTTTTTCCCACACATACACATGCACAATTCATTGTGACTAAGACTCTCTTTTCTAAGAGAAAAGAAAGCTATTTTCATTCATTTCACACAAGTAAAGAGGGGAGATCATGTGAAGACCCAGCTTCAAAATGCATTCTGTAGAGGAGTGATCCAGTTGAGTTTCCTACACTCACAGAAAGCACTGTCCTAGCTTAGTCAAATCTTTGCTTTTTATCTTTTAACAGCTGACTCCTGTGCCACACTGTAAACAGTTTGTCATGCATTTGGTTGGCTCTTTTTGAGCAAAACAATCCTAACCTTTCTCCTTGGATTTACATTTTTTTGGATTCTAACTGGAGGTTAGAAGTACAAGAATAACAAGGCTGGCCAGTGCTGCATTTGAGGAACTGAGAAATATGTGGAAGCTGTGATATATCAGGCCAGCCTATATGTCCCTCTGGCCCAGTAACGTTCACTCTGAATGAGAGCAGCTCTTAAGAGTCTCTAACAAAGGGCCCTTCCACCACCTTTTCCATTTGACTGGAGTTCAACTTCTAGATGTAAAGCACATGGTCAGCCACTGAACTCTGGTCTCTCCTTCAGTAGGTAGAGGGGCAAAGCTGAAAAGGAGGTATGGAAACAAAAACAAAATGTTTCTATTGCGTAAAACTGGTAGAATGTTTGTGCCTTCAAATTACCAACAAGATTGGCAACAACAACAACAGACATTTGAGTAAGTACTTGGTGAGCACCACTTTGGTGGGTGGCTCTTGGAATATTAGCCCTCATAAGATGATGTTGATTTTTTTTTAACAATTATTTCCATTAAAGCAACCAGATTGCATCAAAGAGCTTCCTATGTTAAACATAAAACTTTTTCTTTCCAGCCTAGGAAGTAAAGCACAGATGCTAAAATCCTCCATGTTTCAACATTGTTCTTCAGTTCTACTTTTCCTCTGTGGGCTTTTAACTATTTCTTTCCACCCCCAGCTGTTGTTCAGCTGAAAATTTCTCAGCTCAAGGTGTTGTAATGTCATAAGGGACTTTGCATATTATCACAACTGAAGAACAGTCATGGACCAGTCTATTAGAAAACTAGGTCCTTTTCAGGCGTTTGATAAACATGTGACTTCTGCATGCAAGAAAAACAGTGTGATATCTCCATACCTATCCAGTATTACTTTTGTCACATGTAAATGATGCATTTGAGAAGAAATGTGATAAATCCATGGAAGTCCTCCATGTGAGCCAGAACATAGAAAAACCAGGGTCTTGCTCAAGTGGAGAATCTCCATGGATGCAACAGGCTTTCTTCTTTAGATATGTTGCTTTCTATGGAGAGTAGAAACCTGAGCATGTGTGTTTTTTGTCCCTTCAATCTGCCCTCCCCATCCTGACAGGACACAAGGCCTGTTTATATAGCCACTTAACATGATGTACCAGCTACCAAAATCCACAATGTAGTATAGAAAACCATAAGTGCAACTCTATGACTTTCTAAATTACAGCAGCATTCCAGGAAATAAATATTCCCAAATGACCACTGACTAAATCCAGAGCATAGTACAAAGTCTGACATAAATAATAAATAGTAAACCCGAGCCTTAAAGGTGTTGGAAGTTCTTTAGTTTCAGTGGACATTATAAGTGGCACTTCCATAGATCAGCCGGAGAGTTCCTTTTTCTAATAGATTTATAAGCCGAATGTGGCTGCTTTCCTGAAGAAAATCTAGAGCCCCAAACACATCGAAACCAGATCAGAGTTTCTGAAACCCTCTCCAAGGTCTGCACGCAGAAATTGAATAGGGGAATGTTTCCTTTCTCAATCTCACTTTAGAAAAAGTCCCCCCCCCTCTCCTGAGGGATTTATGGATATAACACAGATTCCCAGTGCTGAAATTCAACTGCTGAAGTAATATCGCTGTGAATACTCACGCATACATAGAGCTCACCTCTTTGTTTTATTAATTTTACATTTTAAAGTTTTCAAGGGGACAATATGATTATTCCTAGCTTTTTTAAAAAACAATTTTGTAACATCTGTAACTGGAGCAATGAAATTGCTGCCCAGGGACAGCTAACTGGACGTTATTAAGCATCTTCCATACATTTAACAATGTTGCACTTTCCACTGTTTCCTATTTTTAAAAAAGAAAAATGGTCTTAGTTATATTGCAGTGACTTCACACATACAAAACAGCAGGTTTGTAGATTTTTTCTGTGCATGTGTCTGTGTACCTGCATTTATGACTGTGCTAGTAATGTGTAGTGTTTTGTCTATTCTGTGAAACTGTGGTCATTGCTTTTATTTGTTCCTAATGTCCCAAAGTCATTTTAGCTGAAAAATCTGAGGGGGAAAAGGTGGATGTGGCCACTCTCTTTGCTGCTTTTAAGTTAATGGAAGCAGCAGTTTCAGCTTTTATTTTCTAAGGAAGAATTAGGTTCTGCATTTTGTCCCTGCTTCATCATCTGTTGTGGTTTTATGGTTTTTTCTGTTTTGCAAAAGGCAGACTAATGTTTAACCCTTCAGTTTAACTAAATGAACTATAATGGAATGACCCATCCCAGGTAAGGAGACCCTGTGGTGCTGGAATAAAGGCTACCATGTGCCACCAGATACTAGCCCAAAAAGAATGGCCCTCTTTGTGGCCCCTTTGTCTAACTTTTGATTCATGTATTCCCCCTCCCCCATTCTGTCACTTCCATGCTTTCATTATTCCTTGTACTTATGGAGGGATGCAGAGAAGAGAGAGTCTCTGGATGTTAAAATGACCTTATTTTATTATTCAGCACCTTTCAGCCTAGTAATATTTAATGGTCTTCTTCAGGGGCTGATAGAAAGAAAGAAAGAAAGAAAGAAAGAAAGAAAGAAAGAAAGAAAGAAAGAAAAGGGACAATATATAAACAAAAAAAAATTAAAACAGGAGACAAGTTTCAATTTGTTCTGTCAATTATGTATGCATATATCTTACATAAAAAGGCATGTAATTTTATTTCTTATCAGTCCCTGAAGAAGGCCATTAAAGAGCCTTTGGCCCTTTCTGCACCGTACCTTCTTCTGGTGCTGGGGTGTGGGGATCACTCGAGCAGCCTCTGGCGAGAAGCATCTGGGGACCTTCAGCTCTGCACGAGCTGCCTGCTCATGTGAGAGCCCGCCTCTTCCTTCTGCAGTGCAGTCTGGGACCTTCCCAGGCTGCACTGGGGCAGGAAGCATATCCGGCGCAGCTCTGGAGGCTCTGCACGCCAGGTAGGTGCGCGCAGGGCCCAGGAGCAATGTGCAATTGTGCACCATTTTCAGCTTCTAGCTGAAAATGAAAAGGTGCACGATCGGCCCCTGAAGCATCATGCGATTGTGAGTGCGCTGTGCAGATCGCTCCTCACAATCGCGCGATGCTCCAGACGCCCTTTCCCATGGAAAATGCCGTGCGAAAAGGGCCTTTGTCTCTTTTCTCTACAACCCTTCTATTGGGTGTTAACCCATCCTCATTGCTTTTTGTACGGAGACAGAAGCCTAAAAACAAGAGTGGTGAGATCCTCAGATACTGTTTGCCTTAAGAAGCTGAGTTCTACCAGATCAGGCTGTTAGTACATCTGACTCAGTCCTATTTACATAGACTGGAAGAAGCTCTTCAGAAATGCTTGAGTTTGAACCAAGAGCCTCCTATATGCAAAATGTGTGCCTCATCAGTAAGTTTCAGAAGTGGGATTCACAGCAGTGCTTCTTCCCTAAAACCACAGATTTCAGGTCAATATTGCTTAAAGTCTGGTGCCTCTGTCCTCACAGTCATCCTATGGCCCTTTCATACCACACTGCTATAGCAGTATGATTCTACTTTAAGTGTCATGGTTGCATCCTATGGAATCCTGGGATTTTTAGTTTGTTGAAGAACTGGAACTCTCTAAGAATTTGAAATGACCCTCCTAAAACTGCAGAACCCAGGATTCCACAGAATCTATGGCAGCTGAAGTGGAATCATAGTCCATTTCCATGCTACATTGTTGTAGTGCTATTATTCCATTTTCAACATCCTGTGGAATTCTGGGTTTGTAGTTTACTAAGGTCAAAGAACTCTCTGGGTAGAATTCCAACTGCCCCTCCCTAAACTGCAAACCCCAGGATTCCACAGGATGTTGAAAATAGAATAATAGCACTATAAAAATGTAGCATGGAAATGGCCATATTGTATTTAACTGCAGTATGAAGGAGTCTCTGGTCTCTCTTGTGTGGAGGCTACCAACAGATTCCTCAGGAAGATATTCTACAATGAATCAAGCAACTGGTTATCTACAGAGCTAGCTTTCCCTTTACACAGACATGCAAAAGGAAAAGAATCACCATCTCACTTACTGAGAGGACAAGTAGGAGCCCCAAAGAGCTTCACTGGCTCCAAATGGCACAGCTATGAAGCAGGCAAGCAGATTCTCCAGAGCAGGACACAGTCAGAACGGTCCTGTTAAAATACAATTTTCTCTTCCTACCCTCTTGGCCCAGGACTAGTATCTGTTACTGTGTTGTATTATCCAAGAATAATTAATCATTGAATGAAAAAATGGCTATACAAATGTGTTTCATACCTCTTGCTTTTGTGTACTGGCATACTAGAAATTTGTCTTAAGCACTGTTTGGAAACCCAAGGGAGATATGCATTACACATTGGCTTCCTTTTGTTCTTTTGTGCCAGTTAAAAACATTGGATCTCTTTCATGGTTGTCAAGGCTATCCTTATTAAAAGAGCAAAACAGGGTGGGGAGAGGGAAGTATTTTTGTATTGTTTTCATTTTCTAAGACAATGCCAAGGGTTGGAGGAGGAAAACAGGTGGTGACATCATAAATATGGAATTTGAAGGTCACAAACAAGAATTCAAACAACAAATGAGAGTGTTCAGGAATGTACACTATAAAACATAAACCAATCAATTCTTCTCCTTGCCCACCCCATCCTTTGAAGAGAAAAGAAACATGGATACACTGAAATGCTGTATTTGAAAGGTATTTGTGTGGCATATTTCCACTTTAGATTTTACCATGTTGTGAAATTATTTCAACCTTGAGAGCAAGAGCTTTCTTTTGATCAGGAGACTTGTCCCAATGATGATGACAATCATCATCATCACCATCACCATCATCATCATCATTATCATCATCATCATCATCATCTGTTTGTGAAATATTTTTCCCAAAATAATTTCCCCCTATACTATTCGTCTTAATAGATGTTATTCTGCCTAGAAAGCTTACTTCTTCTCTTAAAAAAAAAAAAAGTTTAATGTGATACAGTAGAATTTACTCAATCTCTCTAAGAAGCATCTAGGGATTTACATGTAACAATGGTAAAATTTTATTGAAACCTTTATGGCAGGAACTTTTGGCAATGGAATTGGAGGTTGTTGGGATTTTTTTAAAGAGAGATTATGTATACACGGGGGTGCCTTTTCATTGATGCATGTATGCTTCATAGGTTTACGTTTAGGAAGAATGAAAGCAGGGCTCAAAATTGTATTGCTTTTCTCTCCCTCCTTCGATCTTTTATGTTAGGGTCTCATTTTTCTAACTTTAAAAAAAAAAGCAAAAGCTTTCTTTTGGCATTCTGCTTTACCTATTTGTTCATTATTCTCCCCTCCTCATTGTTTTCTCCAGATGGTGGAAGTTAAGGTCCCCTGGCTATTTTTACCCAGTGTCACTCTCGGCTTCTTTTCTACCAGCAATGCTCATCAAAGCTAAGGCGGTGGAGGAAATAACAGCTGCATTAGCCTCAAATGTGTGCATATATACATAAAGGAAACCTTCATAAAACAGGCACCGAGCAGCAGAATCACACAAAGTTAAAACTTCAAATCCAAAGTCCTATAGCAATCGTTTAAAAAAGCCACTAAACAAATCAATAGGTCATCACAAATGGAGCTGCTGAGTGGTGGAAGGCTGGATGATGCTGATGATAATCCCATCTCCTTTTTTTTCCCTTAAAAAAGTGTCCAAAAGGAGTCACCACTGCATTCCAGGAAGACACGTTAGAGTGCATTCCTACTGGCTCCTTTTCTCCCACTTATGCTATGGTTTCACTACAATTAATACTCTGTTACCTTTGTGAATGGTATATTTTCTAATTTTTTTTTTTACCAGAAACAAACACACCCAGTTTCTCATAAGGTTTGTTTTCTTGTTTGTTTGTTTGTTTGCTGGTGCAAAGCCAGACAGAATTGTTTGCCTGGGTTCAGTTCTCCTTTTTCACCAGGTCTTTGGTTCCTGCTGTTTGGAGAATGCTGCAGATGTCCGACTCTACAGGAAACCCTTCCCCCTTCCTTAATGGAACTCGTGGGAATGTGAAGATCCTGGAAATGAAGCCTTCCTTTCCTTCCAAACCTCCCTCTCTAAACCCCTATTGACTAAAACAGGCGGGGAGGTGGGGGCAGAAAGAGTAATATCCCCACATCCCTGGAAACAGTTTTGCCAGCCTATTTTTCAGTAAATCCTTTAAATTAACCACTTCACTCCTGATTATAAGAAAGATTTGTAATTTAAACAGCTTCTCTTTAATGTCCTAAACCATTTCCACCCACTTTTCTGAAGTTCTCCATTTGGGTTGAATTACAGCATCCCACTGCCATTATGTAATAATGTTTAATAAATGAAAACAGGTTTGAATTCTGCAACAATTTGCAGTGTTTAGCACAGACCCTGCCCACCTCCTTCACCTATATACTTTCTCAAAAATGCATCTGAATATTTCCCTTTAAAATCCTGTGTATATATCCCTTTTAAGCATGTCTCTCAGTTTCACACAAATGCCACACGTTAGTATTTCCAAATCATTTGCTTTTTCTTTGGTGCAATCGTTTTAGCTGTCTGGTTTTAATGTTTTCACTGAAGCAGTTAAACCAATTTGTGCTAGGTTCTCCATGTTGCATACTGGTATGAGGTGTGTCTTATAAAGCAGGTGTTTATATTGGATTTGATAAACTTAAGAGATTCCATTTACACATAATAGTTTCTTCTAAGAAGGAATATAAAACGGAATGAATTCAGTGGGATTTGATGAAATTGTACAATATAAAAGTCTATGTCTTCTATACTACTAGCAATCAGTGGTGCAGTATGGTAATTTTGAACTTTGATCTTGACTTTTTTTTTTAATCATCACACTCGTCTCCACTCTTTGGATGGTAATGTGTATTATTTTATAATGTGAGGACCCTATGGACCTGCTTTATATAGGGGCTTATATTGGGGCAGATTTTGTAAGTTCTTTCTGGGTTCTATAGGAGAACTATTGGGCTAATTGAATATTGCAAACACAATCACAATTTGAGTCCTGATATATATGCTTAATGATAATACAACAAATTGTAAATTTGACACATAGGCCATTTCCGCACTACACTGTTATAGTGCTATTATTCCATTTTTAACATCCTATGAATCCTGGCACTTGCAGTTTAGGGAGGGGCATTTAGAATTTTCAGCCAGAGAGCTTTTTGGAATTCCACAGGATATTGAAAGTGGAATAATAGCACTATAATAGTCTAGTGCTGAAATGCCCATAGACACTGTCTCAAAAGTTCCATGTATTCAATGAGGTGCCAGCACAGAAACTGACTGCAGGACTCTTCTGTTCATGCTCCTTAGAGGTATTCCAATATTTGGATGAAATCTTAAAGCCCTGAATTAAAAAAAAAATACAAAATGGATGCTAATGCAGTGCAAAAATTATACCACAAAAAATTTGCCCTTCTCATTCCCTCTTAAATTGTTTTGTGTACCTTCAAGTTGTTTCTGACTTATGCTGACCCTAAGGCCAACCTATCACAGGGTTTTCTGGAGGCTGGGAGTACGTGACATGTCTAAGGTTACCCAATGGGCTTCCATGGTTGAGCAGGGATTGAACCACTACACCATGCTGATTCTCCCTCCTAAATATATAACTAAAATACCACAACTCTAATCAAGGTAAGAAGGACCTACTCCTTAGCTTTGGCACCTGCAGCAACTCTTCAGCTCCAGCTTTCTCTCTCTTTCTGAACAGAACCAGCAAGTACAGCCCATTTCTTAAGGTTTCCCGTCCAGGGGGCCTATTGATAATCCATAGGGATTACAGAAGAATTGTTTATTTTTATTTGTTTATTTTTTTCAAGGCATTTATTTATTGCCTCTTTGCTCACCAGTTTTTATGCACAACCAATAACTTGTTGGTTCAGAACATTAAATTCAGTAAATTCAATAAATAACTGAATTCAGTAAATAACTAAAAACAAATAAAACCATTAAAACTCCTCTTTAAAAGCAGTTCTAAAACCAAAGAAACAGCTTTTAAAAACCAGCCAGAACAGACCCTCCCTCCAATTTTAGGAGCCAAAGGCCATACAAAATAACACAATCTCCTGCTGGAAACTCAGAAGGCATGGAGCAAACCTGACCTCCTCAAGAGGGAGTCCCACAACTAGGGTGTTGCTACATAGACAACCCCCTCATGTGTATCCACCAGCCTAGCCTCGTGGTATAACAGGATACCTAATAAGACCTCTGTCAATTATTTCATGCAAGCTTGTACAAGAGGAGACAGTCTTTTAGATGTCCTGGCCCCAAGCCAAACATAGTTAGGGATGTAAATCTGTATAAATTTTGTTCCCACAGGAAAGAGCAAACAATTTTACTTTTTTTTCTTCATGGTGAGAAACTAATTGAAATTGTACAGTTTTTGAAGAATGTTCATAGTTTAGCACTGATTCAGTACAAAATAATTGCAATTTTTGTAGGGGTGGGGAGGTTCCTGGAGCTTTCCATCCAGGTTTTTTTTTTTAATGTGCAGAATTCTTGTTTTTACAGTGCTTTCTACTTTAACTTTGGACCTTTCTACACTGCACTGTTATAGCACTATTATTCCACTTTCAACCTCCTGTGGAATTTTGGGGTTTGTAGTTTACTGAGGCCAAAGAGCTCTGGCTGAGAATTCTAACTGCCCCTCCCTAAACTGCAAACTCCAGGATTCCATAGGATGTTGAAAGTGGAATAATAGTGCTATAACAGTGCAATGTGGAAAGGCCCTTTAACTTTATGGAACTCAGGGGTTAGCAATATAGGGAGAGGGATTTCAAATTCTCAGCCGGAGCACTCTAGGGCCTTACCAAAGTATAAACCCCAGGATTCCCCAGGATGGATCCATGGCAGTTAAAGTGGAACAATAGCAATAACTCTATAATGTGAACAGTCCCCAGGTCCATGGAAAAACAGGCTGCTCAAAGTCAGCAGGTTATGTCCTTTAGCCTTCATCACTGCTATGTGACTTTGGGGGGGGGGATGGCGGTAGAGGTAAGAAGGTGGGGCACAACTTCCATGCTTCCCCTAGACACTGTTTACACTAAATACACCACTGACGACAGTCATTATGTGACCTCAGCTTCATGGTGGGCCTATCATGGATATTTAGGTGGAACCTCTGCTTCTGAAACAGGATTATCAGAGCTTAGGAAAGCCAAAAGCCTTATTCACAAAACAATAACATACAATTATTTCCCAAATCAAGTCTTGAATGCTGAATAATCTTTGAAAACTGCACAATTTTCAAAGATTTATTGAAGCAAGAGAAAATTTGTAAAATTGCTCTTTTGTTTCCCTCAGAAAAAAAAATTAACCAATGTTTACACCCCTAATCTGCTGCCACTATGCACCAGTTGAAAAAACAACTGTCTTATGGGGCATAACAGATTGTTATACCATGTACCAACAGGATTCTGCTCTAAATTAACACAAATATAGTAGTTATCCCATTAATCAGAGCACCCGAGAAAATTGCCTTCAAAATACTATATCAAAAATCTCCCATTTATTTCAAAAGTCACTGAAAGGAAGTGCCTTCTTAAGGCGAATGTCATGGAAAAGGTGTGAAGGAAATACAAAAATGAGTTAGAAGTCCTGAAAGTGCAATGTCTTCAGCAAAAAAGCCGTGTATAAAATGTGTTTGTAAGTGGAGGAACAATACAAAACCGACCCATTTATTTTCAATAAAGGAATGTAGAAGGGGACTGAAGAATGGAAAAATGTCTGCATGTCTGCATGGGTGCCAGCTTCCCTTAATGAAGGTTTGCAAAGCCAGTAAAGCTTGAAATAAAATCTGAATGAAAATGTAAAAATATTGCTGAACTTCTTAAAGTGGATAGCATCACACAGCGAGGTTTTTGCTTCGATTTAAGTTGCTGCCAGTAGGGCTGTGATTCAAAATACCACCAGAAGTGGAGAGTTTCCAAAACTACATCTGTGTATGTAATTGCTGAGGAATCTTTAGAAACACTTACTATAGTGTGTGAGAGGACTCAGTGATGGCTGGAGTGGACAATCCTGAAAGCAATTTGCTTCCTCTGTGCGCAACCTACAAGTACAAACAAGGAGAGGGTGCTTTTGAGACAGATACCAAGGGGCGGTGCCAACCAAATGGATAGAAAAATAACTAAAAATAGCCCCAGTGGAAAGGAGAGATTGGGCAACGCTGTCTTGCCAAATCTGAAGCATATAATCTACCCACTAATAAGAAATAAGTGATGAGTGATGTCACTGTACAGTCTTCTTGTCAAATGGTCAAATGTTTGGGCTTTGTGGTTTTTCAAAGGCAGATTTATTGCCCAAGATGAGGGGAAAGTTCTCCAAAATCCACTCCATTTTTTAAAAAAAATAGCATGATCTCATTCATTATGACTTTTACTGTACAGCAGAGAGTGAAGCAATCAGAGCAGAGGTATTTGAAAGCAGGCTAAAATGCAATGTTTAATAGAATGCGCATGAATTGCATTTAGGCGGGAGGGGAATGGCACAACGCTCTGGAAATGCTTTAAATGTCTCTGTGCATAATAGTCTTGCAGAACCCTGCTCGCTAATGAATGGCCATTACAGTGGGCTGAAAAAGGGAAACCTGTTTCCATATACCACTTGCCTCCAAGTCCATTAAAGAATAATGATCGTAAGATGAAAGTCTCATTAGAGTTTTGGTGAAAGTGTTTGGCATGTAACAATGAAAAGTCAACAATCGGCTTTTAGCAGGAGACACTAAAAAAAAAAAGTTGGGTTAAAATGCCACTGAAAAAAATATTAATTCTCTTAAATAGCAGGATTCAACACCACCTTTTATAGTTTTGATCCCTGCTATAAATCTAGCCATGACAAAGGGATACTCCAACTTTAGCACACTAGCAGGAACATTAGCTCTTTTCCAAGTTTTTTTTAAAAAAAAAACATAATTCTTTCTGCGTCTTTGTGAGCTAAAAAAAGGCCAGTCCCTTTGCCTGGAAATGCAGGAAGGGAAGCACAAAATATTTTTACTCAATAGGTTAAACCAGAAAAGAGTTTACTTGAAAATTTCAGAGAAAAGTAGCAAACAGCTACTTAAAACAAGCACCCAGCAGATTCTCATGTCAAAAGAATCTAAATATTATATAAGTATTATCTCAGGATGAAAAGAGCAATTATTTTCAGCACATTTCTGATATCCCAGTCTCTAATGTTGTCAAGGATTTCAAAAAAAACCCACCTGTGTACCACAGGAGATATTTATGTTGGTCAGTTATGTTGGTGATGAGCTGTTCCTGCCATTAGGAAAAATGAGGTGTCCACCCTGAGCAGCAGATGCAGGGGGAAGAAAACAGTGACAAGGTGTTAACAGGGCAGAGTTGTGTGAGACACACAACTGTCTTGCACTAGAGTTGGATTAACCTGACAATTGATCACAAATTTCAAGTTTCTTTTCTTTTGCAAAGTTTCTATAAAAATTTGCACACATTTTAATGTACTGCAGATTTTTATTACATGTAATTTGGCATTTTCGCCTATGTTCCATTTCCCCCAAATATGTCTGCAAGTAATTTTCCTAATATAATTCATTTTAATAAAGTAGGCCTATATCCTATATCACCTACTTCATTACAAATGAGTAACTACATGATTTCTTCTGGCTCAGCACTGCCCCACCAAACCTTAACAGCCAGCAGCTTCACTGAGCAATGAAGGTTTGTTCTGCTGGCAATTAGGATGCAGCAGGATGATGTTTCCAGTCCCTTCCCACCAGTGAGCAAGGTTGCAACAAGGAATTGTGTCAGGGTCCTGCCTCTCACTGTTGCAGCCCCACTTACAGGGGCCGTAAATGTCATATTGATGAATCCTGATCACACAGAACAGATCTCCATTGCTTTGTGTGGCTGCTGGCTGTTAAGGTAGGTTTGAGAGGGCATGATTGTGAATATATAGTATTGCTGAATATAGAGCAGTTATGGTTCTGTAACTCTAGATTACAAATTTGTAACTGCAATACAGTATGCCAGCTGTTTTAATTAATATAACATATTTAGCTGTACTTTTCCTAATATACTCATTTATATGCACATTTTTAAAGTAGAAAATGCTAACGCAAAATTCAGTGGATAACTGAGTTTTCTTTCTTATGTTGGTCCCAAATTGCAAAATCAGATAAGAATTAAAGTCTCTCTCCACATCCCGCCATGCACTCTCCAAGCTAACCTGTTGCCTTCAGGTACAGGGAAGAATGCTGTACCATCATTATTTTCCAAACATGGAATGGAGATGGGTGCCAACTTATGCTTCACTTCAGCTACCAAAAGGCATTGGGCTAGCCCTCAATGTGTTTTGGTGAGAAAAAGGAGGTTGTCCTTCTACCCAAAGGAATGGAATTGACCATGAAGTCTCACACTGGGGGAAAATTGAATTGATCACTCAATCACTTTTGTAATATGTGCTGGAGCAACAGTGTTCCTTACATCCTAACCAACCATTTATGCCATTAATTTTTAACCATTTTCATAGTATAATAACATTCTGACGTTTATAATCTATGAGGCCACGTACATTGTAATATTGTAAGCATATTCATTTTTAAGTCATCTTTAGTCCCAATCTTAAGGAAAAGACAGGGTATAAATAAAGATGGTGGTGGTTATTGTGGTGCTGGTGAGAATGATGCTGATGCTGATAAGGTTTTTGAGCTGGTGTCAAATATAGTTTGTACCCAGTGAAAGTGTTTATATTCTCTTCTCTGGTTCTCTCTGCTTCTAGTTTACAGCACTTAACCACAAGTGCAGCAGCCACCATGCAGGCATATTCTTTACATCTAACTAAAATTCTCTCTAACACCAAATTACAAATTACTGTGCTCCATCTTGTTCGTGTGACCAATCATAACTAGACTTTCACAGCCCTAGTGATGAATGGCAGGCAGTGTGTGGACAACAAAGCCAAACAAGCAGACAACGATTAGACTCAAAGAGGCCACAACTTTATTAATCAGAGTCAAAAAAGCTTGGCCTAACATGAGGAAAGTATCCAGGCATTCACTGACCAGTGAAACTCAATCTGTGAGCCCACTTGCTGGAGGAAATCTGGTATTACAGAAGCAGGATTCCACATGTGAAAGCCACTGCATGGTTCCCCTATCACCCATGATAAAGCAAATCCCACAGCCCCTGAAGTGGATTTGTCCTTGGATGCTTCTGTTCAGAGTCTATTATGGGTATCCCCAGAAAGAAAGGCACACAGAATGGTGGGCACACAGGACCCATCCCACCTCCAAATTGATTCTGCCCCCTGACAAAACTAAGTTGTGACAAAATGATGACAAAAAGAGACCAACAATTCACTGAACTACTAGACCATACAGAACACCAAACAGAAGGAGAGAGAATAGAGAGAAGCCCACAACCCTACTGCTAGTTGTGTGTGGGTGGAATGGTGTTGTGCTCTCCTAGCAGATCTGATCAAAAGATTTGGTCACCAATATCTGCCCCAGGCTACCATGCGGGCCTCCACTTAAAAACCCACCAGTACAGTGCAGACACTAAGGAATAAGAACTGGTGTTTTAGGACAAGATGGCAACCTCTTGCCTCCACCTCCCATCCCCATCATGGGAGAAAAAAGAAAAAATCCAAAACAGAATATAAAAGCAAAGCTTACGTATAAAAAGTTGGGACAAAGGGAACAAATAGCATCCTCAGGTGCATTTTGTAGCTATCTATTATTTTGTACAACAGCATGATAATGCATCTTCACTCTTCATTATGAAAATGGCTTGGATCCAACAGTGTTCTGTATGATTGGAAAGTGTCTTTCATTTGGCAAGGGAGAAGGAGGAATTGTTGCTAACTACCTCACCAGTTTCCCACGCAGACCCACACTGTACTAAATGCCATTCAGTGAAGTCCCTTGATTTTCAAGATTTCATTTTTAGGAAAATACAGGAGCTGCTATGGAGAGATGAAAGGCCCATTTCCAGTCCAACCAATACAGAGGCATACAGGTGAATTTTTATTTCCTGTATGAATCACCCTCCTTCTACACAGGTTTGCAATTATTTTTTTAAATGAAATTTTACACAAAGAAGATGAAATTTCCTCCTTCCACCTTCATTTTTACTGATATTTTTCAATGACTGTAGAGGGGAGCTTGCTATTCCATGAATGAAATTGTTATTTGGGACACAACTGAATGAACTTTTCAGTTTGTTTCATTTTGGCTTGTTTCTTCCTGGTGTTAAACTAGCAACAAATATTTCAAACTGTGTTAGGAGAACAACGGAGAAATGCATCACAAAAAGGATGGAACAAAGGGAAGGAACATAATGGGCACAATCTGGGGAAGTAACTCTCTTCTGCTCCCAGGAACTATTTGTACACATGTTTTTAGGTGTTCTTTGTGTCAGGTCTTTGATTGGGAATTGCAAGATGTATGCCTCTCCCAAGGCACATGCAGATTTCTGTCAAAGGCTTTCAAATAATTGGAACCCTTTCACCTTTAACATCGTTTCTTCTCTTTGGGCCTTTAACTAGTAAAGAAACAAAGGAAATTAAATGATAAAAGTGAATAAAAATAACCCTGAGACTTCTACTGTGAAACTTCCCTCATTTTCCATGGTAATGCAGCCCATATGGTTTTTCACTCAAACTAGCACAAGGACTCTCTTACGATGCCTGGCAATACCCTCAATGCAGAGTTTCCTTATGATGTGAATTTAGGTTCCTTATGGTACCACTGTTCCTTTGAATTACACCACAGAGATGAGGGAAGAATTGCTACTCATTTCCCTTATGCAGCAAAACTTAAAGGTAGGGACATAGTTTGCAGTCCTGCATTACGGAACATAGGGCCTTTCCGCACTACACCGTCATAATGATATTATTTGCTTTCAACATCCTATGGAATCCTGGGATTTGCAGTTTAGGGAGGGGCATTTAGAATTCTGAGCCAGAGAGCTCTTAGGCATCAGGAGACTACAAATCCCAGAATTCCACAGGATGTTGAAAGTAGAATAATAGCACTATAACAGTGTAGTGCAAAAAGGCCCATAGTCTCATAGCTATTATAGTCTCCTATCCAACTTCCTCAAACCCACCTTTGCTCAATTGCATTCCCCCAAAACTTGGCTATTTCCTGATTAGTGGGAACAGAGTGAGAGTGGTATCTAGCTCTTCTCCTTTAGCTGGATGCACAGTAACAGGAATCTGCTGGGACCTCTGGAGGTCCCTGTAGATTGTATTATTGCTTTGCATTTAGCTGTAGAAAATATCTGGATGCTAGTCTTCTGCTCTTCCCTCTCCACTGACCAGGAAATCATTGCATTAGGGAGCTGCAGTTGAGAAAAGGTGAGTTTGAGGACAGAATGTTGGTTGTTGCATAGTCTGTAAAGAACTCCAGCTTCTGCAACAGCCAAAACTGTGGGTTGCATTGGCAAGAGTCCAATGTATCCTACTGTAATGCACTAATGGGGTGCCAGCATAGCTTTGGTCCATCTAGCTCATCATTGTCTACACCAGAAACTGTGTAAGTGTGACCCTCCTGATGCTATTGGACTGCACAGCCCATCAACCCTTAGCATTCTTATGTTGGTTTGGGCTGATGGGAGTTGCAGTCCAGAAATATGTGAATGGCAGTATGTTCCTCACTCTAGTCTGCACTGATTGGAAGCAGTTTCTCCTGGGACTCAGAAGTCTTTTTCAGTCCTACCTGAAGAGAGATATCATATACAACCTTTGGTATGTGAAGCATGAGTTCAACCATTGACTACAGCTCTTTAGGACTATTAAGATACATGGGTGTGGTGAGTTTTCACCAGTGTAGTGATACTATTGCATTACTGTTATTTTATGCTGATGGGGAGGGAATGGAATGGTTTGAACTTTGGGAGCAAGCTTGAAGAGAGACAGGGTGAAACGTACGAAGAAGACTTTGAAACAGTTGGAATCAGTTCAAATAATTTGAGAACATTGACATATGATTGTCACTTCTCCCAGCTTCTACTTCACAGTTATAGTCTCTTTCATATGTTAGCAGACTGAAAAGAGTTCCTGCTGTGAATTGGTTAGCAGGTGCACACTGCTGTCTATGGTTCTAATATTATATACATTTTAACCCTTCCTCTCAATGTTCACATTTTACATGTGGTCATTTGAATACATGTGAAGCCTAGGCCCATGTTCACACAAGCTGGAATCCTGTGCCACTAAGTTTCCAGATTTCATGTGCAGATAGGGTTCGACACAAACAATCTCAATCAGAGTTCCTAGATCTCAGGGCTTGGACTGTCTTCTCTGGTCACCAAACTGAGTAGAAGGAATCTTAGGGTCAGAACACTGAATAGTATATCTACTTCTCTCATCACTTCTTCTAGTTGTGTTGATTGGCTAGAATCCTGTTAGTGGTATACCCATGTGTACATTTTCCTTACACTTGCATATGTCTTTTCTGGGGAGGTACTTCAGAGACTGATATTCCCTTCTTCCGTCTGCAGCACTCAAAGCTCCCACCCCCAGACTTACTACCGTGGCTACTCCAGGTCTCATAGGCATGATTGGAGCATTGGCCAGCTATGTCCCTGCAGCCGAAGGCAAAATGATTACAACAGCTCTAAGACCTCCAGATGACCCAGGCAGATATCTGTGTTGATGTACTCATTTCATGTCTCGCTAAGAAGACATAGTTAGATGCTTCTCTGATATTGCCTGCTGCCCGTGAGGCATGGAATAACCACGTAGGAGATGTCAAAGGCTGGATTGTAAGTCTGGGAGGCAATATATGGCTCATCCTGGCATAGGTCTACATGTGGAACTATTGCACTATGCTAAGCCATATAGTATTTCAACTATCTTGTTTCAGCTTCCTTCCCTCAGTTTCTTGTATGTGTTAACTTTCCCCAACTATAAGAAACCATGAATCTTGAAAGCATGACTGCAAATGACTTGATGAACAGAACATGTTAAGACTTTGAACATTTTAAAGATGTTATGTGCCACTGAATCCAATTGTGCTTGTTTCCAAAAGCACATGCATAGAGAGAATTAAACTATTGGTCTTTATTGTCCTGTTGGTCATCCTCATTACCTCCTCCCCTTCTTCCTTCTCCCCCTCCTCGTCCCATTTCCAATATACTTGGTGATAAAAATAGCATATAGTAAATATTATTTTGGACAAGAGGGAAGTTTCCACACCCTGACTATAGAAAAAGAGAAGAAAATATGGACAAAAAGAAAAAAAATGGTTAATGGAAGAAACTCATTAAAAGTAAGAATTTGGAAAATGTTCTCTTTTTTTCTTTGAAAACCTTATTTGGTTTAAAGGTGTTAGAAATAGACTTAGAAAACTGTCTTTGTTTGGAGTACAACTACCCCATGCTGGTGCCTTGGGTCCTATCTCAGGAGAAAGCTGGAATGATAAATAAATACATGTTAAAAGTAGTGTTTGCAAAGATGTTAAGGGCAGACTTAGGAGAGGGTTTGTTTTTTTTCTGTGTACAGTTGGGAAAACTTCATCCAAACAGAGAAATCTTTTCTTGTTTGTTAGATTTTGTGTTTTTTATTTGATTGACATGCTATGAACAGCCATTGTTGATGTCTAGTGGTCAGCAAGATCAGCAAGGACTGTCCCTTGTAACATCACCAGAAGCCTTCTCCTCTGACATTGCCAGTGGTTATTCCTAGGTCACAGGTTTTGACCCAGAAGTCCCTGGACCTGGGATGCTCCATGTGTAACAACCTGGGTCTTCCCAGGCTACCTCTCTTTTACTTGTAGAACAATCTTCACACAGATAACATCTGAAGCTGTCTTAAGTCTACATTACAAAAGATGTCTTTTCTGTAAAAAAGCTTGTTTCACCTTGGTTGGATATTATTAAACAAGAAGACAAAAACACTTCAATATTTTAAATGAAAAATGTAGAATGTGGTGTTCACCTATCTTCCACATCTTTCTCTCTCTTCTGAACACACACATAAACTATGTAAGCATATTTTGCACTTAAAAATAAATTTGTTGCACAGACAAATGTGGTTTCCACATGGGTAAAGAAAATATTTCCAATCTTCAAACAGCTTTAATGCCACATGTGACACAAGAGAGTATACACCAATGGAGAGAAAGTCTGATGAACTGAGACCTGTTTAACATCTTTTACCCCTTTACTGAATGAGTTAATATCCTTCCCTTTTATGTTGGGTAAACCTATGCCAAGTGATACTTAATAATTTGTCCAAGACCACACAAGGACTCAAGAAGTCAATAAAGGGCAGTCTGCAAATACTTTATCTATTTTTGGTACCACCAAGAAAATAAAGACTTTCAATTATAAATACCAAATAAAAGAAAGAAGGTGCTGACATTATCAAACCAAGGGACGGATGTGGCACTAGAATTCTGACAATTGAATGTAGTGCACCACATGAAGAATAACTGAAACTATTTATATTTTTCTGTCATAATAACCTAAGAACATCCTCATAAATGAATTTCTGGTAAAGTAATAGGAATGACAGAGCCAAAATCACTCTCATTTTTGGCTGTACAGGGGACACCTTTGATGTGGGGGTATTCGTTTCGTACTCTTTGGAGAAATAATCAGAATGCAGTTGATCAAATGAACATTCTCCCAAAGTGTACTGAAAAAAAAAAAAAGATTCACAAAGCAAAAGTGTCCTCTGTAGCAAATGTGACCATAAGTGTGGGTGATTAATCATAATACAATTGATCAAGTGGACAATCAATCACACAGTTCCACCTGGAGGCATCTTCAATTACTTTGAGATTATGTCATAATGCTAGGATAATATAGGAAAATAATCCCTGTGGAACCACATTTAGATTGGCTAGGGTTATTCATGTGACTGTCCAGGATTGAAGAAGAGGTGGCTGCTGGAGAGAAAACGGTAACAAAGATCGTTTCCTGGCTACAAACACTGAAAGGAGGGAGTGAATTTATTTCTCATATAACCGTTAGACAAAATAATAGAACCCACAATTTCGTCTTCTGTCACAAATTGTACAAACCTTGACTTTTAAAAACAAACAAATGAAGGCTCATTGTCTAGAGATTATGGTTCATTCAGGTAGAGGAGAATGGCCCCTTATACTTCCCCAATAGATGCCCATAACACACTCATCTTTTGAAGTATTCTTCATAGAAAAAATACATAGGAATATAGGAATAATTTATGACTTTGTGAATCTTGTAAATAACAGTGGTGCCAGTACAAAACATGATTTCTTTCCTCAGAGAAGTTAGGAAATATTGTTTAAACTACACCTGGCTGAAAACTGCTCACATTATTATCTTCTGCCTTTCTCACTAGTTTGAGTGTCTTTCTTTCTCTCTTCTGGGTTTTTTTGTTTTGCTTGTATTTCCTTTTCCCTCTCATTCAAAATGAAAACAGAGGCAGATTAAATCTTGGGGGGAAAAAACCATGAAATGGATTTGAAGGATTGTAAAAATTATTTTGGGACTGTAGATCCCAGAATCTTCCACTGACTGTGTTTGCTGGATATTGTTGACATTATCTTTTTTTTTTTTAAAAAAAACCCTCTTTTTACAAACTCTGCTCTGGATACAGATGATTATAACACCCCTGGCCTCTGAAACTAGGCTTCTCCTGTCTTTCTGCACAGGCTACAACTGCCCCCTGTCAAGGATTAGTGGATTAAATGGCTATACTGATACAGTATAGCAATTCCTCAGGTGTTTTGCCCATAAAGGTCTTTTGCCAGATGAAACCCCTTCGGAATATAGGCTGTTCAAATTGCTCTCTGTTCTGGATTCATTCCAAATGCTGCATTGTGTCTGGAATTTCAGCCTATAGCTATTCACACCAGTCCACTGGTGTTTATCTAATGATTTCTTAAAAAAAGAAAAGAAAAAAGAGAATTCTGTATTTTGCTTTGACATGGTGCTAACATGATGTGCTGAGGAGGGAGAAAAATATCAAAGAGTGCTCCAGACTCTTTTGTTGTTTAAAAATATTTGAAGCCCTGATCTAAACTTGCCTGATAGCTAAATGCTTTCTTCCTTTTTTTGTGATTGTTGGAGCAGATAGGAGTTTTATCCAAACTATTTATCCTAATCAACAGTTGGAGAAGAAGAATGTTAAATAAACTATTTGATTGAAATTCCTTTTTTCTGGATGTTTATCCCTCTGTTGACAAAGGCCAGAGAATGCTTTATGTCTTGGGGGGGGGGTGAGTTGGAATGGAGCTGGGGAGCTTTTGTGTTGCTCTACATTTGCTGTTGTCACATGGGCAGCAAAAGCAAGAGGAGGATAGAACTCCTTTTGTTACTGTTTAACTAAATTTATCAAGTACCTTGTCAGAAGTTCAATCACCCAGTTCAAATATACAAACTTCTCAGATAAAGTCAGAGCAGATTTAGATGGCTCTCAGCAAATGAAATATTTTGGCCAGAATCCTGTTGGAGATTTTAACTGGTTTAACCCTAAGCATGTCAATAATCCCTGGCTACACAAACATACGTATTTTTTCCTGGGCATTACACAAGGAGGTATCCTTTACCTCCTTGTGCAATGCCTTTGCACAATGGCAGACAGACACAGTGGTACACAATGGTGCAGATCTGCCTTCTTAGCCACTGATTAGCTGATTAGCTGATTAGCATAAGCACAACCAGAATATCTATTCTGCCAAAGAATGAGGGAAGGCTACTGCTTCTTCCCCAGCTATGCAATAACAGCCAGACAAAACCCAGGAACTTCCCCACATTCAATCATCAGCGAGAAAGATATATCATACCTTCCATTTGCCCCAGTTTGGAAGGGACAGTCACAATTAATCCTATGTCATCCCACATTTTCAGCTGCTTTTAAAATCTTCCAGTTTCTCTCTCCTTCTCCTCTCACTTTCCCGCTTTGTCATCAGCTTACTTCAGTTGCTGCAAAATAAGGCCATTTCTGCACTACACTGTTATAGTGATATTATTCTACATTCAGCATCTCGTGGAATTCTGATGTTTGTAGTTTACTGAGGCCAAAGAGCACTTTGGCTGAGAATTCTAAATGCCCCTCCCTAAACTGCAAACCTCAGGATTCCAGAGGATGTTGGAAGTGGAATAATATCATTATAACAGTGTAGTGTGGAAATGGACTGAATTCAAAGTGCAAAAGTCATTTGCACTCAGTTAACTCAGCCAGGGAGAGAAGAGGAGGAACAGAATACTGAACTTCCAAGTAAGGTCAGGAAAAGGCAAACTGCTGCAGGCTGTCCTAGCTTGTGTGTTCTTCCTAGAATCATAGAATCATAGAAATGTAGAATTGGAAGAGACCACAGGGGCCATCCAGTCCAACCCCCTGCCATGCAGGAACACCCTCAAAGCACTCCTGACAGATGGCCATCCAGCCTCTGCTTAAAATCCTCCAAAGAAGGAGACTCCACTACACTCCAAGGCAGCATATTCCACTGCCAGACAGCCCTGACTGTCAGGAAGTTCTTCCTGAGGTTCAGGTGGAATCTCCTTTCCTGCAGCTTGAATCCATTGCTCCTTGTCCTGGTCTCTGGAGCAGCAGAAAACAAGCCCACTCCCTCCTGTACATGGCATCCCTTCAAATATTTAAACATGGCTATCATGTCCCCTCTTAACCTTCTCTTCTGCAGACTCTCTAAGTCTATCCTCACATGGCATGGCTTCCAGGCACCTCACTATTTTGGTCACCCTCCTCTGGACTTGCTCCAGCTTGACCATGTCCTTCTTGAATTGGGGTGCCCAGAACTGGACACAGTATTCAAGATGAGGTCTAACCAATGCAGAATAAAGTGGTACCAATACCTCCCTCGATCTAGACACCATACTCCTATTGATGCAACCGAGAATTGCGTTGGCCTTCTTGGCTGCCGCATCACACTGCTGACTCATGTTCAGCTTGTGGTCTATTAAGACTCCTAGATCCCTTTCACACGTACTGCTATCCAGCCATGTGTCCCCCATCCTATATTTCTGTATTCCATTTTTTCTACCTAAGTGTAGGACCTTACACTTCTCTCTGTTGAATTTCATTTTGTTAGCCTTGGCCCAGCTCTCCAATATATCCAGGTAACTTTGAATTTTGATCCTGTCTTCTGGCGTATTAGCAACCCCTCCCAATTTGGTGTCATCTGCAAATTTGATGAGCATGCCCTCTATTCCTTCATCTAAATCATTGAGGAAGATATTGAACAGCACTGGACCCAGGACAGAACCCTGTGGCACCCCGCTAGCACTTCTCTCTGGGATGATTCCTCATTAACGGTATTGTTTTTTTGTTTGTTTGTTTTGGCTGTCTAGATCTCATTCAGTGCTTGGCCACATGTGTCCAATTTTCAGCTGTGAAATATTGGAGGGTATGGACAGACCTGTACCATGGAGACTTCCAGCTGGTGTTGTGAAGCCAAGAAATCCTTTGCCCCTCTGCCAGACCACCATGATAAACAGAAACAATCTCATACTCAGCCAGCAGCCAGATAGAAGCTTGGCTTTTGCTGTCTGAGGCAGAGCAACAAATAGCGTCACCCCCACTCAGTGCATGTTGAAGTGCATAATGGCCAAAGTCAGCCTTTATATTTTGGTCCATAGGGTAGAAAATTACCAGCAGTAAAAATACACTCACAACAATTTAAATAAATAAATAAAGCATTTGATGCTCTAGGCTGAAACCTCAAATTTGTTGTCCAAGGCAATAGATTACACTATACTACATTGAATTACTGTGTTTTATTTTGATAACAATTAGTTTGGTCATGCCTTTATATGCTGCCATCTTCTGATGGCTGTTCACCACTTTAATAATATTTTCTAAATAGAGAAGCAAAATGACTTGCTTACCACAGGCTCAGGTTGTCTATGCAAACTCAAGACATACTACAACATTGAGTTACAAGAACCTGCTTATTAATCCCATGAAAGAAGGGATTTGATTTGATTTCATTTGGATCTAAGAATTGAGTTTTTGATTCACCCGAATTTCAAATTGCCCTATTTTCTTCCATGACAGTGTCTCAGGGGCTATAGGGTAGATCAGAAATCTTCCTCTGATCTCAGATACTTCCTCCTTTCCTTCTCATGGAAAAACTCTGTGCCGTCATTTCTCTGAAACTGGTAAAGGGGAAAAGAGAGCATTGGAGGCATTACATGGGCAGAGTAGGGGAGGCTTGGAGTCCAAAGCTATCCCATCATTCAAGCACCCCACCAAACATGGGCAAACACTGTGACCTGCCCTAGAGTCTTCACTATGGATATGTGGGCAATCTGCTTCAGTGGAGATTTTAGGCAAATATTCTCCAGCCAGCACCACCTATCCTGGATGTGAGTTAGCTGTATTTTGCATTTCATAATCCACACATTACTTGATAGTTACAGGAAAATTTAAAATGCATGCAAAAACTCAATGGAAGCATGCTTTCATCTATGTGGGAATTATGCAGTTTTCCAGATGTTGTCAACCTTGCCCTTCTCAATATTTCTCATCATTGGCTCTGTTGGTTTGAGCTGCTGGTACCTGTAGTTCAACAACTTCTTCAGGATCATGTAGTTCCTACCTTTTCTGTAGTCATAGGGCAATATCCAAAAGCAATGCACAAATTGCCATATGTGACTTGAAGATTTGTACCAAAATAGATGGATTCTGCCCTTCAGAACAAAACGCAAAAAAGACAAGGGTGATTCTGGAGCTCTAAATGGATGGATGCAGGCACAGACTGGATTCAGAGGTGGGACTTGATTGATGTGTACATCCTTAGTTTCTACTGATGTTTAACAACAGCTTCTGCTGCCTCCTCTTCCTCCTTCTCCTCTCCTACTACTGTCACTATTATGCCATTTTTAACCAGTCTAAAACTCAAGGCCTACAAATGTTAAAACATATACAACTTTAAAATTCATATTATATTATATATCAAAAAATTAAATTTACAATAGAATTAAAGCACGATCATTAAAAAGTAAACAACAAACAAATAGTAAAGCACATTCTGAAAGACCTTTTCCCCTTGGGCAATCAGCCTCCAAAGCCCTGCTGAAATAGAAAAAACTTTTAGCTATGCAGGGGAGTACAAGTATGACCTTTCTAGGAAAGGAGTTCCAATGCTTGGGAACAGTCATTGGGAAGGCTCTTTCCCATGTACCCATGAGGGTCATAGGATAAAAGGAGGGCCTCACCAGAAGATCTCAAGATACAGACAGTCTCATATGGGGTCTATGGTCCTTCAGAGAAGCTGGAGCCAAGCTTAATATTAAATATGTATCAGCAAACTCAAATATTACAAAACAGATAATCATAAGCCTTCAATGATTTCTGTTTCTGAGGGAAAACAGGTCCAAGCAAAGTTTGTCCCTGCCACTTCTCACTAGCTGGAGAAGTCTGAAGCATTTAACACTATGTAGTTATATCTTCAGTACTCAATACATAAAATAATATGTATATGCAGTATTTATTTATTAAAATTTTTCTGTTCTACCCTTTTCATAAGATCTCATGACAGCATGCAAATAACACCTATTTAAACATTGTAAATGATGGGGAGGATCTAAAAGTGTTTTCAACAATTTAGCAATTTAAAACCATGTTCCTGTACAGATTGGGAAAAATCATTAGTTCGTGAATGCTTTGCTAAAAAGCCATATTTTAATCTTGCACCAGAATGAAGCCAGTGCCATCACCACTAAAGAGAGGACATTCCATAATTGGAGTGTCACAGTATAGAAAAGTCTCCATTGCATCTTCCCATAGTATATTACTCTTGCTGGTGAGACACAGAGGAGGGCCTCAGTCTTGGGCTAGAGTATATAGGGAAACATGTTTCTTCAAATGTAGGGAACCCAGGCTATTTAAGCCTTTAAATAACACCAGAATCTTGAATCCAGTGCAATTCCTTTTAAACTGATGTTATATGGTTTGAACAAGCTGTTCTGATCAGTAATCTAGCTTCTGTGAGTTGGACTAGATTACATATTGTACTAGCTGCAGCTTCCAAGTCAGATTAGACTTCAAGAACAGAAGTCTTGTTAAAAATAATAATGTAACCATGCAATTATGGATTTCTTAATGGTCTGTACTTTCAACACATTCTAGAGAAACCAACAGACCAGACATGGCCAGTGTGGTTAAGCACAGACGGAAACATTAGCATAAGCAGTGTTTTCAGACTAGCAAAAGCTCCCAGTTACACCCATTGGACAGTCTTCACAATCCTCCTCTACCATCAAAGGATGAAGATATGTCTGTGTAGACATCCTGCGTCAGCATAAGATATCATTGCACTGGTGAAAGTATTGCCAGCAGAACAACCACACTTGCTAATTTAACAATTCTCACCCCTGTGAGGATTTGAACTACCAAAACCCTGATCCAACACCCATACCACAGGTTATTTAGGGAGGCTAGAGCCATTATCAAAAGCATTATCCCAACTGGGGGAACAGACATTAAAATAGCAAATGATTCAGTGTAAGCAAGTGTCAAACGCTATGCCTTGAGACAAAAAATCCCAATATTGCATTTACAATGGAAGGATCTTGTGGTGACTGACCATGGAACAAATATGAAGGTTTTGATGGCTAGCTGATGATCTTTTGATATGGTGTACAGCTTTAATAAGAGGAAACACCTTGATAAGGCAAAGAATCTTACAGTATATTCAAGAGTGTATCAGATTTTATTACTACATGAAATTTCATGCACTACGACCAGCTGAATCAGACACAAGACCCTTGCGTTATCTGCTACAGACTAACACAATTGCTCTTCTGGAAATAGTCAATGATTAATCTGTAGAACAAGCAAAGATGGTCTCACTTTAATCAACAGACTAGAATATGATGAAATTTGGATTTTCTGTGTGTTTATGTAGCTTGTTTATTCTAACTTTATGTAAGTTTACACTGCTAATTTATTACTATCCTGTTATCTAAGTTCAACCCATATACTGCTATTTGTATTAAAAACAACTTGTGATGTAGACTCAAGTCGATAGACTCAGACTTGTTGGACTTAAGTCGCTTCAGCGACTCGACTCAGACTCAACTCAGCCATAAATGATGCACTGTCTCGACTTGACTCAAGACTTGTATATTTTAATGACTGACTTGATAATCTTGGTTCAGTAACATAACACATTCATCCAGAACCCTTATGACTTTGAACAACACCTCCATCTCTTTTTGCCTACTGGTCACACAACAATCTCTCTCAAGCCCAAAGTTTGGGTGTATTTCTCAGAGGGGAACAACAAATGGGTTAGGCAATGGGTTTGAAGCAGGTCTGCTCAGTAGCCTGTCCCTGCTGCATGTCAGAGGAGCCTCTTAAAATTTTTCCTAAGGGCAAAAGACAAGACTCACTCCCAGAGTGCAGGGTGCATTTCTCAGAGGGGAACAGCAAATGTGTTAGGCAATGGGGCTTGAGGAAGAAAGATCCTTCCTTCTAAATCTTTTGAATCTTCAGTAATGGGGAGTAAGATAGGATCCTATTCCCCACTTCCAAAGCTGCAGACGGCAAAATTGCAAATGTGGAGAGCTGACTCTGCTTAAATTGTTAAAACTGAATTTATTTCACTCTATCCAGTAATTCTGGAATTTTGGCTGGGGTATAAAGTTGGCTTCCAGACTTGAGACTTGACTTGAAAGTATCTTCAAGGACTTGAGACTTGAAGATAGAGACTTGAGACTTGACTTGAAACTTGGCCCCTTTTTGCACCTTACCTTGTCCCGAGGTGGGCACGCAGGGATCACACGAGAAGCCTCTTGCGAGAGGCACTCACGTCCCCTCTGCTTCTCCTCTGCACCAGTTCTGTGCTGGCTGGAAGGAAGCATGAAGACTCTGCCTCTTCCATCCACAGTGCAGCTGAGTACTTTCCCAGGCTGTGCTGGAGGAGGAAGTGCGATGACTGCATCTCTGGAGGGTCCGCAAGTGTGTGTGGCCTGGGAGCGATGTGCGATCACACATCATTTTTGGCAAGAAGCCAAAAATAATATATTGTGCGATCGCTGCCTACTGGCCTTGCGAGCATCGCGTGATTGTGAGGACATAATGTGAAACGGTCCTTGCAATCGCGTGATGCTCTGGAGGCCATTTTGCATGAGAAATGGCATGCAAAAAGGGCCTTGAAGTAAAAGACTTAAATACATCACTGCAACTTGCATATTTATAGACAGATAGATAATACCTGTGGCTTTTTCCTCAACACATCTAGAAGGTGGCAAGTTGAAAAAAGATGGTCTACATCACTAGTAGACAAAAACCAGCTCATTGGCTGCATCTGGCCCTTGAGACCGCAACCCAGAGTGCTCTGATATTGTACTTCAACTCACACCATCCCCATCTAACACTGAAACTCATAAAGTCAAACATTCAGAAGGGCACAAGACTTAAGGACTGCACTAGGGAATAGAAAGAGGCACTGTGATATTTTCCAGCATGTTGGTGGGGTAGAGGGTTCTATGTTGGTTAGTGCCTTCTGTGCTTTACTGATACACAAATGACATGCTCACTCTGGATCTGGTCTGCTCCCTGTGGCTGCATAAATGGAGATGTTTTGTACTCCCCACCAGACAAAGGGAGGTACAGAAAGCTCCATCACATTTTGCATAATGGCCACAGTGGACCACCTTGACTCTCTGGGACCTTATGGGACTGGACCTCTCCTGCTGTCTCAATTATTTTTAAAAGAAAGTAATACTGCATCCAAATGCTGCAGTGTATTCTATGGGGGATTGGGAAATTTTTTTCTCACATTTAGGACTAATGAAATCACAAACATGGTAAAATTGCCCTCCATACAATCTAGAAGATATTGAGGGACATTTGGAAGAAAAAAAAAGATTGTGGTGCCAGAGGACCATAGCTTTGGCCTGTGACCCACATTTTCCCTACTTCTCACAGAGGTAGCACGGAGGTAGATCTAGACTGAGGCTTAAAAGCCTGTGTCTTTCTTTTCCTTAAGCCTATCTCTCTTGTTTGCCTTTTCACCCTCTAGGTTCAGTACAATCTTTATATGATTGTTTCAGAATCATGTAGGTATATTTGGCCTGGTTCTCTATGATCCAGGAAGGATATTGACAAGCTGGAGGGTGACCAGAATGGTTAAAGGCCTGGAAACTATACCCTGTGAGCAATGGCTTAGGTAACTGGGTATGTTTAGCCTAGAGAAGAGAAGATTAAGAGGCAACATGACAGTCATGTTTAAATATTTGAAAGGACATCATATGGAAGGTGGGGCAAGTTTGTTTTCTGCTACTGCAAAGACTAGGACATGGAGCAATGGATTCAAACTACAGGAAAAGAGCTTCTACCTAAATGTTAGAAAGAGCTTCCTGACGGTGAGAACAGTTTGACAGAGGAGTACACTGCCTCCGAGGGTGGTAGGCTCTCCATCTTTGGAGGTTTTTATACAGAGGCTGGATGGCCATCTGTTGGGAGTGGTCTGACTGTGTATTCCTGAATGGCAGGGGGTTTGAATGACCCTCATGGTATCTTCCAACTCTGTAATTCTAGGATCTGTGTATTAACAAAAGGTATCTTGGCATTTTTTGCCCAAGCCACTTTGGTTACCTATAGTACACAGTAAATATAATGATACAAGTGTTTACTTCTTAAATAACTGGAAATATGGTTGGTTTTATGTGTGAAAGGGAACCAAATTCTGTCTTGCCTTGCTGGCACTTTTATGGTGATAGGTGGATTCTCAGACTGACACCTTGGGTTGTTTGGGGTTCAGGCACTGGAAAGCTCTTTCAGGGAAACATTCCCCTTAAATCTTGCGAGGAATGGGTCTCAAAAGGTTTTCCCATAGAGAAGAGAGCTGCTTGTTGACAAGCCAAAAGGATATGGCTTGGCATTAGAACTAAGGCCATTTCCACACGGGCATATTGCTCACGCTAGAGCGACCTCTCCAGGAGGTCTTCTTCACCGGGGTCTGCTCTAGAGCAGTTAAAAAAAGTGAGGTTCTAGACCTCAAACTGCTCTAGTGCAGCCCCGGGGGTGGCGCTGTGAGTTTTATAAAAACCACCTTCAAAAGTGGTTTTTATAAAACTTACCCGCGCTGCCCCGTAGCAGCCCCCGGTCAAGAACTGCAGAGATGCGGTAGCGCGTCCCTGCAGATCTGCCCGGAGGCGGGCTTCCAGCTGGTGCACTGTCCTAATTGGCAGAGCACCGCCGGAAGCCACCAGCCGCCATTTTGGGCGCCGCCGGGTGCTGCCGAGCGCCGCCGAAATTCGGCTGCGTTTGGAACAGTGGATCTGAGCTCTTCGGAGGGACGGAGCAACCCGCTCGCGGGTAAGCTCCCCCCTGCGTGCGCGGCCCCATTCCCCCCCCCCCCCGTGAGGAAAGGGGCTAAGACATTAAGAAGGAGCAGGGAGTCAGTGAGGCATGGCATGGTATGGTGCTTTGTGTGATGGACTAGGACTCTGGGAGACCAGGGTAAAAATCTCTGCTCAGCCATGGAAACTCACTGAATGACCTTGGGCAACAATGGCGTACTGAAACTTAACAGTGCCTAGGGCAAGGGGGCAGGGCGAGCAGCAGGGGCAGGGCTGTTGTGTCCACGGCAGAGCAGGCAGTAAATCACAAGTGGCACAGCTCCTACTTTTGAGGCAAGAGTCAACGAATGTCCAAACAGAAAGGCAGCCTAGAGCAAACAAATCTGAAGCAGCAAATCCAAACCATAGTCCAAACAGGCAGAGTTCCAAGACAGCCAGATCCAAGAACAGGGTTTCAGGGCCAAAAAACCCAATTGCTGACCCTGGGAGGAAAGGCCAACTGGAGCCCTCTTTTATCTATGGCCACTGTCGCCACAAGTGTTCCCTCATTAGGGCTCGCTTACTACTTAAACGGGCTGAGGGATGCAAACCCTCCCTTTCACGGTGTCTCTGCTGCAAAGTAGGTGTGTGAGCTATGTCTGTTTCTTCCCTTGGCTCAGGCCCTTGTTGTTGTTGTGTATTATCTCCCTCTGGACCAGCTGCTGGGGACACTTCAGCCTCTGGGGAAGCCTCTGCATTGGAGTCAGAATCTTTCTCCTTGCTGCCACAGTCTCCAAGGCAGGGCATGACAAGAGCAAGCAGTGGGTGGAAGCGGGTGGGGTGAGCAGCAGAAGATGGGGGAGGGACAAGTTGAGGTGGGCAGGGCAAGTAGCAGGCAGAAGTGGGTGGGGCAAGCAGCAGCAGGGGTGGGGTGAACAGTGGACAGAGGTGGGCGGGGCAAGTGGTAGGCAGAAGTGAGTGGGGTGAGTGGTGACTGGTAGGGGAAGGGTCAGTTGAGGTGAGTGGGGTGAGTGGCATGTGGAAGTGGGCGGGGCAAGCAGTGGTGGGGGCAGGGTGAATGGTGGGCAGAGGTGAGCGGGCGAGCAGCAGTGGGGGCAGGAGGGGGATTCCTCTTTTTTGCACCCTCTGACATTGGCGCCTGGGGCACGCATCTCAGTTGTCCCTCCCCTAGATCTGCCTCTGTTGGGCATGTCACCCTCTCTCAGCCTTAGACAAAGGCAATGGAAAAACCTCTCTGAACAGATTTTGGCAAGAAAACCCACTTGATAGGATTGCCTTAGTATCTCCGTAAGTCAGAAATAACTTGAAGGCACACAACAAAGAGGTCAGAAAAAACCTCCCCACCTTATTATGTTCCTTGCAAATGGAAACCTCACTTCAGGATTTAATTTCTGAATAATTAATAAATGTGGTCCTTAATTTACTACATCACTTGTAGCTCATTTCATTATTTCTGGTGGGTGCATGACTGGTATACAACAGCAGGTTTGGCATGTGATGGCAGGATGCTATGGACATATTTGTGTGTCTTAGTACATTCTTTCTATAGATTTTTATCTTTATACTTGGCTGCCAAGAATGTATAAGATCATTGTTATGTTAAACTTCTATATAGCAGTCATCAGTTTAGCAGGATGACCCTTCCATGGAGATAAATGGGGTAATGCCACCTAGAAATAAGCAGAAGCAAGATAAAAGTGTAAACAGGGAATAAGGGATGTCAGAGATGGAAGACTGAATTGGAGGTATCATTTTAGCACATGATTGTGGTGTTAAAGGTTATATTCTAATACAGGGCAGCAGGAAGCAAACTAAGGCAGGTTGGATTTCAGACAAACAGCTTTCCAATGCAGTACAGCAGAACAGAACATGAGGACTATTCTACAATATTACATTTGGAAAGCTATCTATCTGAAATATTCTCTTTCTCCTAATAAATATAGCAATATACGCATGGAGGTGTTTATAATATAAGCCTTTGCCACTTTTCTATTCACCCATCATACAGATCAGAGTGATATCCCTCAAAATCTTCTACTTTGCCCCAGGTACTATTTAGGACTATTCTTTTATTTAGAAAAAAATCATAATTGCTTTTCTAGAGTAGTATACTGCAATTGAAGCAGTGTGTGTGTGGTCTGGACTTGGGTTTGGTAGAACAAAGACTTTAAGAATGGTGCCAGACTTTATAACATTTTGGTGGTCTGATGATATGGATTGCTTCTTTGTCTTCCTCTTTTTTAAAACTTTCCTAACAATAAATGCTTTTCCTTTAGCATCTGAAACCTGGCAGTTGTTACTCAGTTTATAACTGAGCTTCCCATGAAACAAGATAGATCAACACATTTGGCATATGATGCACCAAAATGAATTATCAGCGTCAATAATAATGTGAGTGGAATGTATTTTGTCCAGGGAAAAATGTTATCTGTCTGACAACCAGTCATTGGCCCTTAAAATAGCATGTACTTCTCAGTCACCACCACAAGCCTTAGAGTCAGAGTCTGTGGACAGCCTGGTTCCTCTAAATGCTATGTTAGGCTTGACTTCATATATCTTTCATAGCTCAGGCCATCCATGCAATGAAGCCAACTGCCTTACAACCGCTCTTCTAAAGTGCTGGAAGGGAATGATGCAAAAGTCATTACTCTTTTTGAGTTCACACTACAGTTCATTTTCTTGATGTTTATCTGTCCTGAATTCAAAGAAAATGGGATGTTCAAGGACCCAATCATCACTTTAGTCCTTTCTCATTATTCTCACGTATAATACGAGTGATCCCTGCCTCACCATTCCCAATCCCCAGTTCTGTGCTCATGAAATTTCATAATAAGGTCCATGTCATACTTTATTGACCCCACATGGTGTTTACTCAAATGTTTTCCATGTGGCATGGAGTTATATTGACATTACACTTGCAGAAATAGCATGGAACATCGTCACACTAGGGATCTGCAACATTGTTATGAAGAAAACATATGAAGGGGCTGCCTCCCAATATGGAGCACAATACAGATGTTTCATCCTGCCATGTGAAGTGCTGTCATTCAGAAAGGCTTTTCAGCTGCATCCATATGGGTGCCATAACATAGGAAGCATTCCCAAGGGCATTTCTCCTGAACATCTGCTCTCCTGACTAGATTCCAAATTCAATGTCTTCACAAGGCCAGCTAGCATTTGTTAGAAACAACAGGCACAGACTCTGTGGGAAGACTGGCATCATTTAGCTTTCTTCAGTGCAATTTTTGGCTTTATGGCAGAATGACAAGAATGACTCCTAAATCATATTGGTACAGGTAGTGAAATATGGTTCTTTTCCAAAAACAGCTCCAGATTTCACTGTGGTTGCTTGCTAGAGGTAGGTAGCATATTCTTGTCAAGATTTTTTCAGAGGAGGTTTTCTATTGTCTTCCACCAAGGTCACCCAGTGAATTTCCATGGCTGAGGAAGAAATGAACCCAGAGTCCCAGAGTGCTAGTCCAACACCCACATCACTATGGCCATTTCTGCCCTACATCGTTACAGTGCTATTATTCCACTTTCAACATCCTGTGGAATTCTGGGGTTTATAGTTTACTGAGGCCTAAGAGCTCTCTGGCTAAGAATTATAAATGCCCCTCCCTAAACTGCAAATCCCAGGATTCCATAGGATGTTGGAAGTAAAATGATAACACTATAACAGTGTAGTGCAGAAATGGTCTGTGCTTATTTCTGCACTATACTGTTATAGTGCTATTATTCCACTTTCAACATCCTATGGAATTCTGGTGTTTGTAGTTTACTGAGTCCAAAGAGCTCTCTGACTAAACTGCAAATGCCAAGATTCCATAAGGATGTTGAAAGTGGAATAAAAACACTATAACAGTGTAGTGCGGAAAGGCCCTGTATCAAGTTGGCTTTCACCACTGTTTATATAAGAAGGACCCAAATGCACTTTGTATTATTGTTTGTTCTCATAGCTGAGGATGAAATAATGGTCACGATTATACTGTATATCTTGAAACGTGGGAACCACTTCAAAATAGGGTAGTCCAGTGTACTACTTTAAAGAAGACAGTCCTCTAAATAAATGCTCTCAAAACAGACTTCTCTTTGAAGGCATTTTCCATATGAAGGGCTGCTCAGTCCAGGTCCATTTTAATGATAAAGGACCATAAAAAGGAGTACCAGAGGCCTTGTCATTATCTGATGACACTTAGTACCTGGACAGCAGACTAAGCAGGCACAGAGATGCCTCTTCCAAATGCTGATGTGATATGTGGTATTTCTATTTGAATTAGAACAATCATTTACAAAGTTGCAACAATACCTATTCATTGAAATTAAATGCAAATAAATCTTTTTGATGGTGTGTTTCCTTTTGAGGGAAGGAGAATGAATAAATACCCATCACCTTTTGAATTCAGCTATGGGTTTGTGTCTATTCTTGCTATGTCTACATTATTAGGGACTTTTCCTGATACATAGCCTTGATATCGAGCAGTCCTTGGTAAGAATGACCTATGTATGGTTTCACAACTTCAAAGCAGGAAATGAGATGATACAAGCCCTGTGGCATCCTAAAAACTACCACACTTGTTATAAGATAAGCTTTCATGCATACCTTATCAGATGAAGATGAAGAATCTTAGAAAATCATTTTTGGAATAAGCAAAAAATAGAATTAACAGTCATGGCTGCAATTCCAGCTCAACTCCTTAGCTAAGTAACTTATTTACATAGCTAAGTAGCATTTCCTTACCTACCTCCTCCATCGAGACTTATCAGGCATCAGTTACTGCGAGCAACAATGATCTGTTCTCCTGTCGATCAGGATGCAGCTGATGACTTTTCCCTTCCCCTCCCATGAGCAATCTCTAGTGTGGCAGTCAGAAGGAGGATCCCTGTCATAATCCCCCCTCACACCTGGGGGTGGAATCATCAGTCAGCTGCGTCCTGATCAACAGGAGGATAGACCCCTGTTGCTTGTAGCAGCTGCTGTCCAGAAAGTCACAATTCCTATATATTCCCTACTGTATTGAATATGCAGGGAACATGAATATGAACCAGTCACAAATGTATACCTCTAGGTTATACATTCATAACTGTAATCATGAATTCCACCCTGTATTTTTACTGCCTGGACTGGATTGGCAGGTAGTGTACATGTCTTGTCAAAGCTCTGTGATGTTTATGAATTTTAAATGTCAAGTTATTTACCTCAGGATGAGAAATGCTTTATTTGTTGAAGAATGCACAGAGTCATTTAGACCTGCCTTTCCTAATCTGAGGCCTTTTCATACTATACAATTATAGCACTATGATTCCACTTTAATTATTATGGTTCCATTTAATGAATCTTGATGTTTGCACTGAGGGAGCAGTATTTAGAATTCCCAGGCAGAGAACTCTATACCTCACCAGGATTCCATAGGATGTTGCACTTGCAATTAAAGTAGAATATACTGTTATAATTATGTAGAGTGAAGGGACCCTGGGTGCCCTCCAGATATGGGTCACTATATTCACTGACAAAGCAGCCATAGAAATTGTGTTCAAACACATCTGGAGGACTCCACTTTGAGAAAGGCTGTTCCTGACTGTCTTTGGTTTTGCCTTTTTGCAATCAACAGTTAAAAATTGCTAGTAGCTTCCACTCTTGTTCTCTTTTGCTCCATTTGAAAGATATTATTCTGGCATGCTAAATGAATCCGAGTGATCTGGCAACAGGTCTGGGTTCTCCTTACTTCCTCTAATAAGATTGGTGAGCCAGGAAAATATGATGCATTCTCTTTCCTCCCGCTGGTCTTTAGAGATTCCTTTCTCTTTCCCTGCAGTCATTCTAATATTGCATTTGTGTGCATTTTTAAAAAATGATCTGTATTTCTTAGCTTCCTGCCTGACTAAAGGGTCCACCACCTCTTCCCCACTCTGTGTGACCACAAGGTCAAGGAGAGGTTGTTGACTAACACAGTTGCTTCCAGTAATCCTCATTCTTTCCATCTGAAGCCATTTAATCTTACATTGGATTTCTTTGATTTTGATTTTGTTAATCTTACTTCTCAGTTATCAGTTTCCATTTCTTATTCTGTAGCATGAACAATATTTTTACTGAACCAAGAAAAGTGGCCTAGCAAGAGGCATACTTTTATAAAACTGCATGTTTTAAAGCAGGGAATGGGAATCATATAGCCCTCTAGATGTTGTTGGATTGCACCTCCCAGCATTCTTGGCCATTGGGTAATGATTAGAATGCTGGACTTGAACAAGAGAGACCTGGGTGCAAAAGTCGTACTCTACCATAACAATGAAGAGAGTTACAGCACCTAACAGACTAATACATTTATTATGACATTAGCTTCTAGTTCATCTGTTATATGGAACATCACCCTGAGGTCTCAATGGGTTGAATCTAGAATTTAGTCATTACTATTTAAGCTATTATTATTTATACTATTTCTGTATTTCAATTTATCACTATTTATACAGCTACCCATAACAGACATTTTTTGAGCCGCTCACAAGCAAATCCAAAATTAAAATCGATTAAAACTAAAACCATACTTTTAAAAGAAGAATTTTAAAATGATAAGCCTCAGATGACAAGCAAAAGTCTTCTTTAAAGCTCAAGTGGAAGGCTTTACCTGATGTGTATCCACACTTCATAATTATAGCAGTTTGATACCACTTTAAGTGCTCCAACCTACCTAATCCTGGTATTCATGCTTTTGTGAGGTAATTAGAATTCTCTAGTCCAATTCCATGATCTATATCATTGGAGTTCTCTATAATACTTCATGAAACAACAAACCACTGGATTCCGTAAAATGGAGCCATGGCAATTTAAATGATACCTGCTATGATTGTGTAGTGTTGATAACTTCTATAATTTTGCAGTAAGGGTATCCTTCTGGTGTTGGGAAAAAAAAACTGGTACTAGCTGAGCCTGATCCAAAACTAAAATACCACCACTATGAATGCTCTCTTCCAAGCAGTCATCCACCTCACCTCATCTGATGTAGCAGCTTAAGTCTCATTAATTTCAGGGGGAACTAAGCACAGCTCACTGAGCGGCTTGCTATAGGATTCCAATTTTGATGCATTTCTGGCATGAATAGGAAACAGTAATGAATATAAGGAAATATTTGCCTGAAAGGAATAGTAGTTCAGCTGAACATTTCAATGCCATTCCCAATATATGCAAATTTTACTCTTGATTTATAGTATTTTTTTTTAAAAAAATTACAGAAATATGATCAGTCAGAGGCAAGCTTAAGAAACATTCTCAAGAATCTGGACTGCAAACATGAACCTGAGACAATGAAAAATGTTCTTGGCCCTGAGGTTTATGAGTATATTGACATTGGACGGAGGAGACACATGGACAGAGATGTATTGTACCACATGGTTTACGAACTGAAATTATGAGGTGTCAGGGACTGCGTGGAGCACACTGATGACACCATACTCTGGGCTTCCTCTTTGGACCTTGTGATCTAATTTCTTTACTTTTCAGTGCCTTCCAAGAGGGCTGTCTCTGGCAGGCTGCAAATATGTAGCTACTGCAGGGGCCCCTGGCCTGGGATTTGAGACAGTTTTGTCACAGAAAATATGAACATGAAATATCTTTCTGACTATTTTTAATATATATCAGAGCTTATGAAATTAAGTTTCGGACTACAGCTTCCAGAAACCCCCAGCCAGCATCATGCTGGTTGGGAAATCTGGGGGAGTTGTATCTCTGCAAAAGGTAATGTTTTTCAAGCCATACAGCATACACACTATTGTCATTTCCAGCAGGAGTCAATATCTATACAGGTTTGTCAGCTACGGTGTGACCAAATGCGCCCAAGCAGTTGCTAAGCTGTCTATAATTTAAGTACAGAAAGAATATTCATGATTATTCATTCTGAGATTTTAAAAAAAATGGGTTTCTTAACCGATGGGGAAGAATAATAGATCAGTTAAATTTTGCATACTTTTCTCCCAGCATTTGAACATTCCCAAAATGTTGTGAAGGAATTATTCTGTGGGGAAAAAATTACGTGTGGGTTTTTTGTGGGGTTTTTTCCCACACTATACTTTTAAATGCTTCAGTATGGGAGAATACTGCAAAGGAAGATTTGTTTTCTCTCACAGTGAGGAAAAAAATACCATAATTATTCATCCTCATATGCATGGATAAAGTAGTCAGGGACTTGCATCCCTAGTGCAATTCTTTATTTCTTCTTTCTCCTCCCCCTCCTCCCCCCTCCTCGTCCTCGTCCTCCTCCTTCTTCGAATCATAGAACCATAGAGTTGGAAGAGACCACAGGGGCCATCCAGTCCAACCCCCTGCCATGCAGGAACACACATCAAAGCACTCCCAACAGATAGCCATCCAGCTTCTGCTTAAAAACCTCCAAAGAAGGAGACTCTACCACACTCCAAGGCAGCATATTCCGCTGCCAGACAGCTCTGACCATCAGGAAGTCCTTTCTGAGGTTCTGGTGGAATCTCCTTTCCTGAAGCTTGAATCCATTGCTCCTTGTCCTAGTCTCTGGAGAAGCACAAAACAAGCCCGCTCCCTCCTCGACATGACATCCCTTCAAATATTTAAACATGGCTATCACGTCCCCTCTTAACCTTCTCTTCTCCAGGCTAAACATACCCAGATCCCTAAGCTGCTCCTCATAGGGCATGGCTTCCAGACCCTTTTAGACATTTTAGTCACTCTCCTTTGGACATGCTCCAGCTTGTCAACATCCTTCTTGAACTGAGGTGCCAAGAACTGGACACAGTATTCCAGATGAGGTCTAACCAAAGCAGAATAGAGTGGTACCATTACCTCCCTCGATCTAGACACCATAACCCTCTAGATGCAACCAAGAATCATGTTGGCTTTCTTGGCTGCTGCATCACACTGCTGACTCATGTTCCTTGTGGTCCACCAAGACTCTTAGATCCCTTTCACACATACTGTTATCCAGCCACGTGTCCCCTATCCTATATTTGTGCATTCCATTTTTTCTGCCTAAGTGCAGGACCTTACATTTCTCTCTGTTGAAATTCATTTTGTTAGCTTTGGCCCAGCTCTGCAATCTGTCAAGGTTATTTTGAATTTTGACCCCTCCCAATTTGGTGTCATCTGCAAATTTGATCAGCATGCTCTCTATTCCTTCATCCAAGTCATCGATGAAGATGTTGAATAGCACTGGGCCCACGACAGAACCCTGTGGCACCCCACTAGTCACTTCTCTCCAGGATGAAAAGCAGCCATTGGTGATCACCCTTTGGGTTCAGTCAGTCAACCAATTACAAATCCATGTAACAGTAGTACTGTCCATCCCGCATGTTACTAGCTTCTTTCCAAGAATGTCATGGGGAACTCTGTCAAAGGCCTTATTGAAATCGGGATATGCTACATCCACAGCATTCCCTTCATCTATCAAGCTAGTAACTCTATCATAAAAAGAGATAAGATTAGGCTGGCGTGACTTATTTTTGAGAAATCCATGTTGACTTTTAGTGATTACGGCATTGCTTTCTAAGCAATTACAAACTGACTGTTTAATGATCTGCTCTAGGATCTTTCTTGGTATTGATATCAGGCTAACTGGATGATAACTATTTGGGTCCTCTTTTTTTCCCTTTTTGAAGATGGGAAAAACATTTGCTCTCCTCCAGTCTGCTGGGACTTCTCCTGTTCTCCAAGAGTTCTCAAAGATTACTGTGAGTGGTTCTGAAATGACTGCTGCCAGTTCTTTTAATATCCTTGGATGTAATTCATCTGGCCCTGGAGACTTGAATTCATCAAGTGTAGCCAGGTATTCCTGTACTACTTCTCAACCTATTCTGTGCTGCATTTGCCCCCCTTCACCCCCTCCTCCCCACTCCCCAGGTTGAGTACTTCTATCCTTTTGGGAGAAAACTGAGGGTGTTGAGTAGTTCTGCCTTTTCTCTTCCCCTTGTTAGTAATTAGCCATCTTCTCTGCACAGCGACCCTATCATTTCCTTGTTTTTGCTTTTGCTGTGGACATATCTTTAAAAAAACCTTTTTTATTGTTTTTAGTTTCTCTGGTAAGCCTGAGTTCATTCTGTGCTTTAGCTTTTCTGACCTTCTCCCTACATATCCTGGCTAATTGCTTGAATTCCTCTTTGGTGATTTCTCCATTCTTCCATTTCCTGTACATGTTTCTTTTAACACTTAGTTCAGTTGAGAGTTCTTTAGTCAACCATTCTGTTTTCTTTCGACATCTGCCATTTTCCCTCCTTATTGGCACAGTTTTAAATTGTGCCTTCAGTATCTCACTTTTAAGAAAATCCCATCCATCATGAATTTCTTTCTCTTTCAGTATTCTTGACCATGGGATTTCAGCCAGTAACTCCCTAAGTTTACAGAAATCAGCTTTTTTTAAAAATCTAGAATACGTGTCTGGCTACACTTGGCTTCTCCTTCCCACTGAATGACAAATTCCAGTTCAGCTGGGCCACTCCCCCCCCTAAGGATCCCACCACTTCCACCTCATTAACAAGGTCATCCCTGTTGGTCAGGATCAGATCTAAAATAGTTGATCTTCTTGTCGCCTCTTCCAACTTCTTCTCTTCCTCCTCCTCCTTAGTGAGACCACAATATTCTGAAAATACCCAAGTAAAAAGACATATCACAAACAGCTCGTCATGTTATTTTTTTCCAATTTATAAATCCATAACTTTTTCCATATTTTGACCTAGAACTGCTTCAAGAACTGCTTTAGGATACAACCAGCCAATAACTGTGGTAGTCCTTGTCTGATGCTGTCTTCTTTCCTGGGATTCCAGATTTAAAACATTACCAGATTTATTATTTATACGGCAATATGAAATAGAAATGCTCTTCTTCGTGATGTTATTGATAAACCTTAAATAATAAGTTCAGAATTAATCACTGGACTGAAAAATGGAAATCTCATATTAGTATCAGCTTCTCAGATTGGCATTTTGCACTGTTTTCATTTGTCTCTGGTTATCTTTTAAGCTTTGCATTGGTTGACACCCGAGAAAGGAATCAGATGTTATTGGGCATATTCTCCAAACTTATATATATGAAATCACACATGTTCTGAGATTTTGGGACCTTTGAAGCTTACCAGTAGTGTATTCTGACATAACTCACAGCTAAACTGTGAGGTTTTTTTTTTCACTAAACAAACAACAATCGAACTATACACTAGGGTGGGTACACTAGGGATGGTTAGTACACAGGTCATGTGTGCTGTCCTCCTCACTTGCTGAAAAAAAATATCTTGGAGAAAAATGATATCCTGTTGTTCCTGGAGTCCTTGAAGAAGAACAGCTCAGGACTTGTAGAGGTGGGTGGGGTAATGCTAAAAAGAAAAATCTCCCTTCAAACAAAAGCAATCTGAAATGATTTAATTTCTTGTTTGTTTTCATGACTTTTCTTCCTTTCTCAGGCCTAGTGTGACCAATAGCAGGTTGTTGTTGTTGTCGTCGTGTGTTTCAAGCCATTTCCAATTTACGGCAATCCTAGGGTGAACCTGTCATGGAGTTTTCTGGGACTGAGAATGTGTGACACACCCAAGATCCCAAAGTGGGTTTCTTTTTTCTTTTTTTTCTTTTTTTGCTTTATTAAACCAAAGATAATGATGCCACCCTGACCACAGATCGACCCCTTCCAGATTTAATAATTTTGTCTTGTTGGGCTTGATCCAATCTCTTATCCAATTCAAACAGCATGCATGGTAATACAAAACTAAATTAGGAAGACCCAGACCACCCCTTTCTTTCGAATCTTGGAGAGTTTTTAATTTTATTCTTGGTTTCCCCCCAACCCCAAATGAATTTAGTAATCTCTCTTACCCAAACAGAGATAACTTTGTCATTGTAAATGATAGGAATTATTTGAAACAGAAAAAGAATTTTAGGTAAAACAGACATTTTTACCGCAGCAATTCTACCCAACAGGGAAAGCTTAAGATTATACCAGTTCTTAAGATCTTTTTAGATACATTTCCATACTGTTTCATAGTTATTTTTAAATAAGTCTGTATTTTTTCCCCGTTAATTCAATACCCAGATATTTGACTTTTTTAACAATTTTGTATCCAGATATTTGTGAGATTTGTTTGTCTTCACCTGCTGGAATATTTTTTGTCAAGATATTTGTTTTGTCTTCATTCACTTTCAGACCTGAGTGTTTTCCGAAAGCTTGAAGGATAATTTTTAATTCTTTTAAGCTGCTCTCTTGATCTTCTAGTGTTACCACTAGGTCATCGGCGAATGCTCTGACTTTATATTCATGTCCTTTTAGTTTAATTCCATTTATTTTAGGGTGATTTCTAATACTTTCAATTAACACTTCGATAACTAATAGAAATAGAAGAGGGGATAGAGGACAGCCTTGTCTTATACCCCTCTGAATATTCAATCTTTCTGATTTTCCCCCATTGATGATAATTTGAGCCATCTGATTAGTATATATAGTTTTTATCCATTTTGTGATGCTGTCTTCTGTATTCATTCTCTCACAAATAGTCAGCAAAAATTTCCAATTCACAGTATCAAAAGCTTTTTTGATATCCAAAAAGACTGCGAGCAATTTCTTCTGAGGATATTTCTTGCAGAGCTCTGTTATATTTATTATATTTATTATATTGTCGCTTATTTGTCTTCCTGGGATAAAACCTGCTTGTTCCGCTGGAATTAGTTCCTGGAGCACTCTTTTTAACTTGTTGGCTAAAACTGAAGCAAAAAGTTGTAATCTGTGTTTAACAGGGATATAGGCCTGTAGTTTTTTACATTCTGAGGGTCTCTTCCTTCCTTTTGTAACAATATTATATCTGCTTCTTTCTATGAGTTTGGGATAGTTCCTTCCAGAGCTTTATTCATAATTTCATATAAAATTGCTAAGATCTGATGTTGAAACATTTTATGAAAAGATACCAAGAAGCCATCAGGTCCTGGTGATTTCCCACTTTTTGCTCTTCGAATGGCTTCCATTATTTCTGCAATTGTTATTGGGGCATTCAAAATTTCTCTTTGTTTATCAGATATCACTTTTATATTTTGTTGGGACAGGTAAGTCTTAATCTTATCTACATTTACTCCTTGTTGTTTATATAACTCTAAATAGTAATTTGTAAAGAGTTTCTTAATTTTTGAAATGTCCGAATATGTGGTTTCTTCATGTTTGATTTTAGTAATCAATGTTTTCTCCCTCCTCTTTTTCAGCCTTAATGTGAGTCATTTACCTGCTTTATTGGCCCATTGGAAAGATTTCTGCCGAGAATAAAGCAATTTGTTGTTCAACTCCGTGTTAATTTGTGTCTCCAGTTGTTTCTGCAGTATCTTTATTTCTTGCTGCAAAGATTTATCTGTTGGTTTTTCATTAAAAATTTTCTCTTTGCTTTTTAACTCATCATTAATCCATTGTAGGTTCTGTCTCCTTTTCTTATTTGTCTCTGCACTCTGCTGTACCAAAGTGGGTTTCCATGAACAAGCAAGGAATCGAATGCTGGTCTCCAGAGTTGGAGTACAATGTTCAAACCATTGCACCATGCTGGCTCTCTAGTACCTTTTATTAAAAAAACAAAACAAACAAACAAACAAACAAACAAAAAAACACCTTGTCTGAGTAGAATGGCAAAAGATTTCATGAATGCCTGGGCAGGAAAATGGCAGCAGCAGCCAGGACAGCTGGCCCCCTGAGTTGCTGCTGACACTTTCCCCTCTCCATAGAACGACCTTCAACTTATCCAAAGGTTATATCAAAGTCCATAATTTGGGCCCTCAAAATTGTCCTCATATAGAAGGCTGACTTATACATTAGTACATACAGTAGCTCATAAGTGGCATACTCTGTAACACGTTCTAGACAAATAGAACAAATAATGGGATGAATTTTTAAAAAGATACCATCCCACAATTAAGATGCAAGAGGTGCAGAAAAGGACTACCAAGATATTAAAGTCCTGGAGTAACTCTCCTGGGTGGGAAAGCCACAACATTTGGGGCTGTTTAGCTTAGAAAAACTGGAGTATATGATGATATTGTAGAGGTGTATAAAATTATGCATGGTGAAGAGAAAACAACAGGATAACTCTCCCTCTTTCATATTACTAGAACAAAAGGCATTCACTGAAGCTGAATGTTGAGAGATTCAAGATAGATAACAGGAAGTACTTCCTCATGGAGTTCATAGCTAAACTATAGAAATGTAGTGTATTTATGGCTACCAACCTGACTAGCTTTAGAAAGAGAAGGGATAATTTTACAGAAGTTAGGGAGACCAATGGTGACTAGTTATCACTTCTGGCACTGGAGACAGGTGCTGGAGAGCATGGGATGAAGGATGATTTCATTCCTTGCTGGTGAGCTCCCCATATTTTAAAATACAAAGAAGTTGTGAATGGCTTCTGCTTCCTGAGTGGAACCAGGAAGTAGTTGGGAGGAGCTCCCATTGCTTCCAAACCGAGGACCGTTAAGTTGAGAACTCTGCAAAACACTTCATTTAGATAAAACTTAAATGTTTGTTTAAAAAACAAAGACTGAGGTAGCACAGCTAATCTTGCCTGTCTGTTGCAATAGTGACTGGAAAGTTCAGTCTCACACACTTGAAACACGATAGGGAGCTTGCTGGCCATTGTATGAACAGAATTTTACACTTAGTCCTTTAGTCTGATCCAGTATGGCTCTCCTTATGTTCATTTGTTCCGTTCAGTAAAATATAGTTCCAGGCTCTGTTGAAGGCAGAGAAATTTACTCAACAAACACACTTGCAGAAAAAAAAAAACCAAACCAAGAAGCTACGAAGTGTACTGCAATTCTATGTCAGTTCATTTCAGAGATCAAGATTACTGTCTCATTTTTCCCAATAATCTGAATACATTTCTCTGCATGTGCAGCTTGACATTATAGTCAAATATTGGTGTGCCTCTTAAGTCATGGTAAAAGCTACACTGTTAGGTCCAATAAATTTACCTGTAGACACTTTGTGACAAACCTTTGAGTCTGACAAAATTATAAAAGCATAAGAAATGGAAGCACGGCGGAACATGTTGGATCAAAGGCACTTTCCTATTACACAATTGCATCACTATGATTCCCCTTTAACTGCCCGTGAAACCCATGAATCCTGGGAATATTTGCAATTTAAGAAGGGGTATTTAGGACTCTCAGACAGAAAGTTCTAGTGCTTTCTCAAAATGCGGACCCTAGGATTCCATAGGATACAGTCATGACAGTTAAAGTGGATTCATAGCAATATAACTATGCAGTGTGAAAGGGCCTCAGATCCTAACTACTGTGAATGGTCACCATTTTCCTGTAACGAAGTAAATCTTTCCCCTCTCTTATTTTCTGCTGCATAACACTGCAAACCTCAAAAACACTCTAGAGGACTGAAAAAACACTACTGTTTGTTGAGTAATGCTCTGGAATAGCTTGCAACTGAAAGAAGACACTGGCAAAAATCAGGGACCTTCTCCCTTTGTGTTTAATGGCAATCTGTTCCATTCACTCAACCCTCTGTTTGATTTATTTTTATTTAATAGGGAAGATATTTTTCTTTCCTTATAATCTGGAATGCAATGTAAATACTATACTGGGCTTCGAAATGGAATATCCCCTTACGTTGTGTTAGCTTTCCCAAGCTGTAATGTCTGTGGTCATCAGGCATGTTATCCTAAGAGGCTTGAATTCCCAAGTCCAGCTTCTTAAAGGTGCTGTCTGAGATTTACGATGCCCCCTCCCCTGATTTTGACAAAGATAATTGGAAAGGCACATGTACCAACTTCCAGTTTCTGTGTGTGATTTAAAATCCCCTGAGCACTTCCAATTAGAAAACAACTTTTTGACTTAATATCCTTCAATTGTTAAAAACTTGCGTCACTGAGAGCTCGCAGTGAAATGTGGAGGTCCCAGCACATTGGCACTTGATTGTGAGGGGATGTGATTGTTCCACATTTAGACTGGAAAGGGTTAGGAACTCTGCTTCCCAATGTGCTTAATGAATAAAAAGAAAATTGGACCCTTGAGCCAGAGTCAATGATCTAACTGAGTGAAAAATGTTTGCAGGTTAACAAGGGCAACTGTGCCTTACAGCAATTCCCTCCAGGGATGAATGACAAAAAAGGCCAATAAACCTCAGGCTTGGCATTATTTATTAACCTGTTTTCTTTCTAGAAAAGAGATGTTACATTAGATCTTGGAAGACATAAATTTTTCAAAATGAGCTGTTTGGCAATGGGAGGAGTCATTAATAAACAAATGTCCCCTGTTTGTGAAGCTGCCAAAATTAACATGTTGCTAGCAGCAAATAGACAATTTCTAAATAAGGCAGTTGGGAGATTATTTATTAGTATTATTATTTATTGTATTTATATGCCACCTTTCTTCCGGAGTGGGATCCAAGGCACCTTACAGAAAAGTTAAAAACACTTACAATTGAATTTAAAACAGTTAAAATAACCATATAAGAACATGGAAATTTTTTAAAAAATAAATAAAACATCCCAGTGAAATAACAGCTCATCTGCTCACACATTAAAAACCTTGGCCATTTCCTCACTAGCCTATTATGCACTACGATTCCACTTTCAACATCCTCTGGAATCCTGGGGTTTGCAGTTTTGGGAGGGGCCAGCCTTCTGAAACTGCAAGCCCCAGGATTCCAGAGGATGTTGAAAGTGGAATCGTAGCGCTATAACAGGCTAGTGCGGAAATGACCCTTGAATAGCTTGTCAGTGAAAAGTAAGGTGGAAGGGGGCCAGTCTAACCTTCCTTGGAAGGGAGTTCCAGCAGGTGGGAGTAGCCACTGAGAAGGCTTTATCCTGTATCCTCACCAAGGAGCCTGGGGTTGAGAGAAGGCCTTCCCCTGCAGATCTTAAAACTGGCATCTTCATGTAGGGAGATACAATCATTCAAATAAACTGGACCTAAGCCACATAGGGCTTTATAGGTCATGACCAGCACTTTGAACTGGGCCCAGAAATGAACTGGCAGCCAGTGAAGTTGTTTTAACGAGGGAGTTATATGCTCCCTATAACTGGCAGCAGTCAGTGTTCTGGCTGCCACTGAGGTTTATGACAAGTGTCAGTGCCTTCCAGAGCTGTCCAGGATGGCATTATCTAAGTAGCACTGCCAGAGATGGTTATTTTGTGAGGTAGGGTGAAACTCCCAGTTCAGGTAGCAACACGGGAGGAATGATAAATTGTCCCTCACCACCATGAAAGCTACTGTTATTGTTGCTATAGTGAGGTAGCACAGTTAACCTTGCCTTCCTGTTGTAATAAATATCAATTCAGGAGACCAACCAGCTGGAGTTTTCAGAGCATCCACCACCTCGATACTTTGCTCTGTGGAACAAGTGCACCACAGAGGCGTACCACACCAGCCACAGAAGGAAGCAAGGAAAGCTCTCCAGAGAGGTCCATGCTGGCCTTTCTGGAAGGGGGCCTTTCAATACAGAGAGGTATTGAGGCACAGGCAGGAAAGGGGACAACAAGGGCATAATGGCAGTAGAAAGAGAGGTGTGGGACAACTTGCACCGTGACTGGGTATCACCACTAAGAAATCAGTTTCTACGGTCACTATTAACCCAGTTTCTGAAGGCAGGACATTTGGAGAAAGGCCACTGTTCTTGCTGTACATATACCAGTGAGGAGGTGGGGGAGATGTATACATAGAAGTTTAAGGACAGAATGGCTACCTCTTCTTTCTAGTGCATTCAGGAATCTGAGCTTCTGTGACTACCTGTATTTCTGAGTAGTAATCCCCTCCGCTCCAATACTGGCAATTCCAACCTGCCCTAAATTTATGGTGTTTCCCCTTCCGTATCTGCCCTCAATGTGCCTCAGTGGATTTTGTTTGTTGGGAAGCACAGCCAGTCAAATAAGTTTGGTTCTTTATGAAACACATCACAAGCAGGGATCTGCTAAGTTTACCAGAGAAAACTGAAACCTCCTCAGCATTAAAATTATTTGGGGTGGGGGGAAACAACAGTCCAGCATTCTTTAGTTGTAGAAAAGCTGAGTTGATAAAGAAGAAGAAATGAAGCCCATGTTCCATGACCCAGCTGCCAACTGTATTCTCTTGCTTGATGTGATTTGTAAGAAGCATTTTGCTGTGGAAGGAAAATCCAAGTTCATCTTAAATTTCCTTTTATTATTATTGTATTATTTTTAACATTAATAATGTACAAGTCAACATCCCTGCTCCCTCTTGTAAAACCAACGATAATGAATTAACTTACATTAAAGTTTCCTCATTCTATGTACATTATTGCAGTTTGTCTGTTAAAAATGAGTCCTGCTTTTCTCCTTCTTCCTTTGAAGAATTATTTCCAGAACATCATCTGGCTCATTTAAGGATCCAGGTTCTGCAACTGCATAGTATTAATAGTATAAATAATGTGCCCCAGTAGTTCGGTTGGTCATTTGACCTATCTATTGCACAGTTTCTTTTCAAATTTAGCTAAGGAATATATCTCTAATCAACTAACCTGGTATCCCCTTGATACAGCATAACAAAAATGAAGGACATACGTAAACGCCATTTGTTAACAATCTTCAACAATTTTATAGTTAGAACTTCTTTCACCACTGGTCATTCGATCTATCCATTGCACAGTTTCTTTTCAAAGTTTGTCAGCCTCTGAGCAAAATAGCTGAATGTGACCCAGTGTTCCTTTTTTTGATGTTCTCTTTCCAGCACCACTGCAGGATTTCACATCTAATTTTGTACATATTGGTTGGATATGGGTACCTTCTATGACTCTTTTCCAGTACCCATTCCATGAGCATTATAGATGAAAACTTGTACAGGGACAAAGCCCATATCTTTCTCTCTGATTACTGGAAATTGCAATGGATGGGTTCAACTGCCAAATGAATCTGAGGCCATTGCAGTTTCCAACTGTAATTCAAGATCCTGCTTTGTGGGCTATAATATGTGATTTTACAATGATGGAGCAACATCTCCATCATAGAAAAAAAAATCATATTAAGAAATTCTTATGAGGCTCCTCTTGCATAATTGGGCACCACACAAGATGGCGAAGTGCCAATGCAGAGGGTGCTCTGTTGCCAAGGTCGAGACCTAAAACCAGTCCAGCCAGTGACAGACCATGGTAGAAACAGCAGTAGGTCTGGAAATGGTGGATGGTGCAGATTCCAAGTTCCCAGTTCCAGGTTGTGTCATTGTTCAGTGTCAGCCTTAAAGGCACAGCCACAGCTTCTGTACCACTTGTGCAATGGTTCCAATAGTGCAGCTTTGACTGTGTTTCCCGCCTGTGAATATAACTCTTGTGCAACAGTATCATTGTTTGCTCTGCACTCATTACTCAGTTTATGGCATCACAACCAACAAGCTGCCAGCTGTAGTTTGAGTTATTCCTTTGCATATTTCTGACGCTCCTGATATGTGTCATCAAGTCATTTCTGACTTATGGTGGCTTTAAGGTGGACCTATCATGAAGTTTTCTTGGCAAGATTTATTCAGAGGCTGTTTTCCATTTGCCTTCCTCTGAGGCTGAGGGAGTATGAACTTGCTCAAGGTCAACCAGTGGGTTTTCATGGCCAAACAAGTATTCAAACCCTGGTTTCCCAGAGGTCCTAATCCAAATTCTGATGTTTTTGAAAAAAGAATTATTCAAGGACACGTAAGTCTCAAGTTTGCTCCCTGCTGATTTATTATGTGTTATTGCCATGTGCCTATAAGTCAAGTCTGATTGTCCTAGAGTTTTCCTGGCAAGAAGGGAGTCCCATTGCTTTCCTGAGGATGAGGAAATCTGACTTGTCTATGGTCAGCCAGTGGGTTTCCATGGCCAAGTGAACCTTGGTTTCTCAGTGTCCTCGTCTAACACTCAAAGACCTATAATATGATGGCATTCCAAAACTTTAGATAAATAACTAAAAATCTGTTAAAACTCTAAAAACTTGTCTTTAAAAACAGTTCTAAAATGAGAAAAACTGCTTTTAGAAAACATCCAGAACAGATACCCCCAATTTTAAGAGCCAAAGGCCAGACAAACAGCACAGTCTTCCACTGCCTGTTGGAAACTCAGAATGTATGGAACCAGCCAGATCTTCCTCATGTCAGCACAGGTAAATATGAATCCTAGAATTATTAATGAGCTTCATGAAACGTTATTTGAAAAGAAAGGAGGACTTCCTCATCTTGTGTTCCATGTCTTCCATGTCAGAGGGGCAGAAAATCTAGGATTTGGGCCAAGATTTTAAAGGAACTGTTCATGAGGCTGAACTTATTTGTGGATAGAATTCAGCACCTTGGATAGCTCTTTCAAATTTTAGACTAAAGCCCACTGTGGATTTCCTGCTTCACTGGCATCAGAGACATGAGCCAGTACTGGGGTCAGGAAAATGAAGCCTTACGGTTTGGGGCAGGCACCGTCCTCAATCATCCAAAGCTAATAGGCTTTGGGAATAGTGGCATGAACAGGCCTCACTCAGTAAACTATTTCATGCGTTAGACATGGGGAATAATAAGAAACAAGGTGAAATTAGCTTTTGAGCCAAGGAAGTTCATCAAAATCTGGAGGTGAAGGTAGAGAAAGAAATGTTCCACCATCACAGCTATAAGATATAAAAGAAAGAACTCAAAGCATTGTTTTAATGGCTTGGCAAGGGTTCAAAATGTGTCCAGCAGGTGTAGCAGTTCCTGCCATTTCCGTTACATCCCACATTCTGCAGGGTCCTAGGTATAGTACACATTGCACCTGACCCTGTGTGGCTGAGGGGCTTATGGAAGGCTCACCTTTGTGGAGGTTTTCTAGACCCTGTAGAAAATCTGGTACCAGTGAATTCCACAGGTTTTGTCAGCATCTCTAATGTCAACCATAGGGATAGAAAGAATATTTGAAACTATTTTTTTAAAAAATGGCATTAAAACAGGTTTCTCATGTGGTAGAAAACACAGATAAGAAGAAAACCAGATGGATGAGAATTTTAGCAATTTGAGACTTGTTCTGCACAAAATTGGCAATGTATTTGTTTATTTCTTTGAACAGAAAACAGCATTTAGTGTGCAGGAAATAATATTTTGTAATGTATTTTAATGTATTTAATATTTTTAATATCTAATGTTTTCAATCTCTATAAATTGTTTAATTTTTTATATTTATAATTTTTTAATGTAAGTAATTTGTATTGTTTTAATGTTGATAGCTGCCTTGAGTCTCACTATCTGGAGAAATGAGGAATACTAATACTCATATTCAATGTGAGTAGACTGATGTTTCCACTACTACCCCGCTGGTGAGAGGCTAAGATGGCAGCACCCTGGTAGGACGCTATATTCAGAGCTCCAGTGTTTTCACTTTTTAACAAGGTTTTTATTAGTTTTATTACTCCCTCAAACTGTATCATTGCTAAATTTTGTTTGAGGTTTTAATTTGTTAACCTTCCTTTGACATGAGCCTTAATTTAGCCTGCTAAATTTAGCCATATTCAATGCAGAAAATGTTTTGTATAGAAATAATATTTTATATGCAAAAAATGCTCTAGCTTGGGATTTATTCCACTTTGAGTCCCAACCATGGAAAAACAGCTTTGAGTTCCAACCTGGGAAGAAAGTGGGATATAAAAAAAGGTAAAAAGTACTACTACTGCTACACATTATGCTGCACAAAATTATATGTGGATCCATATGTGAATATTATTTTCTGTGTGGAAAGTGCAGTTTTCTTTCCAATAAATCTTGATGTGTAAATAGTCTTCAAAAACCATGCAGTTTTTTAACAGATTTTCTCACAGTAGGAAGAAAATTGCTAAAGTAACTCATTGCTTGCTATGAGAACTAATTTAGTGAGGGACTACATCCCTAATGAACTAACCCTGGTACCCTCATCGTACAGTGTAATAAAAGTGAAGCACAGATGCAATCTATCTTCAACAATTTTACAGTTAGAACTTCCTTGACCAAAATGGGTATGCCACAGTGCCATCCTCTTTTTACTGATGGTCTCAGAAGGAAAACCTGTTTCTGTTTCTATTTTGCAGAGCAAGTTCCACTGTATGTTATGTGGAAGCATTTTGTCAGGAGCCCATACAAAATTCTTTGGAATGACTTGGAAGAGAAACAGCTTCTAGTCAGGACTTCTGAAATCTGACTGCTTTAAGGCTCATGGGAAGGTGGAAATTTTTAGGACAGTAGCAGATTTTGTTTGGGTAAATCCTAAATTACGGGGAGGGTTTTGTGTGCCATTTTGACTGTAGATGTGATAACAGACCCTTTCCTTCTTCTTTTGAAGAAAACGTATATAAAACATCACAAATTTACTACATTTTTGTTTCAGCCTATAGCCATATAAATACAATTTAATATTCATCTATTTATGTTTGTTGAATAGAACTAGGTGGCAGTTCCCCTTGGCATTATCTTCTTCCAAATGATTACTTAGCACCAAATAAATGGAGTTCAAAGATGCTGTACTGCACAATCCTGTGCCTATTTACTCGGTGTTCATTGGAGCATATGTGTATGTGTATATGTGTGTGTGCATGCATGTGCACACCTTTAAGCACCTGTCAACTTCTGGTGACCCCATGAATTTTTCATAGGGTTTTCTTAGGTAAGGAATAATCAGGTGGGTTTGCCAGTTCCTTCCCCTTAAATATAGCCTGGTATTCACTGACAGTCTCTCATCCAAATACTAACCAGGACTGATTTGCTTAGCATCCAAGATCAGACAGGATCTTGTGCCTTCAGAGTATTTTGGCTCAGTGGAGCTTACTTTTGGATTAATATGAGTGGGACTAGGACTACTGTCACAAACAGGGTGTAAACACAGATGTATAATGATACAGCAAAACCACATTTCGAAATTGAGTTACTTCTTCCTCAGAGCACTGACTACAAACACTGCAGTGTTGTTGGTTTTTTTCTTCAGTAGAATAGATATAACTCTCACAAGGAGTTCTTTGTGCTGAATGTCTCTTTGATCTTGTATTCCACATAGTGCAGGTCTGAACATTGAACTGTAACATAAAACATATTTCTTAAGGAAACCTCACTTTCTTTCTGCAAAACTGTGCCAGAATTCCTATCACCGTGGGTTGTGATCTTCTATCATAAATTAAAGGCAGGGCTGGACCTTGTCAAGTTCTGGGTAGAACTCCAAGCAAAATACAGATGCTACACAAATTAAGCAAAAAGACCACCTACTGAGCTAGTGCTGATTTCTCACTTTGAGTTAAGATGCACACTCTTAGGACAAGTGCTAGCTTTGTTTGGGCTTTAAAATTAGCACCCAGTTCACCACTGTCCACCAAGAACCATTGATACTTTTGACAAAAATACAGAAACCAAAATATTATAACAAAATTTTCATTTAAAATCCTATATATGTCTGTGTGTATTGTGTGCTTTCAAGTTGTTTCTGACTTATGGCAACACTACACTGTTATAGTGGTATTATTCCACTTTCAACATCCTGTGAATGTTGGGGTTTGTAGTTTCCTGAGGCCGAAGAGCTCTCTGGCTGAGAGTTCTCAATGCCCCTCACTAAACTGCAAACCCCAGGATTCCACAGGATGTTGAAAGTGGAATAATACCACTATAACAGTGTAGTGTGGAAAGACAACCCTATCATATGTCATATGTCCATATTTATGTGCTATATGTGATGTGGCCCATTATGTGATTTGTGCTATATGTGATGTGGCATATTAAACACAGTTTCTCAAGTCAATCCTAAAATATTTAGCTGCCTGATGCAAAGCACTAAATGGGATCTCCAGGCTAGACCTGCAGTTAAGTAGTTAGTACACATACATAATCCTGATTTGGACACCTTCCTGTATAAAACTCAGTTGCTGTTGCTGGAGCGATTATGGCCATTTCCGCGCTACACTATTATAGTGCTATTATTCCACTTTCAACATCCTGAGGAATTCTGGGGTTTGTAGTTTACTGAGGCCAAAGAGCTCTCTGGCTGAGAATTCCAAAGGCCCCTCCCTAAACTGTAAACCCCAGGATTCCATAGGATGTTGAAAGTGAAATAATAGCACCATAATAGTGTAGTGCAGAAATAGCCCATGTTTGTTGTGATTGTCCTTCTTTTAAGAAAGAATGAATTTAGTGAAATAGTAAAGTGAAACAGCAACAGTGACATATTGAATTGTTTTGCGTGCCTTTAAGTCATTTCCAACTTATGCTGACCCTAAGATGAATGTGTTACTGGATTTTCTGGGGCTAAATGTGTGTTATGTGCCCAAGGTCATGCAGTGGGCATCCATGTCTGAACAAGGAATTGAACCCTGGTTTCCAGAGTCTATGTCCAAGGTTCATGCCACTTCACCATGTTGGCTTTTTGAAATATTGAGTAACCACTTTTTTTTTTAAAGAAGTATTCTAACTTAACTGTCGTCTGGCATACTAGTTTTATACCCACGGAGAATTTCAATATGTTGGAACATTCAGATTTGCACACACCCATCTACATTTTGAAGTGTCCCAATCCTAGATATATACCACCTTTTCTATCTGAATGCAGCTATTTAGTCCAAGAAAGTAAAGGCAGATATTCCAGATAGCTTATGCCGTGCCTCAAGATACCATCTCTTGGAGGTCAACCATGGTGAGTGTGAAGCAAGAAGCTGGGCACCCTGGGTTGAGCCCATTAATCATAATTCATGGAATGCTTTGTGGGGGCTATAAAGAACACAGATAAAAACCATCGGCTTGTCTGTAAAGGGATTAGATAGGGTCAGTTATACCTGGCCCCTCCCAAAACTGCAAACCCCAGGATTCCAGAGGATGCTGAAAGTGGAATCATCACGCTATAACAGGCTAGTGCGGAAATGACCATAGAGATGGGACAGTTGGGAAGAGGAACCTACTGATCAGTACAGCTATTTGTTCAGAATAGCAGCTGCTTTGAGGCCCAAACAGCAGATCCAGGGATCTTAAAGGTGAAAGGATGAGATGAATGATAGGAGCCCAAGCATTGGAACTATACGGCCAACCAGAATAGGCAATCCATTTCAGTCAGGATCTTGACATTTCCTAAAAGCACTGTTAAGACCTCTCTAAATTTTTTTTTTTAAAAAGCATCATAATTCAATGCATATTTGCCTGGAAGTAAACCTGCTGAACACAGTAGAACCTCCAAGTGAATAGGCACAGGATTGCACTGCATATAAAATTTAACAGGTGTGGGTCTATTTCACCACTGTGATTTTGTGTGTGCATGTTCTGTGATTATATTATTGGCATTGCCAATTTTTTTGTTATGAACACCGATCCTATGGGATACGAAAGGCTGGAACAAAGTAAGATATTAACAGTGCAGTAGTCCAGGAAATATGACTTGACAACAAGCAATAGTTGCATTGTTTTTTTCCCTGTGATGTATGCATTTGATTATAAAACAAAAGGTAGGAGGACAAGGTCTCAAGACCTTGCCATTGTAATGGCAAATAAACTACTCCTTTTTGTTGCACATCAGGGTAGAGATTAAAAAGAACTTTATAGAGTATTTATGAGGTTTTGATTTACCACAATTCTTTTCTCTAGTTCTTTGAATCTCTGCACAGTATCATAATGCTAGATCATATATTTTAACAATAGAGCACCAGATATACTGTAATGAGTTGGCATCCAGCCTTTTGGAATAAAAGTTAAATCTAGCCAAATAAATCATTCCCCTACATGATTGCACTGCAGCTATGATTGCACTGTAAACTTTGGATAAATCTGTTATATGACAGAAAGCAAATTGCAAAAAGAAGGTTGGATATGGAAGATGGAGAGGATGCTGGAAATCACCAACACTGCATTATGATGCAAGGAAATTCTCAGTAATTGCAATACTTCAAGATTGATCCAGGAATACATTTCCTCATTTCTCATCGTAAGAAGTTAAACTAGACAAGATACAGATGATAACACAATTAAAATTTGGTGAGTTTTTAGAAAAATTAAATAACAGATGTACCTCTCAGCCCAGATTAGGACACTGGTAGGGCAAATTGTTCACTCTTTGCTCCCTATGCTAATGAAAATTTTACTTGCAATGCAAATAACAGGCTCAGAAGGTCCAATCCAGATCATGGCTGCTGTGGAGGCAAAGCCCCCACCCCAGCTGAGGTCTCAATCCAAATTAGAAGACCTGTGCCTGCAGTTTTCTCTTCCCCAAAATGTGACTTGCAATGGTGTGAATGTCATCTAGAGTTTGACCCTAATCTGTCATCCTGATCATGAAACCTGAGAGTTCTTCAGTCAAGAGAATTAGTGGCAACAGCTATTCCTTGTGCCTGCTTGATGTATGGAGGACAAATAGAGATTGAGTGGGTTTTGATCGGAAATGGAGAGAAGCAGCTGACCAAGCCTGTGTGCCATTCAGAGGAAACTCAACATGACAACAGTAGACTTGTGTGTCACTGCCGGGTTATCACTGAACCCCTATAAAATGGGACACAATTTAAAATTCATTTGGGAAGTGTCGTTGAGCTCTCTATCTATTGACATTTATTTCCTGCACAACTATCTTTCCTGAACTGTTTTCATTTAAGATTTTTAAAAAACTTCTTTGGAGAAAGTGTTAAACATTGTCATGATGCCAATCTGGAGGCCCCATCCTTGCTCTCCTTCTATCAGCAGATCAGAACATTCTTGTCCATCAGACTTTTACAAACAGACTAGATTTGGGTTTTTAAGGCTATGTGGTGCTATTTTAAGGTATCTATTCTTTTAATGAATGTTAATATTTTTAGCGTTTAACATTCTATCTTTATAAATTCAATTTTTTAAAAAATCTCATATTTATACTTTTGTTGATCCTTTTGTATAGTTTTTAATTAGTACTGTTTTAAATATGTTTTTAACCACCTTGATCCCCGTTACTGGGAGAAAAGTGAGATATAAATGAATTACATAAATAAATAAACAAACAAACTTGTGTGAACTTACTCTGGAGTAATAGGGGTATGGAAAGTCTGCTTCCTATTATATTTTTTAACTTAAAGTCTCAGTGCAACTCAGCTTTATGTGTTTCAAGATTAACAAGATAAAAGTAAGAAATGGGTCAGTATTTGATTAGCTTTTTAATTTTTTTATTATTTTCCCTCCAGTTGGGTATGTTTCATCGTGGGTAATATATTTTACATAGTTAGCACTTTACTAAATTTGTACTTCATTAATGACAGGCCCCTATGAAAAATTGGGATATTAAATTCTGGTGAAACTATTGTTTTAGCTAATAGGATGCTGATTCCACAAGATAAGTCAAACTTTGTTTGCATTATGAAGTTTATCTTCACTAGCCAGAAAGCTAGATTATCCCTTTCTGTGTAGGGAAAGCAGTGAATGGATAGAGAAATAGGAAAAGAAAATCTTGGACACTGATGGATACATGAAAAGAACTTTGCAGGACCAAAGTGAAGGTAATTCATGCTTTATGTATATTGTATGCTAGACCCAAAGTTTGAGAAAGTTACTTTTTGGTGATGCTGGCTGAGGGATTCTGAAAGTTGTAATCCAAAAATGTAACTTTCCTAAGCTCTGCACTACTGCTTCCCTTCACCAATCCTTAGCAGGAAGTGGCCTGTTTTAGATTAAAGCTCTGTATGGTTACCATTTTGGCATCTCCATTTCCCCCTTTATTTTCTATAATAACCTATGCAGCATAATTTTGCCACAATTCTTCTTTACCATAGATTGCAATACAGGTCACTACCAGGAAAAACTGTATGGCATTGGGGCTTTAGATGTTCTTTTCACTGCCTTTCCCAATAGTTTACTTTTGTGTTGGAAGTATAAAAATAGTTAATACTTTTCAACCACAGGAAAAGCAGTGTTGTGAACCTAAAGGTAGTTCATATTGAAGATATGAAGCTGTTGACGCTCTGGTTCAACAAGTGTTTCTGTCATATCTTATTTGTATCTCCTCTGAAGTGTTAGCTTGGGGATATTGAGAAAAATGGCATGCAATGTCAGTTGAGTACTTTGGAGTCCTTAAAATGTACCTAGGAAACCCCAGGGAGCTATCAAATTATCTGTCCTTTGCACTGAAAAACGTAACACTGGTTTAAAGTAGAACTATTCAAAAAGAATCTGGTTACAACAAGATGATGTTTTCTGAACTGGAATTAACCAAGAAAGCCAATCGTAGCAGCTGAAATTACTAAGATGTCGGCAGCTGATTTCACAGGAAGAATTCAGGTTCATGCATTTAACATTTGCAGACTATAATGACAGTGTAGCACAATGCCCTGATAAGCCTTTGGAATCTAGCTTCAAAGAATGCCTTCTATTCTTCTCTGGTTCAGATAAAGACCCAAACCAAAGAAAAATTATTGTCTTTCCCAACCATCCTCATCTTTGCCATCCCAAAAGCCATCTTGACTATATGCAAATACTTTGCCCTATCCACTTCCATACTTTCAATCAGTGGTAGTAAGTAGCATAGAACGTGCATGGAAATAGTGTTGTGGAGTGTTTTGGTGCAAAAATGATGGGGTTGTATTAACCCCCACAAAGATGTTCACATGAAAAATTTTGCAGGAAAACAGCCCCACATTTTTCATGCACAAACCCACATATACTTCTGTGCAGAATAATATTGTGAGACGTTTTGAGGTATGTGAACTGTAGAGAAATATTTGTCTCATCCTGCAGTGAGGACAAAACTATAAGAATCATTCATTCTCTCATACAAGGCCAAAATAGTTGAAGATTTACATTCCTAGTAACCACAGGAAGTAATCACCTGATTGCTGTATAACAATTTACCAAGGTGTAGGTGACCATGGAAGATGCATACATTTGCAATTGTTTACAAAATATCATCTGATTATAGAGTATAAATTTCCACATTTTAGTTTTCTCACTAGATTCAAGACCCCCTCCCATGTCCCTGCCAGTGCCTGTTGCAGTATATCTAGGTAAAGAAAAAACAGCTGGAAGCATTGTTGCTGTTCCCCTTACTCTCCAATAACCAGGAAATGGCCATGCTGGGGGGACTGTGCCACTTACAAAGATTTGGGGCAGAGCAAAACCCTATGAAATTCATGAAGTCTCCATGAGCCGGCAGGTGATTTCAAGGCACATACGCACTACACATCAGGAGATATAGAAATATAAACAACCTGAGACACATAGATCTCCCAGTGCAAGATCTCAGCTGGGATCATGTTGATGTGGCTTTTGAACATGCTCTTTACTGAATATCTACTCCTTGAAATCTCATTTAATAAATTTTTGAGACCCCAAAATGGAAACCTGGAAAGTTTGGTCCCTTTGTCCCTTTGGTGAACAGAGGTTCTTGTTAATTGTATAATGTTACTGTAATGTATAACACTCTTTCCCCCTGAAGTCCTGAAATGAGCACTACAGAATAAAATTAAATCTTTAAGTTTGTAGTTTATAATTTGATTGGTTTTTATCAAATTCCAAACTTCAGGTCTTAGGTCTAGCCTAAGAAACTTTGGGAGTACAACACCCCAAATCCTTCAACCATCATGGCCACTGAACTATTGGCTGACCTTTTCTGTGGTTTATAGTTCCAAACAGTAACTTTCTCATACCTTGAGTTTAGCCCGTGGGGGAGAATCACCCTTGTGTTTTAGCCAGGATCTTCAGTGGAAGCAGAATGCAGCACCCAGGATGCTGAGAGAGGTGCTGAATACACATATATTACCCTGATTAGCAGTTTGCTACCAAGCCAAGTTCTTGATGTATAAGGTCTTGAATAATTTGTAACCAGGCCACTGTGCAGATTGTCTTACTCAGCCCACAGACCCTAGCAATCCATGAAATCAGGAAAGGAGGTCCTGCTGGTTCACGTGTGTCAGACACAAGGCCTGCGGGCTGAATCCGGCCCACTAGGACATTTCACATGGCTCTCACACCTCTCCTGCAACTGCCGCACTCCCCCATTTGGCGAGCCTGATCCCCACATTGCAGGCCCTCGGCTGCAGTATTCTGGAGAGGGGCCCAGCAGCCAGCACTCGCAATCTACTTCTACTTCTGACTGCTTATCTATCCAAGTCTGGCTGCCAGAGTGTTGCTGCAGGTTACCATGGCAACACTCTGTGTGGCTTGCAAGAGTTGGACAGAGGAGCAGTCAGAAGTAGAAGTAGATTGTGAGTGCTGGCTGGTAGGCTCCTCTTCAGAATACTGACAGCTGGAGGCCTGCAATGTGGGGATCAGGCTCACCAGGTACAGAGAGGGGCAGGGGTGCAGAAAGAGCCACAGAGGAGGGAGTGACCAGAAAGAGGCAGGGAAGCAGAAAGAGGCACAGAGAGGGTCTGGAGGGGCAGAAAGAGGCACAGAGAGGGTCTCAATTGGGACCAAAAAGTTAAACAAAGTTAATGTAATAAAGAGTGCTTGATAATGTTTGTCTGATGATTAAAAAACTTTCTGTTTTCAAAACTCATTTTTCAATATATTGTACAATAGTTGTATACTTGAATATCTGCTTGCCATTATTTTTCCTAGACTTCTAGTTTCAGAGCTAGTTATTACTAAAACCAGTAATAATTGAATGCAGGGGAAATTATTTAATATGATAAAAGAGTAGATACATTTATATAGTCTTACAGATAGAACCGGCCCTTTGAGGGCAACCTCATGCTAATGCAGCCCAAGATGAAATCAGGTTTGACACCCCTGTGTTGCTCTGTAATCCATAGATTGCCATCTGGTGGTAACCTGGAAGAAGTATTTCTCCAGCATAGCCCCCATGTTTTAGAAGGCGCTTTCCCTTGGTATCTTGGAGGAATCAACTGTGGCGTGTCTTAGATGCCTGTTAAAAGTCTCACTTTATGACAGAGACCTTTCTAAAGTGACTATGTTGCCCAGTTTGAGAACTGTTTTGTAAACCTTTGTTTTAGTGGATGAGTAGTACATTCATGAATATCTATTTAGTGTTTTCTATGTTCATGCTTGTGTTTTTGAAAGTTTTTGTTTGTGTTTTTTTCTTGTACACCACCAGAAAACATTAAATTTGAGAAGTAATATGGAATCGTATTAGGCGGTGGTGGTGATAATGGTAGTGATGGTTAATGGTTATGATTGTTATAGCTTCCCTGTATATTGGGAGCTGAGTGTCTTTTTCCACAATGAAATCTCCTTCTCAACAGAACCAATACACAAGAAGGTTTAGAAGGTAGCTCGGCATAAAAAATTCAACATTAACCACAGATTGTGATGAACCACAGATTGTGAATGGATGACCCCTCTCAAGCTCTCATAATATAGTATACTTTGTTCTGTTCTGTGAGAAGATCATCTATATATGGGTCAGTTTTCTTTTTTATTCCATCAAAATGTTGTGTGGCCACTTTACACCTTCCAGATCTCACAACTTCTCAAGCATGAGAAATAACATGTCAGTTAACTGCCCAACCAGAATTCTGTGTGGAGTAAGGAAGATAAAAATGAAACTATGATTTTTTGGGGAGAAGAATTATAATAATGCGTATGCTTCCCATCAATGCCAGCCCAAGACATTTTGCTGCCTAAGAGTGAGTACAAGATAATGTCACTTCATTTGAATCTTACTTTTAAATAGGTGAAAGTATGCACTTGAGGGAGCAGGCTTATTTAAGGCTGTGATGCATACGCAGATTTGTCCTACAACATGCAGAAGAATTTGGAGGTTCGAAAGGAAGATGAGCAAAGGGCAAAATGAGGGCATTATTTTCCAAATAAGAATTCTCCCTCCTAAATGAAATTTTCCTTCTGTCACTCGAAGTTCTATTATTGTAATGACTTAACATTTCCATTGAACATTCAAGAAATATAATTTAGGCATCCAAAGAAAATGGGCAAGCAAAGGCACCAGGGGAATAAGAACACAGCAAATATAAGAGTTCCGGGTGTGGATTATTTTCAGTGTTTTACTATCTGCAATGCTAGAAGTTTGAAGAGTGAAGGAAAATTTCATTGGGTTGGCAGTATTCTTATGGGGGGGGCAATGCCTTAATTTTTCATCTCTGTAATTACACCCCTGAACAGTGGGAGACAACTGTTGATGCTACTCTTCCAATACCAGTTACCAGAGCAGTTACCTAGCTTTTCTTAATGATAGGGTCAGCTCTGACATCAATTTTTTGAGTCAGATGAGGATTCTCAGAAAAGAGCTGAGTGTTTTTAACACTCACACATACACAAAAGCCCCTCACAAAAACAGAGGCGGTTACAAATCCAGGCTGCACATACAGTGCAACTGCTTTTTCCATTTGATACCAGTAATTGCTCCTTAAAATTAGTTTCCAAGGCATTTTCTTAAAATTGATGTGATATGAACATCATATACATATGTAAGATGTGTAAGACTAAAGCAAACTAATGATTAAAAAATGTGAATTATCTGGAAAAAATCCATTTCTCTGTAATACATTATCATTGTGACTAGTGGAATAGGCCAAGGTGTTTTATGATATCATGCAGTTGCAGCACAGATTGGCATGAAGCCCAATCAACTAGTTGCTCCTTTCCGGTGTATTTCTACATCAGACTTTAGCTAAAATGCCCACTAGAGACTTGGATAACTGTACAAATACTTTTTGCAAGTAGTGAGTGTTAATATAATTGTAAAAGTGTGTTGTTTTCTTCTTCTCTATCACCTGGTTCTGTAAAATGTAAATGATGGGGAGGCCGACACCTTGTGGAATTTCCAAAACAGAGCATAATAGGTCTTTCTTCATGTTTACTAAAATGCTAAGCAGTACAGTGTGGAATTTTGAAAAAAGTGTTTAACACATTAGCTCAAATTTAAGCAGCAGTATAGTATTCATCAGAGTGTGAATAGTCTGAAAATTACCTTAAAATGAATGATTACCCCAATTGTATACACATACCAGTAAATTTACGTGCCACTTTGCATGTGGTTCAGGATGAAATTGGGAATTACAGTTTACAGAATGGTTGAATGTGACCATTTATGTTTTTTAATACATTAGGGTTCTCATATCATCGCTAAAAAGTGAAGAAGACTGCCAAAACGTGATCAATAATCCTCTTGACAAGCATCCATATGTGCAATTAGGTTGGTGGTCTTGGGCAGCAGCCCTAGCATTTGAGGCTCACTTGAAAGAGTATATTCTGTAAGCTTATCGAATCTCAGAGATCAAGACCATCTTCTTGAATGATACCTGGAAAATTACCCTTTAAACTCATACAAAATGGGATAAATTCCGCACTTGATCTTCTTGAGAACAAAGATCAATATCCAAGATGTTGCTTAAGTTCTGCTGCTGCCTTGTGATGAGAGCCATCAGCTCTCCTGTAATTGCCTCCAGATTATGTAATAATGCACTTTTAGAAGAAACTCACATGACTCCATCATTACTCATTAGTTGCTTACTGATTTAAGTTGCTAATTTGTGACTTTGATGTTAGTTCTCATTGAAATACATATAACTAAAGTTACTGATTTCTATTGGTTTCAATAGGATCTGCTTTCCATTAGTTTCAATGGGATCTACCGACACCAGTTACACAACAAGCAAACCTGAGATAGTAGAGGAGTAGGTCAAAAGATCCATCAGCACATTCCAAGTCATGTTGTCCTACATCAGCCATGGAAAATGAATGTCCTGTTTCATAGTACATGTTGGAGTCTCCTTCTTTGGAGATTTTTAAGCAGAGGCTGGATGGCCATCTGTTAGGAATGCTTTGATGTGTGTTCCTGCATGGCAGTGGGTTGAACTGGATGGTCCCTGTGGCCTCTTCCAACTCTATGATTCTATGGCCCCTTTAGCATGGTATTTTCCATGCGAAAGAGGGCCTGGAGCATTGTGCGATTGTGAGGAGCGATCTGCATGATGCACTCACAATCATGCGATGCTCCAGGAGCCAGCAGGTACCGATCGCACACCTTTTCATTTTCGGCTAGAAGCCAAAAATAGTGCACGATCACGCATTGCTCCTGGGCCTTACGCACACTTACCTGGCTTGTGGAGCCTCCAGAGCCATGCCAGTCGCACTTCCTGACCCAGCACAGCCTGGGGAACTGCAGTGTGGAAGGAAGAGGCAGGGCTCTCGTGTGAGCAGGCAGCTCGTGCAGAGCTGAAAGACCCCAGACGCGAGAGCCTCTCACCAGAGGCTGCTTGTGCGATCCCTGCACCCCAGCACCGGAAGAAGGTAAGGTGTGGAAAGGGCCTATGATTCTAAGTGACGTGACATCATTTCTAGTATGTCATGATATGCTGGTGCAGCCATAGGGGGATGCAGGGGTGAAAATTAATCCTCATTTCCATTACCAGACAGTTAACCACTGTGTATAAGGTCACATAGATGTTTTTCATGGATATATGGATATATATATATATATATGTTTGTTTGCTAGTTAACATGCAGATACTCATGGGTGTCTATATCCATGAACCCATGAAGAATACATTCATATAAACAGTTCTTGGGGGGGGGGAATTAGAAATAATCCATCCCACAATTATTTTGAAAAACAATGTAATTAATTATAAAACCTATAACACAGACGATTTCAGTAAGGTTTGAGTTTAATGCTGAGAATTCATATAGATTTATATGGCATTCTTATTTTATAATTCTTTTCATTTAAATGCTAACTGTGAAATGCCACATTGCCTGAATTATTACATATAGGCTGAATTATACTGGTTACAATAAACTATACATCTCATTTGATCAACACCAGTGCACCAAATGTTGCAATACAATTCCTGCTCACAAGTATGATGCTTACATGGCATAACATCTAACAGTGATATGTTGCCTCAAAAACTCTCACAGTGCTACAGCTCCCCTTAGCATGTTACAATAGCCTATTGACTTTCTTGTGTGTTCCTCACGTTGTAGAAGTTATTTCTGGCAAATGGAATGTGCAGGGTTACCTTCTGGATATTACTTCTAGATATTATTTAAGCAGGCATGTTGTGATGTTGCCAGAAATCTTTTTAGGGTTTTTTTTTCCAACAGTCAGGTGTGTACTGTTTCCTAATTTAAAAAGAAGAAAAAGAATTAAGGTTTGCATTTTGGCTTATAGATACAGTACACAGCCTTCTCTTCAACTACCCATTCCGTGAAAATCAGAGCCAATCTCTCTTCATGGAATGTGCAGTCTATAGGACTTAAATTAGTACAGATCCAGTTGCTGAATGCTGGAAGTGTCATCAGTGTCCACCTCCCTGCCAAAACAGCAAATATGCTATCACAGCAACCCTGATGGGTTTTCTTCAGCTTCTGCTTCAAAAACATCCAAGAAGAGTTCAACACCTCTTCATGGTGTCTGTTCCACAATCAAGGATCCCATACCAGTAGAAAGGTGGGGTATATATATAAACTAAATAAATAAACAATTTGTGCTGTCAGGAAGCTTTCCCAAATGCTCTATCTAAGTCCTCATTGTTCAGATCCTACCTTGTGGAACAACCAAAAATACAATTGTTCCATCATCTTTTTCTTTAAAAAAAATGAGAAAGCACAAATCAATATAAAAAAGAAGAAAACCAAAAGAAAAAGAAAAACATGAGGGAAACAACAACAACAACACGTTGTCCATCAAACAACAAAACATGGTTTTAAGTTTAGCATTATCAAAAGATCAATTGCTTATGTTGTATTAAAAAAAAGTGAAACCCAGCATGTTTGCTCAAGCAATGGTATTTCATCATCTATGTGACAGGCATTCAACTATTTGAAGAAGGTAATCATATCACCTCTGTATTGTCCAGAAAGTTACCCAGCTCCTTCCATTTTTCTTCATAGTATATTTTCTCCAGAATTCTCACCAGCTTTGTCATTTTCCCCTGTGCAGGACAAAGTTGTTAGTATTCTACCTAAACTTGCCAGAAACTCATGGTCCAAATGTATGTCAGGTAGGGGGACTCCTCTGCCCACAGGATGTTGAAAGTGGAATAATAGCACTGTAACAGTCTATTATTACACTTTCAACATCCTATGGAATCCTGGGGTTTGCAGTTTAGGGAGGGGACTTTGATTCCATAGGATGTTGAAAGTGAAATAATACTGCTGTAACAGTCTAGTGCAGAAATGGCCTTGGATGGAACTACTGATAAGGCCCTCTCCTGTGTTTCCACCAAGGCCCTTTCCGGACCTTACCTTCTTCCAGCACTGGGGTGTGGGGATTGCGCAAGCAGCCTCCAGCGAGAGGATCTTGCGTCCAAGGTCCTTCGGCTCTGCACATGCTGCCTGTTCACGTGAGAGCCCCACCTCTTCCTTCCACAGTGCATCCTGGGAATGTCCCAGGCTGTCCTGGGGCAGGAAGCGTGACTGGCGTGGCTCTGGAGGCTCTGCATGCCAGGTAAGTGCATGAGGGGCCCAGGAGCAATGCGTGATCGTGCACCATTTTTGGCTTCTAGTCGAAAATGAAAAGATGTGCGATCAGCACCTGCTGGCCCCTCACAATCTTGCAACGCTCCAGGCCCTCTTTCACATGGAAAATGCCGTGCGAAAAGGGCCCAAATGACACTGGCAGGGCTGAGAGAAGGGCCTCTCAAAAAGATCTCAGAGCTCAAGACAGGATTCTGTGGGACTATATAATATTTCAGATAGCCTGGGCCCCAGAATCTTTGTCAGTCGCAACCAGTACTTTGAATTGTATCCAGGGACAGACTGGTACCCAGTGCAGCTGTCGTAAGAAGGGAATCATAACCAGCCAGTTAATAATCTGGCTACAGTTTTTGGAACCAGCTGAAGTTTCCAGACATTCTTCAAAGGCATCCCTGTGTAGAATCTGTGACAGTAATCTAAATGAGATATAGGAATGTGTCACTGTGGCCAAATCAGACATGTCTAGCAAGAGGAGCAAGGGGATGCACTAGTTTTAATTGAAAATGCACTGCAAACCATCCCAAAAGCCTGGCTCAGACTGAATCCAAGTGTAGGACCAAATGATGAACATGTGTTTTCAATACAACCTTTTCCAGCAGTACAAGCTGAATCCCTATTCCCTGATCTGCCTTTCAACTTCCTCTGTATTGTCTGGATTAAGCTTCAAATTTTACCCTTGTCTAATTCATTACTGGTGACAGACACTGGTTCAAAACCACAAAAACTTCCTTGGAGTTAGGTAGACCAAAAGAACAGAGTGGTATGTCATCCCTCCCCGTGGTTTCATATATATGTTAAACAGCCCTGAGGTACATGACAAGACCAGTGGTCAAGAAAGTGAACAGGTTTGCCCCTCCAGAAAGAAAGAAATTTTTGAATGCATTTTCTCATAAAATACACATTTTGTACTTATATTAGGATCAAGAGGTCCCCTACAAAAGTCAGAAAAACGTACAGTCTGAAGGATAATGTGCATTGAGTTTATATTTCATCCCTGAATTCACATGAACTAATTATTAATCTTGGAAAAGCATATTAGGTAATTTCATTTAAAAACAACATTTTCTAAGTCTAGGATATTTGAAGGACTATATCTCCCTATATGAGCCTGCTAGGTTCTAAGGCAGTGGTTCTCAACTTGTGGGTCCCCAAATGTTTGTGGACTTCAGCTCCCAGAAGCCCCAGCCACTATTGTCAATGCTCAGGGCTTCTAGGAACTGAAGTCCAAAAACATCTGGGGACCCACAGGTTGAGAACCACTGTTCTAAAGTCATCAGGGAAGTCCCTTCTCTCACTCTGATCACTTGCTTAGGTTTGTATGATGGGAACATAAGGAAACAGTCTTCCTTGTGGCCGTTCCAAGGCTTTGCAATGTCCTTCTTAGGGAAGCTAGGATGGTTCCTTTCTTCTTGTCATTCTATAAGCAAGTGAAAACTTTTCTGTTCGAATAGCCTTTTAAGGAATTAACTGTGAGGTTCTTTAATGGTGTGTTACTTCATGGTTTGTGGTTCTGCTAATTTTTCTCTTTTGCCCTTTAATGAATTTGTTTAAAGGGTTCTAATTCTATGCATTGTTTAACTGTATTTTAATAACTTTCCAGTATGTTTTTAATCTCCCTTTTTGTAATTGTTTTTAATTATATTTGGTTTAGCTTTTGTAAGATGCTTTGGGCCCTGCTATTGGGAAAAAGGCAAGATATAAGAGAATGAATGAATGAATGAATGAATGAATGAATATAATAATTTTCCATTATCCCTATTTCAAATCAACTTTTCCTGGGTTTGGGGAAGGTATCCTTCAGAAATTATTTTACCTCTTTCCCCAGAGCTCTTTGTAACCCAAAGTCTTCAGAGAATTTAGGGAACCGGCAATATAGTAAAGCCTCCGGTTGTTGAGACCTGTTGAAATATAGGGCTTTGGTGTAAATCAGGGTTGATTCACATGACAAATAAATGTGAAACTCCCTCTGGTTTTGAAAATTAAAAGCTTAAATTGAAATGTAGGCAAAGCATAAGATTAATGGCTGAGTCACTTTAATGGAACTAGAATGAATTACTTCAGTAAAGTGTCTTCCTCTGGTTTTGAAAACCATTTTCACTTGGCTTAATGGAAATGCATTTTTTTTTTAAAGGATTGTGTGTATGTCCAAAATTTGTCCCAGGAAGACTGTGCCATAAAGGGACAGAGGGTCCTTTGTTCCTTGCGTCAACAAACAGTTCCTCCCCACCCAATGCTGGATCTCTATTGTTACTTGGAGAAAAGAAATGTTGCATGTTGTCAAGTGCCCTTCACTACTTTGCCTATTCATTCTGTGTCCCTCAGCATTTTTCTGGTGCTGCCACTGACATTCCAAAAACATATTTGTCTTTGGAGGGATAACAATTTGGTGGAAAACTAGATAGTAAATCCTCAGGGAAGAGTCAAGACAACCATTATCTTATTCTCTTTTGTCAGTAAATTTGAAAGTCTAACTATTCCAAATTTCTGCAGATATTTTAGGGGTATTATAGAAGTGGCAGTGCTTGTGTTTAAGGAAAGCAAGTTTCTCCAAGTTTCTTCAAATGAAGCATGGACAGTTTTCATGGATTCACCTCCTGTAATAAGAAGTAAGAGGTTTTATATACAGTAGACCCAAGAAAGGAAAGATTGCTTTCTGTAATGATAGCTGACAGCTATAATCAGCTGCCTGATACAAGTTTCTTCAATTATTTATAAGACATATTGATTAAAAGACAAATAGTATCCCCATGTATTGTATGGAGTCAACATTTACAACTACTACAATTTACCAGAATTGGAAATGCTGCCAAATACAGTTATTGGAACTATTTGGAGCGTTCTCAAATGTATGCCCTCAATTATTCTCAAAGTGAAAACAAAAATGTTACCTATGATACCAGGAGTGTTTCGCTGTATTTTCAATTATTGGATTAAAAGTAAATCAATGAAAGAGGGAGAGATACCTAAAATTTGTCTCCAGGAGACAAGTTCCAATAGACTCTTTATAAAAGGGGTAACACAGCATCAAAAGAGTGAATGATTAATTCAGTCTTATGGCTTTTCTCAAGCTTACATCTCAGACCAGCAGCAGCTAAAGTGGGCTTCAAAAATAGGCTAAAAGACATTTTGGCACAGCCTGACTTATCCTTGATCTCAGAGGTTAAAGCTGCCTCTTGATACTATATGATTAAATTCAACTACTATTATGGAAGCAATTTAAATGTTTCCTATTAGGAGACTTCTGTCTTTTCCTCTGACATAACCTTTGGGCTTCTCCCCTGCTTTCAAAACAGCCATTGCTGTCAGTACTTTTTTTAAATGCATGAAACCAGCATAATAAGTATCTTAGTAACTAGTATTTGATAATGATAAACATATTTGAAATAAAAACAGGAAAGAACTGGGAAGAAGAACAAACGGAAAAAGAAACGGAAAGAAAGTTGGTAGGACCAGGCTGTCTCAAGAAAAGTCAATTTTTTGCAGCTTCAAAGACTTGTTGCAAGAAAATGCGTACCGTGCTTCAAGAATTCACAGATTTGAAAGACTAACATAGCATTACATGAAATAAAGTATATATAAAACATTGTGCATATTTTACATGCAAATGGTTAAAATATGCACTTTGGTTCATCAGGGAAAGTTGAATCAATCAGACTGATAACCCAGATAAATAGGGAAAATAATTAGGGGAAATTAATTTAACAACTAAAGCTTTTGTGAGAATTTTAGTGTGGGAAAAAAAACATTAAATCTCATAACCTGACACAAAAGAAGAACAGAAAGAAAGTGCAAGTGAAACTCAGACTATTTCCACCTTACCCTGTTATAGTGCTATTATTCCACTTTCAACATCCTGTGGAATTCTGGGGTTTGTAGTTTACTGAGGCCAAAGAGCTCTTTGGCTGAGAATTCTAGAGGGCCCTCCCTAAACTGCAAAGCCCAGGATTCCATAGGATCTTGAAAGAGGAATAATAGCACTACAATGGTGTTGTGCAGAAATTGTCCTAGACCTACAGCACTGGAGAACCCTGGCGTTGTGCCTCTGTAGTAGGTGTGGGCAAAGTGTGGCCTGCCAGATGTTGCTGAACTGCAACTCCCATCAGCTTTAGCTAACATAGGCAGTGATGGGGCTTATGGGATTGTCCCATCTGGAAGGCTACACTTTGTCCTAGGGTGCTCTTAGACTTTCAGAGAGCCATGCAAAATAAAGAAAAACTGCATTACACACAAGAAAAACTACATTACAACCAATCATTTGCGGAGGGCATAGAGGTTCCCCCAGTCTTCTTTGGCTTCAGTGAGGGCCTGGAGAAGGGGCTTCCTAACTTCACAAAAAAGTAGGACAGGATAGTGATAATAGATTAATAATGTGTACCAGAACTACTTACAATTCTGGAGCAAGTACCAGGAGGCAGTGGTTGAATCATAGAATCATAGAATCATAGAAATGTAGAGTTGGAAGAGACCACAAGGGCCATCCAGTCCAACCCCCTGCCAGGCAGGAAAACCCTCAAAGCACTCCCGACAAGTGGTCATCCAGCCTCCGCTTAAAAACCTCCAAAGAAGGAGACTCCACCACACTCTGTGGCAGCACATTCCACTGTCGGACAGCCCTGACTGTCAGGAAATTCCTCCTGAGGTTCAGGCGGAATCTCCCCTCCTGCAGCTTGCATCCATTGCTCCTTGTCATGGTCTCAAGAGCAGGAGAACAAGCCCACTCCCTTCTCGACATGACACCCCTTCAAATATTTAAACATGGCTATCATGTCCCCTCTCAACCTTCTCTTCTGCAGACTAAACATACCCAGCTCTCTAAGTCTGTCCTCATAGGGCATGGCTTCCAGGCCCCTCACCATTTTGGTTGCCCTCCTCTGGACCTGCTCCAGCTTATCCATATCCTTCTTGAATTGGGGTGCCCAGAACTGGACACAGTATTCAAGATGAGGTCTAACCAATGCAGAATAAAGTGGTACCAATACCTCCCTCGATCTAGACACCATACTCCTATTGATGCAACCAAGAATTGCGTTGGCCTTCTTGGCTGCCGCATCACACTGCTGACTCATGTTCAGCTTGTGGTCTATGAAGACTCCTAAATCCCTTTCACACGTACTGTTAGCCAGCCACGTGTCCCCCATCCTATATTTCTGCATACCATTTTTTCTGCCTAAGTGTAGGCCTTACATTTCTCTCTGTTGAAATTCATTTTGTTAGCCATGGCCCAGCTCTCCAATCTGTCCAGGTCCTTTTGAATTTTGATCCTGTCATCAGGCATATTAGCAACCCCTCCCAATTTGGTGTCATCTGCAAATTTGATCAGCGTGCCCTCTATTCCTTCATCCAAGTCATTAATGAAGATATTGAACAGCACCGGGCCCAGGACAGAACCCTGTGGCACCCCGCTAGTCACTTCTCTCCAGGATGAGAATCTGCCATTGGTGACCACCCTTTGGGTACGGTCAGTCAACCAGTTACAAATCCACCTGACAGTAGCCCTGTCCAGTCCACATCTTACTAGCTTCTTTGCAAGAATGTCATGGGGAACTTTGTCAAAGGCCTTACTGAAATCAAGATATACTATGTCCACAGCATTCCCTTCATCTATCAAGCAAGTAATTCTATCACAAAAAGAGATAAGATTAGTCTGGCATGACCTATTTTTGAGAAGTCCATGTTGACTTTTCGTAATTACGGCATTGTTTTCTAAGTAATTAGAAACTGACTGTTTGATGATCCGCTCCAGGATCTTTCCAGGTACTGATGTCAGGCTGACTGGGCGATAATTATTTGGGTCCTCTTTTTTCCCTTCTTGAAGATGGGGACAACATTTGCCCTCCTCCAGTCTGCCGGAACTTCTCCGGTCCGCCAAGAGTTTTCAAAGATTATAGCAAGAGGTTCCACAATGACCTCTGCTAGTTCTTTTAAAATCCTAGGATGCAATTCATCTGGCCCTGGAGACTTGAATTCATCCAGTGTGGCCAGGTATTCCTATACTACCTCTCTATCTATTCTGTGCTGCATTTCCCCCACTTCCTCACCTGTTCCCCAACTGCCAGGTTGAGTGTTTTTATCCTTTTGGGAAAAAACTGAGGCGAAGAAGGTGTTGAGGAGTTCTGCCTTTTTTCTTCCTCCTGTTATTAATTCACCATCTTCCTTGCGCAGTGACCCTATCGTCTCCTTCTTTTTCCTTTTGCTGTGGATGTATTTAAAAAAGCCCTTTTTATTGTTTTTAATGTCTCTGGCCAGCCTAAGTTCATTCTGTGCTTTAGCCTTTCTGACCTTCTCCCTACATCTACAGCTCCCTATGGTAGCTTCTGGTGTTCATGTCAGTGGGGCAGTCACACTTTAAAGTCACACTACAATGCTGGACACTAACCCCAAATACGTTCTGCTCTTTGGATAGCTTCTATAAAGTTTGGATAAACCTTAGATTAGATTGACCAACCACTGCCTTGGAAGCTACCAATCATCACTGACAGTAAGGACAGTAATCTGGGCTTTGCACAAAATAATGAATAACGCAATGAGTTATGTTCTTGAAATATTATTCAAAGTTCTGCCTGAAATGTTCCTGAAACCTTGGATAGCTACTGCCAATAATGGATTAGATGGACCAATGGCCTAACTCAGTAGTATAAGGCAGCTTCCTATGTCCCTATATGCATGGGCAGCCAATGGATTTATTGCCATTTGGGAGCAGTGAATGCATGCTAAGTTCCTCCTGCAATTGCTCTAAGTTGTACTGTAACCGTCCAAGTTTTTGACTCTAGTCTTGGGTTTGGGACTGGGAGAGCTCCCATACAGCCTGAAGCAGCTGCAAAAGGAATGGCTGTAAAAGTGATAACGGATTCACTGTCTCCATGGGAATGGATCCATCAACTGCCCCTGCCATGGTCTGCAACAGGCCAACAGCTTCAATTAAAGAGAGAGTCAAGAATGAGATGTCACACACACAAAAAGCAATATTTTCTACATTAGAAGGAAGCCTCTTTACATGTATGATTCAACAACCAACCTATAGAAATAAGAGAAACTAAAGAACAGAAGTAAAAGTTAGCATAATGCAGAGGTTGGAAACAGATAAATGGGACAGATTTGAAAAATAGTTCAAGAAAAGTGAGATTTTAAGTATTAGAGTAAAAACAAAATCCTTTTCTGTGTTAGTCTCACCTTAGTCATATAAATCAAGTAAAAGGATTAGACGTTCCTACAAACATTATTTTGATAAATTGCATTAAGACTGCAATATTCTACCTGGCAAAAAGCAAAAAGCTCTTTATATTGCAACTTAACTCTGGGGTGCGGGCAGAGGGAATGATGAAAGTTAAAAGTCAAAATCCTTGAGGACAGGAAGGATAATGGTTAATAAATTCTCCTAAGAATTTTTTTAAAGAAACCTGGAAACACTCCAAGTGTTTAGCAGTGTTCAAGTTGGTATTATCAAAACCTGTGGTTGCAAATGACGTGAATATATGATAAGTGAATATATCACTAAAATATGATTATTTATTTGTATAATTTGCCACATTGAGGTCCCACTCCCCCTACAAGAAGCTTAGAACAGCCTTTTAAGTTCAGAACATTCTGCAAGGTAAATAAGCTGAGAAACAGTGACTTAACAGAACACATCTAACTGGGTGAAAGAGTATTTCAATTTACAGATTCAAACCCTACTTGGCAAGATAAGTCTCCATACCATATCATGATAGTTTCAATGGCTAAATTATCCTCTTGTGTAATATTTTGTTAACTATTAAAGTCAGATATATTTTATTCTGGAAAAAAAATCATGATGAATAACTGAAACAATAGCATAAAAGGCCTGTGTGTGAGGGTACAGTACCTGTACTGGGCTCTGAAACTCCATTCCAAGGAAAATCTGTTCTGCCCATTCCCCACAAGTAAAAAATAAAAATGATTTTTTTTTTATGTATACCCCATACCAGAAGAGAATAACATTCAAGCAGGACATGTGGTTTAAAGTCCTTTCATTTTTAGAGGGAGGGGTAATTTTAGGAAGGTTGGGGATATTGAAGCAAGTTATTTCTATGTATTTCAAAAAAGGGAGCAAAAGCATTTGTTGAAAATAACTTTTTAAAAATGTTTTTGAATTTCCTACTCTTAACTGTACTGGAAACTGCAAGAACCTTTTTTTTAAAATTGAACACTGCTGTTTTTAATATTTACAACATTATTTTCATAAAGTCTTGTAATTTTAATTTGCTTTTATTTTCTTGTTGCTAGCTACCTTGAAACCTTTGGGAAAATGCAAGATATTCATGTTTTAATTGATAAAATATAAAACATTTCTTTCTTATTCACCTCTGCTCTTACTTGCTTCTCTCTCATGTGCTGTTGTGCCTGTGTCATCTTTTAGATCAATAGTTCTCAAAAATTTTATACCTGTGGATGCCCCTCCTTTACATCAGTATGTGGATGTCGGGGGGCACTTGATGTAGTACGCCTACCAACACAAACCCCAGAAGCGGGGGATCACAAGCACTGTCGAAAAAGAGATTTCTGCATGCAGAAGTCAATAATTCAGAAGGGAAGGATCACAAAGAACTGTCCAAAAAGAAATCTCTGTCATGTCTCCCATCCCATGTATCGCCTTTCTCAGTCTCTCGCCTCCTTCCTCCACCTCTTCCCGTTCCATGTAGGGAGGTGGTACATAGATGTCGTGTCCCCAAGTGTGACTGTTATCTGGTCTGCACTGCATTGTGAAAGGAGGGAAGCTTTGCAAGTGGCAGATGATGGACAGGGGGAAGGAGAGAAGTGAAAGGATGGTGAACACAGTTACCCTTTCAGGCATGCTTAGGGCTCCTTCTTTTACTCAAACATCTGTGCTTGTGAAGTGGTGGTAGGGGGAGGAAACAAGGATAGCCTCCTTATGACTGCAGAGCTGGAGTCATGGAGCAGGCTGTGGAACAATAAGTGAAGGAGAGCCTCTTGTCCTTTGCCACACTCTCCTGGGAGAGACGACAGGGATCCCTTTTTGGACAGTTCTTTGTGATCCTTCCTTTCTGGGAGACAGAGTTATTGACTTGCATATGCACAAATCCCTTTTTGGACAATGCTTGTGATCCCCCGCTTCTGGGGATTATGTTGGTAGGTGTGTATCCATATACTACATCAAGTTTCCCTTCCTCCTCCTGCTCCCCTATCCAACCCCATCCCTCCCCAAGTCAATTAGCAAGGGCTTACAGTAATAAACTAATGACCAAAAAAATGGCTTGTGTCCTTCTTGAGCAACTGTCATGCCTCTCGGGGTCCTGCCCCACAGTTTGAGAATCATTGCTTTAGATTGTAAGCTGTTTGGGGCAGCTATTCAGAGAACTTTGCACATTGATTTCTCTCTCTCTCTCTTTCTCTGCTTACACAGAGAATGTGCATATGTGCTTACATGTGCTATATTCAATCAATTAAAAAACCTGTTTAGCCTGTATTAAGGGCTGTTCATATTCACTCAAGCCATAAAATACTGCAAAACAGTTAAGGATCACATATTTAGAATCACATCTTTTAGGCAACTGAGTGGTATATTTCTAACTGGTATGCTTGAGGTCTACTCCAACTATTAGTCCAAACTTTAAGGAATGATCTGAGGTGGTGAACCTATTTTGCACATAACCTTCAGAATCTGGGATAGTTCCCTTGAAGTTTGGACTAAAACCCAAAGTAAACTTATCATCTCAGTGACATGGAAACAACCAGGTGCTACTGATGGTATTCTATAATGTGTTCAAGTTCTTGGTTCACTGCTATCTTTGAGCTGGATGACTGACAGAGTAGTAACCCTGAAACCCACATTTGTCTGTTCAGTGGAGTGAATAACGTGTATGCTATTGCAACTGAATCTGCAGTGAGACTGAAGCTGGCATCCCATTTAACATATATTGGCAACCATACCATTCATGTGGAATTATACAAGTTGGAAGTGACGTGGAAGTATAAAAACAAAGAGATGGTTTATGCATAGAAGTCTAAATATTCACAAGTGATATCTAGGGATTTGACAGGTATCATCTGAATTTTTTTCTACATAGGGTTTTCTGGGGTGAGATTATCCAGCTTATTTTAAAAGGGGGCTTTTTTTTTTAAGGATTTTATAAGTAGCTGTGAACATTCGTCAAACATCCTGGGAGAAGGAGAAGACCAAAGATGCAAAAGAAATCAGGAAGCCAGGGGGATCAAGCAACCAATGATGGCACAATAAAACCCAGATCTAAGTGCTATACCACTCCAACATTAGATAACTATTAAAATGTTAGGAAGCCTTCTAATGACAAGAAAACTTTTTTTCCCTGTTTTTAAAGAACTGAAACTGTAACTTCTGAAAAAGGAACAATATGTCAGGTTACCGAAGAATCCCAAGAGCTTAAATTGTAATATTTATCCTAAGACTTTGGAAGTTTCAGGTTCAGATAACGTTATTGTTAAAACAAAATATTTGTTGCTAAGATAAACAGCTGCCATTTTCATGGACACATGACACAAGTGGGAAAGATTTTTTTTTTAAAAAAAAGTCTGCAAATTCACTTCTTCAATACCTTTAATATGGTTGGAAAATACTGAAAACGTTTGAGTCTTAAACAAAATTGACTGAAGATGTTTCTGAGTCAGCTGACTATTAATCATTAATGGGCAAGTAACCATTCAGGGAATCAGGATGCTGTAAGTGCTTTACCCTTTCCTTCCTTCCTTTCCCACCCATGACCTCAGAGCAAGATTTTCCCCACAAAATTTGCCTGGCATAATTGGCCGTGACTATAGCATTCCAGCCTCCCCTTGTGTACATTTGTGCAGCCTGTGTTAATTCCTTTGGGATACAGGCTGTCTTGCACTATGTTAGCAGATACCTAAAAATTCTGGTAGATTGAATTCTTAAGGGCAGCAGAATTCTTTGCGATGTACAAAGCGGATCTGAGAAGGTGTTGTTTGTCCTGAGAAAGGATAGGTTTTCAAGGCATGTGGTACAAAAAAACGAGGTGGTAAAGAATTTTCAATTCCAACCCACCCATTCCGGATGTGAGAAGCTGAGCTAATGCTCTTGTGTATTATGGTGCGTGCATGTAGCCGCGGAAGTAGTGTTAGGATGGAATTTATGGATGCTCAAAATTGTTTGCCAGGAAATGTTTACTAGCTATATACAATAAATGCCTGAAAGCATGCGCCTCCATTAAAAGTGGCATAGTTTTATTTCCTTATATTTGGAATGAAGTGTAGCAAATATCAACAGAGGAAGCATTTAGTTTAATACAAAAAAATAAGCTATGCCTGCCTGTGTTCATGGAGAACTAGTTAGAAATGTTTGGTTAACTACACGTGTTTTGCCCACATCTCTGGACCCGTGCCATATTGAAAGTCAAATGTATGTCCTATTTTTAGAACAAAATATTCACATCATCAAGTCAAGGTATATTTAAAACAAAGAATCTAGTTACCACAGCTGCAGCATGATGCTTAATGAGGGAACGGGTCATACATTTGAAAAGGCTAAATATATATATATATATATATATATATATATAAAGATTTATTGAAACAGGAAAGGCATATTTAAGGTGAAATAAAAAAGGTTTTGTTTTGGTTTTTATGATAATTTAGAAATTTAGGACTACCTGTCTGTGATGTTGGACTCTACGTAGCAATTTATATGACTGTAATAACATAGAAACCAGTATTGTGCTTGACTGCAATTGTGATATCACAGAGAACAGAGAAAATGCTTCCTTTCCAAACCCTTTGTTGTTTAAGTGAATGTTCTGATTTGCCCAGAAAACTATTTATTCAGCCGTCTGCTCTTTAATTTTTGTCAAAGTATATACATGGTTAATATGTGTTCCCCTTCCTACAGGAAAATTACATAAACTTATTAATCACTTCACTTCGTTGTTTATACAAGCAGTGTAGCATTTTATATGTGAGAAATCATACCCTTAAAAATTCTCTATTATTTAAAAAATTGTGTATATTGTGTATATACAAATATTTATATTTATCTGCAGTATGCATTTCTTATTAGATATTCCATAATCTAATCCACAGACTTCACATTAACACAGACAATTCCAAGAAAAATTGAAGGACTTTATCTTATTGGTTTGTTGATAAAGATATAAACATTATTCTTTGAATTATTGAATTTTTCATTAATAGAATTAAACTGCAAACTGTCACACTACAAGACCCATAACGTTCAGAAGGTTTAGTTTTACAAAGTTTGTTCTAATACCTTTTTTGTTTCAAATCAAATGATTCAGGAAAATTTTAAAATATAGACCAAATTTTGTTAATGCAACATCTTAAAAAAAAAATCTGAGTTGTAACAGTGATCCCTTTAGAACCTAAGGTAAATAAACATAATTTGTAAATTTAAAGTGTACATTTTTTGTTAAACAACACTTTCAGATTAGCAGGTTGGCAAATATATGTAGTTCTTTTTATTTAACCCCCCTCAAATCTCTAGTATTATAACTACATAGATTATTCAGTAAAGTGTTATATGAAAAAATAAATACTGAATACAACTGGATCCAAAAATGAATAAAAAATACAAATTTCCTAAGAATTGTAATACAGTGTTTAAAGTTTTACATAGCAAAATGTTTATCTGAACAATGTCACGGTGACAAGAAAATCCACACTACAGTGAAATTCTATGTGAGTGAATGATTATACAATAGGTGTATGTCAGTTTTTTATAAAATGATCTCACATTATAAACTTGGTTGACAGATTTCTACTGGAAATAACTAAGTTGCTCTTTATGGACATTTTCTATTGTTTCTCAAAAGTAAGATTACTCAAAAATCTTTCCTTAAAAAAAGGATCCATTGTTAAATTATTCCATTGTACTTTTGGCGAGAAATATTAGTATTTGGTGATTGAAACAAAGTTGAAAGAGCTAAAATATTTGTGCATCATCATAATGGTTCTCTGTTGGTTAGATGTATACTGTTTACCCCTGGTTTGCTTTACAGAGTTGATACATGCTACTTTCCATGACCAAGAATGGTACATGTGGCAAGTTATTCTATTTGATTGTGCTTTCTCAAAATTGCCATTTTGAAATAGTTAGAGGGATGGAAAGGATTTTTTTCCTTGCACTATTTTAGTTGCTCATATGGAAGTACTTCACTATCTATGACATGAAGTATAAAAATCCACAGATGTATAGACACAACTGCAATTAAAATATGAGAGCAGTAACACCCAAGAACAGTACCCTTAAGCATACGTTCAAGCACTGCATGCCACATGTGAGCCTTAAGAAGGTGGTTTTTTTAGTCTCTGGTTACATACCTAGAAGTTGCCAATCAAGACAGATTTTCAGTGTACAGACAGGGAAGGGGCAGTTTTTCCCCTGTATAAGGGTACCAAAGCTAGTCACTTCATTAACTTTAAGTTGAATAAAACTGATGTTTCCAAACTGTAGAGAGAGCGTGTATGTATGAGCAGCTTATTGCCCAGTCTTGGCAAGAGGCACATGGTATATCAGCAGAATACACAGATATATGTCACATACGAAAGCTGGCCAGTGTAGTATGGGATCAGAATCTTTCTAAGTTGAGTGCCAGCCCTGCAATAATATTTTTAAAATTGACTTGGTGTATTCCACTCACCCTGCCACCACAGTGCAGGACCTACTCATTCTTTATACACATGTATTCATCCCTGATATGTTACATATATTATTGATGACCAAATTTGCAAAGGATAGCACCAATTCTGTTTGCCTATACCCTATAGACACTAGATCCTGTCTGAACTTGGAAGCTAAGCAGTGCCAGTCTTGGTTAGTACTTGGATGGGAGACTGCCAATGAATTCCAGGTGCTACGGGTCTCAGAATAATGAACTGGCAAAACCACCTCTGAGTGTTCTTTGCCTAAGAAAACCCTATGAAATTCATGGGGTCTCCTTAAGATGGCAGGCATCTTGACAGCACACACACACAACACAACAGTAATTCTGCATTGTTTACTTTAGGGCAGCCTTCGTCAATTTAATGCCTTCCAGATGCTTTAGACTGCAACTCCACTCCACACGCTGACTACATCTTACAGGAGTTCCAGATTAACACATTTGGAGGGAACTGGATAGCAGATGACTGCAGCAGGGGCCTAGCAATTCATGGCAATTATGGTGCCACAAATAGCATAAGTAACTGGTCACAATGGCAGGAGACTTCAGCCAGTGTCATTAGTGATCAAACAGAGCCACTAAGATGGTGAAATGGAATTCCTTAGACTTGACACTTTAGGATCTCAGAGCAGGGAAACAAATTCTTTTGTGGCTTGCCTGGATCAGATACCCATGGTCAGTGACTTGTAATGGCAGTAACTGAAGGAGAACACCTTATTTCGAAACACTGGAAAGTTACAGCGAGCTGGGAGAGAAGTAAAGCAAGGCATAGCTTTTGTCTAAGGGCAAAGTTAGTTTTATCCTCAGCTGAGCAACAGGACTGATTATAAAGCACTTCTTGCTTTAGCCAGTGCTCTCACACAGCCAGCACTACTATTTGAAAAACTTTTCTATGAGGAATTCTCCGTCTACTTAACCTGTTGTGGCTTTGTGACAACGACGAGTATCACATCTCTTTCTTTCTTTGGTGCAAATATATCCATCTGCCAGCTTTCCAAGTGTGAGAGCACACACATGGATCTCCCATTTTCTGTGTCATGGCCTTTCCCTGTAGCATATAATGGCAGATCCATGGCAAATCTGTCTGTGTACTGCAAAAGATAGGTCAGTTGCCCATACTATGGCCCGCCTCAGCTTATTCTTCCTACTGGGTGCAATGTGCAGAAATTCCTGTACAGCCAACATATGTCCTTACTTTAGGCTTCCTTCCAGTCCTGGGAATCCCGTCTCCACCCAATTTGTGGCAGGCATGAAAGCAAAAGGACTTCTTTTAAATTGTGTGTATACTGAGGCTTCAGAAGTCTAGCCCTCCCATCCCCACCAATTAGCTTTGTCTGCACTGGACAACAAATTAGCATCAAAGTCTTCAGGATTATACTCTGCAATGCAAGAAGAAGCTGTTTTGCTGGAGAGGGAAGAAATGTATTATTTTTAAGATTTTAAGTATTTTAAAGTTGTGTTATTATGCAACATTGGCACACTATCCTTGAAATCTTCTGCTGGAGGATATCTATCTATCTATCTATCTATCTATCTATCTATCTATCTATCTATCTATCTACCTACCTACCTACCTATCTATCACTTTCAGTCACCTTTAAAAACCTGGCAAAAAGATTTAAGTTCAGTAACACTAACAAATCCAATTGTGGAAATAAAAATATAGATCCATTTAATAAACACAGTAAACAATGTGTCAAGCCAGTGTCCCATTAGACTTAGTACTGGACTCGTTAAATCTAAGTGTGAATATGCATTTAGAGAGATGTGGAGGGCAAGATGCTGATTCTACAGTAACTTGTTTTGTTTTTCAAACTGAAAAAGGCTCATAAATATTTTTGAATGTCTGCTTTTGGAGATTGCTGCAGCATAGCCCAGGATGGATTTTGAATGAAGACTCTTTCTGGCATTGTTAAAGTTACTAGGAATTTCTCTTTTGATTTTAATGGGAATTGGCATGGATTCAAAGTATTTATACAAAAAAAGGTCAGTAATATAGACTTTTAGTTATAATATACATTTAATATTCCTTAACAAATGATCCAGTTTATGCAAAGAATGTATTAGAAAGACATGAACCAAAACTTTACAGTCTAAACCGTAGGTAGATGTCATATAACAACAAGTTATAAAATAGTCCACATCTGCACATTTACATGGAAGCATTGAGCAGAATAGGATGCAAACATCTTTAAAAGCTATGGGATGCCAAGGTTTCTAAAATGTAGCTCTGAAACAAACAACCACATGCACAATCCTATATACACTTGCCTGGATGTAAATCCTATTGAACACAGTGGACCTTACCTCTGAATAAACATGTGTACATTTTTAATGTAAAATACAAATATAAACAGTAAATCCCATTGAGCTCAAAAGAACTTATTTCTGAACAAACAAATTTAGGATTACTCTCGATTATTAGTATTTTCATAACCAATAGTGAAAAATTCGCCCATTGCTGTCATGGGATACAATGAACTCTAAAAGAGATTTCTGCAACAGCTGACTTAGTGCATATATTTAGATAATGTACAGATAACTACATCAAATAGCAAAATAAACACAGGAATTATATAACTATATCAAAATCATTATACAAAAATATACAACGAAACACTATCAGTAAAACATTGGCGAGAGTGACAAGAAGTCAAAGTTATAGCATTTGAAGACTCTTCAACTTAAAATTAAAAATTAGCTCAAATACACAGTGTAATGCTATTCTAATTATTTGGGGGGAGTGATTCTGTCACCTAGGACAATACTACTCAAAGTAGTAGACCAGTGCTGAAATAAACAACTGTACATAAAAGGCACAAATTTGACCCCCTGAAATAATAATAATAATAATAATAATAATAATAATAATAATAATAATAATAAATTCCAGTCCACCATATCAGATAGCCTGAGAATCTCTGACCTAAGAAACCTTCTGATCTCCACTTTTAGCCTAAATATGGAATTCACATTTTCTTCTTAAGTTTGATCAGTCTGCAGTCCAACAGGAGGGCCCGACCTGATAACTGAAAAGCTATGTTCTAGTATATGGTATTTTAAATTAAAGTGTTTTAAAAGCATCTCCAAACTAAACCTATTAAGATTTAACATCAGAATACAACTCATTTTTAGAAGGAAGGAAGGAAGGAAGGAAGGAGCTTTGTTCCCTTCTGATTACCATTTCTACTGAATATCCAGGTTTTTTTCAGATAGAACTTTGAGATATCTGACCAGCTGTGATTGGAGTTCTTAGTGCTCTGTTGCATGCAGAAGGAACTCAGGTGGCAATGGTGATTATGAAGAAGCTTTGCTCATAGTTCTTTTATTCCAGTTCATAATTTGGATAAGTATCTATACTTATCCAAATGAAATTCTAAGTATGTAATTACTAAGTCATTTTAAAATCCCTGGCTCATCACAACCAGAGCAGAGCCACTGAATCAGTGGGAACCTGGCAAACCAAAAATAGATAAATTCTGTTGTTTCAATAGGTTTATTTTAGTTGGGATGAAGAAATGGATTTAAGCCTTTATCTTGAATGAAAAAAATGGGAATAACCCCCATATGTCTTTTATTTAATTCATTTACATTTCAGTTGTTGTTGTGTGCCTTCAAGTCATTTCTGGCTTATGGCAGCCCTAAGGCAAACGTGTCATGGGACTGTGTGTGAGACACACCCAAGGTCATCAAGTGGGTTTCCATGGTCAATGATTAAGTGATATGAGATTGTATTATATTATGAAATAATAGGAAGGCGTGTGCTAAAGAAGCTTTTTATCTGGTATAGTTAAGGTTAAATGGTCGGTATTAATTTTATTTTGGATTATTTTATTTTTTGTATATGTTCTCATATATGGATCAGTAACTATATATATTTATATGTTGATTTATTATTGTATATAAATAGTATATCTGTAATCCATACATGTTAATTTTGTAATTGTAAACTGACTGGTTTTTTTTATGTATAGATATAATTAATTTATTCAACTATTAGAAGGCATTAATAGATAAGGAAGCATATGTTATTAGGTTTCAGCAGAGGGGGGAGGGGGATAGAAGGGGTAAAGGGATTGAGGGGGTAAAGGGAGGGGGGAGGTTGGAGATTTTTTTTTTTTTAGTAGAGGTATAAGTATAGGCACTGGGTGGATTACATATATACTGTTTAGTTATTATTGAAGTACGTTTCACGTATGTATCATGTAAGTTTTAACTAAGAAGCTATTAGTTTGTATATAGGTTGGTACGTGCGTTTGTAATATGTATTCAGTATGTATGCAATAAAAAATTTAAAAATAAATTAAAAAAAAAGTGGGTTTCCATGGTCATAGTCATAGTCCAATGTTCAAATCATGCTGACTCTCTATATTTCAGTTATTATATGCAAACTTCAGCTATTATATAAATTACTACATAAAATTTATTACACATAATGTAAATTAGATATTATATATTTTATCCAGCTTGCATAATCTGTGTTCTAAAAGTTACTCCACAAAACATATCTCTTATTATGGATCTTGTACCATTTTATACTTACAGGTACTGATCATTAAATCTTGGGAGTAATGCCACAAGACTACTGAAGTATTATGGCCATTGCTTTAATAAAAGCATCCTGTCTGATAGCTCATTAGCAAAGTATGTTAGATTACAACAAATTAGAACAAAATCAATGGGCAATGTGAGATTTCCCCCATAATTACCAGTATTTATGGAAGTCTTGTTAGTAATTTGATTTCCCCAAAAGGGAAAAAAAATAAAATAATAAGCCATAACTATTACACACAGAATGTTTATTACAGAAATAAATGGTATGAACGATATGTTCAAAAGAAAAGCAACTTTTGAAATCTATATCAATTATGCGCTTCATTTTTGCAGTCTTCATTTTCACAGAAGTTGGGAATATGAAATTATAGGCTCATCTTATATTTGTTGAGAACTGTTGCTGCACTAGCATTTGTACCAGCACAAACTATTAGCATTCTATGGACACACTTTGCCAGATAACCCTGCACTTTTTGGGATTTTGCTGTGTGCCTCAGTGGCTAAATATGCATGTATTTAGTCTCATTTTTTGAAGCAAAATAGGTCTTTTGCTGCATTTTGTAGACCAAGGGTAAAAATCATGTGGCCTTCCAGATGTTGATGGACCAACATTCCTCATCATTGTCTGTGCCGGGTAGGGCTAATGGGAACTACAGTCCAACATGATTCTCAACAGCACAGTAGACAATATGGTGCTTACTATATTCAAACATCCAATATGGGTCATGATGTCATCCTTACTGACTGTACCATGAATGTTTTTTGCTGGCTTCGCATTCTTATAAAACCTTCCACAGTCTGTTGCAGTGTCCTTTGTTTGTGCCATGCTGCAACATGACATTTACAGTTCTGACCTGGTGCCTTATTTCACCTACGCTCACTTATGCTATCAGCCAGTTTTTGTCTTGTGTGACAGATTACAGGATCAGGGTGAAAGGCAGTTAAACATGGATGAAATGAGGAGAATGTACTTCCAAGTATATCTGTTCAGCATTGGGATGCTGTATAGAAAAAATATATCCTAAAGTGAAGTTAATGATATACTTGTAATATAAATTGCCTGCTTCCTGGAGAAAGGCCAAAAAGCAGACATCTCAGAATTCAGCATCAAAAATACCTTAATTATATTGGGATAGATTAATAGGTTTGTAGCACAGGTTGGATTTCAGGAAATCTATTACTGGCTTTAATATTTTTAAGCCACAGTCTTGGGAATGACGTTAAATAGCAGCCATCAGCTAGCCATGAACTTTGGATACTAACCATAGTTAAATATGGATTATACATAAAAATCATGTCATTTTGATGGGAATGCTTTTGGTCCATAAGGCAGAAACTTTAAATTGAAACTAATATTGTAATGCAAAAAGAAACTATGAAATACTATATATGGTTACATTTTGGAAAATGTCTAAAATTTTTCAGATGACTGTTGGGAATCAGTCCTTTTGTTTCAGCGAAACACATATGTTATTTGTTAGATACATTGTTATTTCTTTTAAATCTAGAAAATGTGAAATGGTGCTTCACTACTGTGATGTTAAAAAAATTACCCATATTATGAAAAATAATTAAATGTATCAGCTTTTTCCTGAACAGTTTGCCATTTTCAAGAGTATATACTTGAGGTAAAATAGCTGATACAGTTTCTGTTTATTTTCTCACTTTTTGCTAATTCTTAAATCTAATTATCAAATGATATAACTTCAAAAACAGCACAAATGATAAATTAAGATAATCATTCTTCCCATTTATGGTCCTGGTTCTGTTTAAGAAAGCAAATTACATTGTCAGTTTTGTCTGTGTGAATCTACTTGTAAAAAGAAGAGGGAGGGAGAAAATTCTGCACATAGCTCATGATAAGGGGGGATGGGCTAACAAATTCTGACTATTTACAGTTACACTGAAATCTGTACAGCATTCACCTATTGATCTTTTTATTATTTCCTTCCCCACAGTCTTTTATGCCTATCACCCGCTACACACAGAAAGAAAGGCGGAGGTGTTTGGGGAGAAGAAGTTGGGTTCCTTCAGTTGCTTTTCTCTGATGTGTACTTCTCCTTTTCATTTTGGCTTAAAAACAAACCAGGGATAAAGGGTGACAGCATCCTTCCCATTCATAGAATTATAAGCCATATTTCACGTTGTCTTTAATCTGGAACTTTTCGGACTTGGTTTAGCAGCCTGAGACATTTTATGGCCGAAACAGAGTTGCTGCCTCCACCCCTTTTTGCCTTTCTATTTTTTCCCCTATCAAGACTCCTTGTCCCACATCCACAGTGGCTGATTGACAGCAACAGGTTGGGAAAAGAAAATCAGGGCACATTAACAACTGGCACTAGAGGGAAAGAACAGAGCCCTGTCAGTGGGCACTTTAAGGGACCCTGCATCTATTAGAGATGAAAGCAAGCCACTGTTCACAGCTCACCTGAAATGCCAGTGTGTTCTCTATATTTCCTCTTCCTTCCTTCCTTCCTTCCTTCCTTCCTTCCTTCCTTCCTTCCTTCCTTCCTTCCTTTCTTTCTTTCTTTCTTTCTTTCTTTCTTTCTTTCTTTCTTTCTTTCTTTGAAACCCATCTTAAGGGCAGCCTGTGCAAAAGTTCACCTTTTACTAAGTGATACCAGCATTTCATATTAATAGTCAAAACCTATCCAAATTCTACTTAAAAACCCTAGGATGGAAGTCTTATCTAGTCTGACCTTTTAAGCTTAGTGCTTTTTCTATTTAAAGATTTGTCTGTATAATTATTTTAGATAGATCATCAGTGGATGCTTATGAGGACAGCAAGGATTTCTTCCTTAGGAACAGTAGCTTCAAGTAACCAAGGCAGGAAACATTCAGCTATTGTACTTTCTATGCATTCATATATACTAGGCACATATTGAAATGATAAACACAAGGCACAATATATTTCACCGGGATTGCAAGTATAGACATTTCTTCCTGAAAGGTGTGGGGGTGGAGTGGGGTGTTCAGCGACGATGGCCACCACTAGCCCTTTCAGATAAAACGTCTAGAAACAGAAGTCAACAAAGCTCGTTTAAGAAAAATAAATATGTATACCATATAAGAAATACATTTCAAAATGTGGGAAGGAAGCTTACCGGGCATAGAGCGCTGCAGGTTCCAGCTCAGTCTAAAACTGTGAGGCAAACTGAAGCAGCTGCTGAACAAAACTTACAGATTTTTTTTTTAAAAAAAGAAAGTCTGCAAAACTAATTTCCCACAAAATGGGACTCAATTTCCGTTTAAGCAACTACCACTTGCAAATCTCATACACTCCCCCCGTTTTTTTTTTTTCCAGTGGCAGATGAAAACGACTTGTGTGCGTGTGTGTGTGTATACGCTCGCCACAGAGAAGAATTTAGAACCTCTCTGAATGGGACAAAGTAGCCTGGATTTCCACAGTGACAGTAAGACTGAAGCTTTCAGGGGAAACAAACCCCTCTCGCTCTAACGACCGTTTGTTTACCGACGTTACTTGACGGTAACGTCAGCTAGCCCGGTCTTGTCGCCGTTTGTTGTTCCGAAGCTTCTTCGAAGTCTCTTCAGACACCTGAGACAATACAAACACCACCACCAAAGGGAATAAAATAAACTTCGCTAAGGGATGGATGGGTGCGAGTGTAAAGAGCAAGGACGGGGTGTGTTGTTTTGGAAGGGCGAGCGTCTGGGGCGAGTTGTGTTTTCCTGTCAGTGGACGGAGGCGTGTGCGTCCGCCTGTTGACTTAGGGCGACCCCATGAATTTCATGGGTTTTTTTGAGGCAAGAAATACTCAGAGGTGGTTTTGCCAGTTCCTTCCTCTGAAATATATAGCCTACAGCACCTGGTTTTCGTTGGCGGGTAGGACCCAAAAATAATAAAATCGTTTGTGTCTTGCTTAGGGCCAGTGAGGAGAGGGGGAAGGAAGAGAGAGAGAGAGAGACGGGACGATTTGTCACGGGTTTCATAAGGTCGTTATGGATTACTTCTTCACCCTATGGTTTGCCCCTTAGTGGAACTAGGGTGCCGAGGCGGACTCAAGTCGATGTTCTCAAGTGACTCTACTGCAGGTGCGAGCAGGAGAGACGATGCTGGGATGGCAACGTGTTGCAAACGCCCCTTAAACTGTCTGGGAACTTTTCCCCAACTCCACGCATTCCCCTCGAAGGGCGTGAGAGAGTGCCGTGCTGTGCTGGCTGTTTTCGCGACTCCGTCAGGCACTGAAGCTCAACTGGCTCGGGCGGGGTGGGAAGCGTGCGTGGCGAGGCCGAACAGAAGGGGGGCGCGGGCGGCGCGCGACCCTCTCGCTGCCCACCTGACGGGGCAGGTGTGGGAGTCTCGCCAGGCGCCGGAGGAGGGAAGCGACTCCCGCGCCTTTCCCGCCGTTTTCCTCTCGCTGTGGGCTCTCCGCGGGGAAGGCAGAGCCTCGGAATGATTATCTTCCCGTTTATATTCGCCTTCCAAAACACTACACGCTTGGAACGTCACTTTTCTGTTCACCTCTTTTATATCTGCTAATAGGATCCTAAATTTCCTTTCCTGTGAACAGCTCTTAAAGCCAACAGTGATTTACATTAAGCCCAAGCCCTCCTTGACGGTCTTAAAGACAAGATAGTTCCCCTAGTTGTGAGGTGATTGCCGCAGCAACATCTCAGAACAGATTTCAATAGATTAGGAGGGCGCAGGGGTGAAAGATGCCTTTGAGTTATGATTTTAGTGGTCAAGAAGAGCGCCAACAAATTCTGATGGGCAATTTTAGAGGCTCACTTGAATTCAAAAAAAAAAGATGGACTTGTCTGAAGCCCCAGATCTTTTCAAAGGTTACTAGTTTATAGAGCCAGAGAACCTATGCAGGGGTGGGTTAACTCTTTTGTATTTGGCGTTCCCTCCCACAGGGACAATTCGTTTCAGGGAAACTTATGCATGTGTTGCATCCTTTTTCCATATCAGAAGTATGAAAGCCATAAAGCCAATATTTGTCAAGACGGTAATCAAGTAAGTGACAGGTGTGGGTAGCCTTGCAGTAAAACGCTTTGTCCACACTTGTAATTGCCCTGCAGAGGAAGTGCTCACCCACAGCTGTTTGCCATATTGAAATGTATTCACTTGACTGAAACAGACCTCTGGCCAGAGGCCTTATTGGGCCAGAGAGACAAAGCAGGTTTAAACTCTCCAGGAAACTTCATTTCTAGACCATTTGGATCTGAATCTAGTGCACACGAATGTCTGCCTATCCTTGTTAGAACTTTTCTTCAGAGACACTCCAGTATGAAACGCATCTTGATTTGAGGAAAGTCTCCCATGGTCTCCACAAACTACTTTTATATATCACAGAACTGGTCCAAATAATCCATCTTCTAAATAAACATTCAGCAGTCACTCCAGGAACAGATTAAGACCTTTTTTTTTCCAGTACTAGTTAATCTGTAAATCACTTTACTGACCGACATCCATATTACAAGGCTGGTAAAGACTGAGACACTATTCTAATAGTAGCATAAATGAAGTTATAATTTTTAAAGGTGATTGTTTTGAAATAAACAGGATATGATACTTTGACTGAGGCTGAGTGCTCCTATTTGACATCAAAACAATTCCAGAATAATCTTAGATTTGTCACTAGCTTTGTGACAATTACTGCTTTGGTAAAAGGGTGGGAAAGAACATAAAATTAGTTCACTGAAATCCATTCTCTGAATATGCTGTATAGTCAATAACTGTACACTCAATCCACCAAAATGCTGAGCAGAATTTATCTGGGAAAAATATTTAACATATGTTACCTCAGTAATCCTTATAACCTAGTAAACTCAGCTGATGTTATTATTTCCATATCGAGAACCGGAGGAAAGCTCAGACCTGGGATAGTGGCTTCCCTAAGGTCATTTTATAAATTCAAGGCTGAAGGAAGTTTCCAATCACGATGAACTTCCCATATCATAGCTCCCATCTCACAGTTCATACCCTTGCAACTCAATACTGTGCAAGGCTTACTGAGAAGTAAATCTCATTGAATGTAGAGAGAACTACTCCCTAGTAAAAATGTTTAGGACTGTATCCTTAACCAGTATACTGCATCATGGAAATGAGTAGATTTAAAGAAGGGAAAAGACTGTGGAGGGAGTGAGACAGAGAGGATTTCATTGACCAGTTTTACTAGCCAACAAAAGAAATCCTGACAATTGCAATATGACATATTCATGTAGATCTTTCCCTATGGGATTTCGGACAGAAATGTCAGGATGTGTAGCATATTTTCCTTGAGCTTCTGGGTCCACTGGATCCAGTATATAATATGGCCCTGACACCCCAGGCTTGCTCCTGGCTTGAGACCTGGATGAGGCCATGTCACACATTAAAAAATACATACACTGGAGATGCAAGGAAATGAAAACTGATATTCAAAAATGTACTTGAGGCAAAATAGACTTTGAGGGCTTCCGTTAAAATGAGTGGGAAGTCTTTTCAAACAGCAGCTCTGTTTTGAAAAAGCTTATGGTACAGAACTCTGTGTGTGCGTGTGTGTGTATTGGGGTACTCCAGTTTCAACTGAAAAGCACATGTCTGAAAGTCCTTGAGGAAACATCAAGTTCCACCATGTACATTTTTAATGCATGTGTAGTTTGTCTCATTTGATGACTATGAATGTAGGTTTTCAACTGTGCATACTTGTGGTGGGAAGCTCCAGTTGTTCAAGCCTCCCCTCTGTCAATATATATGTTGCAATAAATGGGCATGTGTTATAATCCCATATGCTGTTATGTAAGGGGGTTCCACTTCATTTCCAACACTAAATTGCTTTCTGTGGCATGTGAAGGGGCCTCAGTCAAGAGAAATGTAAGTCCTGGTGTCATGGAAATAAACTTTGACCCACTAAGGACTATGTTGAAATGAAGAGAAGAATAAGGATTCCAAAAATCAGCATTATCTATAACAGTTTCTAACTCACTGAGTCTCCTCAAAGAGTCACTTCACATCTCTTAGTGTCAGAATCAGAAGAACCATTGGACAGATGCTGATAACTAATCCCTAACCATCTGCTGATGAAGTGATTTCAACCTCAGCAGAGGTTCTTCCCTCAAGATTTTGGAGGCTTCATTTGAGTGGGAAAATTAGTGTGGTAGGGAAAAACTGCAACTCACTACCCCCCTTTTTCTTTACACTGTGGTTTCAGTGGCAGCTGGTGGCTCCCATATCAACAGGGTGATGAATCTGCTCTGGGTTTTAGTCTGAATTATCCAAGGTGCTGAACTTTAAAGTTTAAAGTTTAGGTTTAAACTTTAAAGTTTAGGTTAGGGCTTGGAGTGGATTCACCACCACTGCTAATAGGTAACTCACTGGACACTACTGTGGGTCTAGTGGGCCTGAGCCAAACTGTTTTGCCATCCAGAATCTGAATGGAAGGAAGTGAGCAACAGGGGATACAGCCTAGTCCTTGCAGAAGCAGCTGACATCTCTGCTTGCCTACTTAACTACTTTTGTTTTCCAGGTGGCACAGCAAAGATAATGAAGTCTGCTGGTTCTATTCCCCCTTAGGAAGTGGTGTAAATGGGCAAAGCAGGAGGGCTTAAAACAAGAGACCAACGAAAGAGGGTTTGGTTCCTCAGTTGGTGGCACACTGAGCTCCTTGACTGCTCAGTTGGTGTGGCACAGGAAGAAGGCTCAGGGTGAAGATGACCAGCCAGAAAGATCTGCTCACCTTTCCCTCCACCCAACAGCCTCAGTCCTGCCCACATCGCTGCCCAGTGAGAAGGGCAAAGGCAGCTGATGGTTGGGAGAAGGCCCAGTCCCACCTTGGGGCAACCTCAAGGAACCAAGAGAAGATGGCTTCTTCATCCAGCGACTGCTGCCTTGGAAAGACTAAACTAGAAAGTGAGAGAAATAGGACTCTTGGGTCTACTCATCCCTCTGCACCATCCAGAAAGAGAGATAAACCTGTCTAGGGAAGGGAGATACCCGATTCGCCACTGCTGCCTCTCTTTCCTTGGGCGCCAATGATAGGCCTGGAGCGACGGAGCAGCAGGAGTAGCCACAGCCGCCTGCTCACTCGCCCCCTCTCTGTTTCGGAGCATGAGAGGGAGAAGAGGGGTCCACTGCAGGGTGAGCCGAGGGAGGAGGCAGGGCCCTGGCAAGGGCGCCTTTCCAGGCTCTTCCCCTCACCTGCTGGCACCCCCAACGGGGCTTCCTCCAGCTCCCGCGCGAAGAAGGGCAAGGCTGCGGGACTGAGCGAGCGGCAGCGGCCAGAGCCGCGGGGTCAGGGCGAGGCGATCTCCGGGTCGCCGGTGGCGTGGCTGCTGGGCTGGCGCTGGGAGGCTGCTCGCATGTGGTCAGTGTGCCGTGCAGCCTAAGCCAGCCCCCGGCTCACGTTACACACTCCTGTATTTATAACCTCGGCGAGCCGCTTCCCCCGCGGAGCAGCAGCAGCAGCAGCAGCAGCACTAGTGCGCCGGGACCACCTCCTTTCTGCCGCCGAGGCGGCGGCGGCGGCGGCGAACCCCGCGCTCACTTTTTCCCACCTCCGAGCCAAGCCACGGCCGAGACCAGTTGCGCGCACGGGACTTGGATTACCCCCGAGCGCGCTCCTGCCGCCGCCGCGGTCTCGCCTTGCCTTGGGGTGGCCGGGAGGAGAGCCGAGGCGGAGCGGGAGGACCGAGGCACCAGCGCCTGGTTCTTCTGGACCCGCGGCGGGGCTTCTCCTTTCGCAGCGGGGCCGCAGCCGCGCGGAGCCTGCTTGGTGCATGCCATGGATCACACGCTCTTCGGCTGCCTACGCAGCCCCCACCATGCCCCCGGCCAGGGCTTGCACCCCTTCTCGCAGTCCGCTCTCGCCCTGCACGGCCGCTCGGATCACATGTCCTACCCGGAGCTCTCGGCTTCGTCCTCCTCGTGCATCATAGCGGGATACCCCAGCGAGGAGGGCATGTTCGGCAGCCAGCATCACAGGGGGCACCACCACCACCATCACCACCACCACCACCACCACCAGCAACAGCAGCAGCAGCAACAGCAGCCGCAGCCGCACCAGGCTTTGCAGACGAACTGGCACATTCCGCAGATGGCTTCGCCGCCGCCCCCTCCGCCGCCCCCGCCGCCGCCGCCGCCCGCCTCGGGCAGGCACAGCCTGTGCCTCCAGCCCGACTCGGGAGGACCTCCGGAGCTGGGTTCTAGCCCCCCGGGACTGTGCTCGAACTCGTCGAACTTGGGGACCGGCACTCCGACGGGGGCGGCGTGCGCGCCGGGAGATTATGGGAGGCAGGCGCTGTCCCCGGTGGAAACGGAGAAGCGAGCCGGCAAGCGGAAAAGCGACAGCTCAGGTAAAGGGTCTTCTCTCTGCGAGAGGGCGGAGGTAGGAAAGGTAGAGGGGCATCCCAGACTGGGATGATCGGGCACAACCTCTTCTCGGGTCGCTTTTCAGTGGCTGGCTTTTTAAGTCGGTTTTGGGGAGACGGGTGGGCGCAAAAGCGCGCTGCTGGCTGGCGTCGGAGGGGTGGTGGAGACTTTTTATCACGGCAAGAGGCGGCAGGGGCCATGAGGTGGACCATGAAATCGCTCGTCCAGACTTCCTAACAGTCTAGAGGGGGGCACAGTTTGAGAGTTTGGACTCGTGCGCGTCTCTGACACCTGGATTTCCCTTCAGTCCTCCTTTCCGGAATTCCCCCTTGGACAAGAGAAGCGCTTTTCCCGGTCATTGAGCCAGTTTATTTTCTGTTTAGGAATGCCTAATTTCTTTTTCAACCACTGTTTAACCGGAGATACATGCTAACTCTCCATAAAGTTTTCATTTCTTCTTTTGGTTTAATTCATAGACGCAGTTTTAATCATATGATACACATTCGCCAGGCAATAAGTCCCAAAGAAACAAATGGGGTTAACTTTTGACTAGACGTGGATTTCTATCCATTATAAAGCTGTAAGGTACACACGCTGCTTCTCTGTCATTTTCATGAATGATGTATTCGATATTTAAATACCTATTATAACTTCCAGTTTTTACATGCTACATACCATTGTATATACAGTATGCAAAACATGTACATGTAGATTTGAATTTCTAATCTAGTAAATAGCACAACCTAAGTAAACTCGCTTTAGTTCCAATCAGTTCTAGTTTCTCCTTTAAATACATTTATATAGGATACCCACTCTCTTAAGTATTCATTGTGTCAGTAATATGCCTATTCATTTTGATGGTAAAACTGAGTTGTCAGTTTCAGCTGTTTTGGGGAAAAAAACAAACCCTGCTGGGTGGGACTAAATGTGCTACCAACAGTCCAAACAGTTCTGTATGACAGATGTTGTCCCCATGATAAAACTGCTAAAGGTAAGTCATAACAGACAAGCACATGCTACAGGACAGTAAAGGAAGCTGTGGTTGGAAAGAGAAAGTAATAGTATTTCCCATGTATTATCAAAAATACAAGGATAGTCACAACCCTTGTTTCATGTTCATATTAAGTTTGAATAATGGAAAATTAGTTTTCTTTGTATGTTTTTAAAATTTCACATACTTTTTTTTACTGTTTTGAACAATTTCCCTCTACTAATTATATCAGGAAGCGTATAGTTTTTCAAAGTTAGCAGTTTTTCATGGTATGTTCCTGGTGGATTATGAAGAAAGGCCAAAGCATTGTAATTAAATAAGCTGTTTTTGTTATAAAACATATGTGAGTGAAATCATAACTTCTAGGGTATATAATTTTAAATTGGCAGAGGAGTAAGTGTGATGACTAAATACAATGGTGAATTTTAAATACTACACAGAAATTCAAAGGAAATATTAACTTCAGTTACGGATTAATCCCTAGCTCTTACTGAAATTCAGAATCTTAAATATGTAAACCTGAAAATTACAATGAATTACAGTCTAATCCACAACACAATTAACCCAAAGTACCATGTGATCCTTCTTCTAATCCAATATGTGGGTATTGTTGTTCTTAGTATTCAGCTTTACACTCATGTCTTAAATGAAAAAACAATCTAGTGGGAATAACCTCCCTCTAATATGTACAAAATCAGTTTACTAATCTCATAAATGGGTCTAGATATTTAAAAATCCAAATTATTCCATTTTAAATGTATATTACATGAAATGCTGCCTTTAGGGGAGTACGTTGTACAGCTCTGAAAAATACATTTAATACTAGTGTAATAACGCATAGCAAGTCTTAATTTTTGCCCCACAGCCTTTTTTTTTTTTTTTTTGGCACACGTAAAATGCCTTTATTTGGAAGAATATACATTGTTGATTCTCTGGTTCAATTTAGTTGGACATAATTTAAATAATGGACACAATTTAAATAATTGGACATAATTTAAATAATGAAGTTGATGCAGTAGGAAGATCAATTTGCTACAGAAACAGAGATTAAGTTTTATATTTTCTTTTATTTCTCAAAAGTCATATGCATTTGATATGATATATATATATGCTATCACACTTGTACTTCCATCATTTGTTAAATTGCTAAATAAATGTGAGCAAATGCATTCTTCTAAATGAACTAGACTGCTATATTTGTCACAACTTCTCTATCTCAAAGGGATCAGTGGAGATTTCACAAAATGTATCTGTGTGTCTTTACAGAGGTGCTGATGATGAACAATTGTAAGTAATTTTATTCATCTGATGTGGCTGTTGTATAAATCTTAGGGGTGTATTCATGAGGTTTCATCCTAACATTAAAAATTGCAACATGCTTGTGTTTTGGTAACTGTGAACCACAGTTTAGAACACAGTAAACAGCAATGTGTAGAAAGATGAGCAAACTTAATTTTTGCCCATGCCTTGTACTGCCTTTCAACAGGTTAAGAGGTCTCTTCTGTATATGTCTGCTTGTGGCAGAATCATAAGGAAACTGTCATCTGTTTCCAACATGATCTGTGTATGATATCACAAAAGGAAATACAGTCATCAGTACTAGGAGACAACTGCTGACAGTTCTTCCATGGGTCCGCTGTAGCATTCTTTTCACAGAATTTCTCGCTGACAAAATGTACTCACGTTTTGTAGCATGAGAAAACCAGAAATTTTAAAGCTATTTTAGATCGTTCCTTTTAATGTGTCATTTATTCTATCAAATTAGAAACTCTGAAACCCAGTATAATAGTAAATATTTGTATAATAACACACGTATATTATGCAAAGAATTTTAATTCCAGTTCACTGGTTAATGTAACATCTAGGCAGTGGCAGTCAGATAGAAGCTTCCTTTGTGTGGTCTTCCTCTCTCTTTAATATTCATATTCCCAAAGAGTTGTTCTTTCATGTACTTATTCATGTACTTAATTATGTTCCTATCTGCTTTCTTCTTAATTTTGTTTTTAGTTGAAACTCTAGTTTATTGTTAGAAACATAAACAATGAACTATCTCATTGCTCTTACAGTGGATAGTACTCCATCATAAACAGTTTTATCAGGATGCAAGGCCTCTTAAATTCAATGAATCACACATTCATGTAATATAAGAGATGGCTTAAAAGTACATTATTTTTTAATTTTAAATTACATTTTGCACTACATAGTAAGACCTTCTTAGATCTTTACATATTTCAAAGACATACGTCACTTAGCCAGAGAAATGTTAAAAGTGAAGCAATTTCATAATGATACTAAAAAATTTTCAGTCTTCTTGCAGAAAGCCTATCCTGCAAAATTTGGTTATTAATAATACCTATTTCAAACTTGTGAAATTAAAAAAAAACTCAAAGGAAGGCTATGTATCTCAATGGTCATACACACTGCTTACAGCATTCTGATGTTTTGTTTGTAACTTTCTTAGGCTTTAGAATTTTTAAAAAACTATTACATTTTTAATTATTTAACTAATAATTTAATCCACATTTCCTGAGAAGTTTCTACTGATACCAACAGGATTTGTTTGCCAGAACATCCATTTAGGATGGAAATTCAATTTTTAACAGCAACAAGAAAAACAGCAACAAAATTCTTTTGAAATCCTGAATTCCAACATAAATGACTCATTGGTATCCTGATTTTAAAAGACAATAGCCTAAGAGACACAAATAATCCATCTGAAATCAATGGGTTACAATGTTGTAATGATGCAAGAGTGTGATTGTTGTAAAGTCTAAGTCTTCACTGAACTGGAGTTCATATTGGGGGACTTAACATAACCGCAGTGAATAGAGATTGTCCAGAAGTAGTATCTGATATATTATGTCATAAATATTTGGCGTATTTTCCAAGAAATTATTTTTAAGAAAACAGACAATTACCAATGTACTCATCAAAAATATCACCTGTTAAATGATATGATGAATGTGTATAAATCACATGGATTCATTACTTTTCATGACTTCTGATTACTCTCCAAAACATTTCAATGAGAAAAATGAGTGGTATATATATATCCAGAAGGATCTGTTTCATCAAAGTTTTTTTTTAAACTTTCAGCGTGTTACTAGAAGAAAAGAAACATGTGTTTGTTATGAGCTTTTTTTATTCCCTTCCAAGAGCTAATTTGTTAATTAAGTTTGGGTTTTGTTATCAAAATATAATTTATCATGAACAGAAATGTCAAATCACATAGGTAAAGATCTAAGGAGGTATTTGAAGTATGTCCAAAAGCTACATTCTAAATAACAGTGAAAGTAGTTCTAAAATCTATGGGGACTTTCAGTGTATGTTTCTTAAAGGGCAGCTTCCCATACCATGTGGTGAATCATATTTGAAATAAGTTTTTGATAGTCTGTTCAAGGAAAACAACAGCAACAATATCTCACACAATATGTCAAATCTCACACAATATGTCTTAAATGAACCCAGCTAAAGTAGCTCCAAGCCAAAGTCTCAGGTGGGCCCAATAGTATTTTCTTCTTTAAACAATAGGGTCCTATATTATATTACAAGTTGCTTTTGAAAAACTCCATAGATTCAAAGCATGTTCCCATGAGGCTTTGAGGCTTGCTTTTCAACATAAGCATGCCTAAAACTTCCAAATAGTACAGTACTTTGGATCTTGGCCTGCAGTTTTTCCAGAAAGATTGACTTGTACCTTGCTGAACTTAGGAGTCACATAGTGCAATCAAACAATATTAAATAGATGTGACAATACTGAAAGTAGTACTTATGTTTTCATTAGGACTGAACATTTGCTTTAATTAGTAAATGAACAATGATTTCAAATTTACTTCAAAGTGATTTCTATTTATTCTAGCCAATACATCTGACATTGCCTTCCATTAAGCAGAAGAAGGCAGCTTCCTCAGGCAACTGATTTTGGGATGTAAAGAAAAGTCAGCAAATTGATACTTATTTAATGCATTAATATTGCATTTTTTCCATTGCTATTGGAACTGAGGAGTGACTTGTGGAATTTTCTGTCTCAGATGAGAAAGTAAGTTAGCCAACCCTGGATACTGTACACCTAGGGGGAGAAGAACATACGATTTTGTTTAGGTGGCCTTGCTAACCAAATCCTAATGAGAAGATACAAGTAAATCCCATTAATTTTGATAACATTTATTTTTAGTACCTTCCTTCTTGTGCAGGTTCTCTGTTATACACAGGGACAGCCAACACATACAAAGGAGCGTGTGTTTAGAGTAGGTAGGTTAATCTGTGATCCAAAGCATAGTAACCTGGACATGCTTCCTCTTGATATATGTTACATTTGCTAATAATAAGATGGACTTATAACTGAAATGCCACTCCCTAACAATAATTTTAATACTTTTAATATGAAAATAATAGAAAAAATATTTTAATTTATGTGTACATAAAAGAGGACTTTTCATTTACAGTATGTTTTCTAATAGTGTCTCCTATTAGAGAATTAGAATTACACATGAAAATATTGTTTGAGCACAATTGATCTCTGTACCATTTAGAATTAGGCCATTTCTGTTCTGTACTGTTATAGTGCTATTATTCCATTTCAACATCCTATGGAATCCTGGGGTTTGCAGTTTAGGGAGGGGCCTTTAGAATTCTCAGCCAGAGAGCTCTTTGGCCTCAGTAAACTACAAACCTCAGAATTCCACGGGGTATTGAAAATGGAATAATAGCACTATAACAATGTAGTGCGGTAATGGACTGAGTGTGCTATTCACATTGCAACCCAATGTACTGTAACCTTGGAGTGAGCTCTATTGAACCCAGTGGAACTTACTTCTGGGTATACATGCAAAGAATCATGCTGCGTGACTTTTTGGATCTAAAAAGCAGCTTTACGCATACTCAAGAACCAGCATGCATTCCATAAGATTAAAAATATTGAGCTGTGGACCTTTCTTGCCCTATAACGACTGACGGCATTGTAAAAAGCCACTAACAGAACAGTTAAGAAGACAGGACTGATTGTGTATGTCTTTGGATGGATCATTCCTATCAAACTGTATTAACGCAGCTTCAAGCTGATTCTTTTGAATGCTGACTTAATCAAATTTTTGATGTATGATTGTAGATATGTACACTGACTAGGAAATAACCCTCAATGAATGTGGGATATACTTCTGAGTATAGATGCATAAGAATGCTTTGAAAGATCTCAATTCTAAACTGATTTATTAGGAAGAATGGCAACTGAATTTAATTTTCCACATCTGGGTATAATACAGCAGCATGGATTCTACACCAGGCCTGAGCAGTGTAAATCTACACTCATGTAGTTGCAGTGGCTGGAGGCTTGTTGGATAATTCCAACTAGAGATCCACTGAATAATTTTTTGAATAGTCAACCAACACACAGGTAAATCCAGTTGGTTCAATGGTTCTCATCTAGTTAGAGCTAACAATAGGATTTAGACCCATCTAAAATGGTTACACTTGTGGAACTCTGCTTATGCGACCATGAACTGAATTTGTCCATTGCACAACAGCCAAAAAGTACAACTGCATGTGTAAAGGAACTTAGACATGTGTATGACACCATCAGAATTCCAACACAAGCTGCGTTGACCATTAAGTACAGTATTATATAGTGATGGGACAATAGGTATATTTATGGCAATTTGGCATTTACTTTTTGTTTTGATATTGTAAATGATACTCTGATTTTATCTGTTATTGAATTTCAATATTATTTTAGGTTTTGTCTGCTAATAAAATGCTTCTAGGTAGTATATTTCAGAAACTTCAGTTTATTTTTATTTTAATTGACTCAGAACAAGTCAATACAAAGCCAGATGAAAAGAAGTATAGGTAGCTTAGTCAGTCTGTGACTGTGATACAATATAAGTTCAGGATATACTTACTTGGCATTAGCATTAGCTAGCATTAAATCCATTGTCTAATAGTCACATTTGAACCACCCAACATAATTAATTAATTAATTAATTAACAATATATCTTTCTACATTTATGCTTTGACTTAAGGAACCAAAATAAATTTTGAGCAAGTGGCCAATTTTCAGTGGACTTTTTCACTTGCCAGTATGATGGAAATGATAATTTTATTGGCATGTAGAAGTAGTCCACAGTAAACTTTTTTTTTAATTGCAGTTACTTTAAAAAGGGAATATGGTTGACTGTCCGCATTTGTGGATTCTTTGTCCATGGATTCAACCAATGATAGCTTGAAAATACTCCCTTTTCCCCCAAAAAAGTTCTAAAAGGCAAACTTTGATTTTGCCGTTTTAAATAAGAGACACCGTTGTACATAACGAGCATTCACAAATTTTGATATCCAATGGGGGGGCGAGGGTCCTGAAATGAAAACTGAGCAGATACTGAGGGGCCCATTGTACTGAAAATTTTCTACTGTAAGACTCAATTTCCTGTTAAAATGTTTCATATTTCAAACATAACGAATTGGATAGGGAATTAGCCATATTTACAACAAGAGGCATTAATTAAATCTGATTGTGGTCAATGGGTCTACTCTATGTGTGAGTAAGCCTAATTCTGAACATCTGAAAACATTTTTCAGTATATTCAAAATGATGTTAATTTTAACAGTATCTGCTTCAGAGAGATACGTTATTTCTAGTTATGACCAGGAGGAAGTTATCTTGAGCAAACTCACTGGCATGCAAACATGCTGACACTGATTTCCATTGGGACCCAAGATGTTTTTCCCAGAAGCAGTATATGATATGGAGCCAGAAAAAAGGATTGATCTTTCTTTTCTGTAACTATTAATGGATTTTTTTTATTAAGCTGCAGTTAATTACATTTAAATCTACCAGAAGAGAATATTATATTCTGCATTTATTAAACATATATATTTGATGTAGTTAAAAATTATAATACATTTTAATTTTATTTGCATATTTCAAAAATTGTAACATTGTGAAACAGATTGGCTTCGTTTTAAATTTGAGTACAGTTGTAGGACTTAGAAATGGAACGTAAAGGTGTGTGTGTGTGTGCGTGTTAGAGAAAAAGTGTGGTGTGAAGATGTCAAAAGAGGTCTTTGTGGGGAAAAAAAAGAAAAGCCAAACAGCTTCATGTGGACTTCATCATATATCCATTTTCCTGGGAGTAAGAGTCATTGAAATCAAAAGGACTTATTCTGAGTAAACATGAGATCAACGCTGTGAGATGCAGATTCAATTTGCTTACTTCCCAGTAAGTACTGTTAGTGAGCCAGGGGTGTAGATAGATGTATTGTACCTGAACACTTTAGCACAGTAGTGTTTTTTGATATTGTTTGATGATATCTATCTTTCTTTACTATGTTGACGATAATTATTTTAATTTGTTTTTGTTGTTTTTGTTGTTGTTGTGTTAATTATAGATTTCCTATGCTGTGTGAATGTTTCATGGCTGCTTTCTGTGATGGCTAGTAGTAATGGTTGTAGTGATGACATGGCAGTAATGATACAAACCACCTTGCTGTTTCAGCAATAGGAGTACTACAGAAGTATAGGGCCATTTCTGCACAACACTCTTATAGCGCAATGATTCCACTTTCAACCTCCTATGGAATCCTGGGGTTTGCAATTTCGGAGGGGCCACCTGGCCCCTCCCGGAACTGCAAACCCCAGGATTCCATAGGAGGTTGAAAGTGGAATCATCGCACTATAAGAGTGTTGTGCGGAAATGTTCTAAGTTAAGGTGAATCAGAACTGTTATAAGTTATTTTATCTACTAATGTAATAGAGTTTTTTTAAAAATGTGCTAACAATTATGGAAAGACAGTTACTTTAATGGAAATGTATGTTTCTATATTCCTGAAAAAGGTAAAAATGTAATAAATCATGAACACTGACACTGAACATGAATAGGGCCTGCCACTCTCTAGTATCTTTTATTTTCTCAACCTCAATGTGACTTTTATATAACTGAGTTTGCCATTGTAACCTTTTTAAAACAGAGGAAAGCATAAAAGCATATGAATTTGTGAATGAGTTTAAATAAACAGGCCTTTGCATTTTGATCAGCATTGCTGGTTATGCTACTTCCTAACTGATTTGAAAACTCAGGGCCCTTCTGTACTAGTGCTATTATTCCACTTTCAACATCCTGTGGAATTCGGGGGTTTGTTGTGTATTGAGGCCAAAGAGCTCTCTGGCTGAGAATTTAAATACCCCTCCCTAAACTGCAAACCCCAAAATTCCATAGGATGTTGAAAATGGAAGAATAGCATTATAACACTGCAGTGTGGAAAAATCCTCAGTCTGGAGATAAGTAAAATATTGAATGAAGTAATAAGATCATTGTTTTATTAAATTAATGCCACTCATTGGAAATATTCTAAAATTCAAGCAAGCATTTTAAAAGGGATTTTTTATTATTTCTGCTAAGAAGAAAAGAGAGTCCCCCACTCCAAGAAAGAGGCCTCAAAGCTGGCTAAAATCATCATCATCATCATCATCATCACACACACACACACACGTACACAATTTCTTTATGTGTATGTAGTATATAGATCCTATTTTTTTTCAAGGAACAGCCGTGAAAAATATTCACTGGCAGAAATTGGGAGTGAAAACACTATATTCATGACATCATAACAATAGCCACACATGTTTAGCCACAAGGGCCTCTCTAGTCCAGCATTGTGGTCCACACAGGCCAAGATACAGTAGATTATTTCTGTATCCAGTGTGTGATAAACTGGGATTTTTCCCCTGCCCTGCCTCTACAGTCCTCTATGATGTCAGACCTCCTTCAGAGATTTCTCAGAGATTTCCATTGGGTCCTAGCCACAGTGGGCAACCAGTTGCTCATATGATGCCCACAAGTAGCAGATGAGTTCAAAAGCACCCTTCTACTTTTGGACCCAAGCAACTGAAATTTGAAGGCATGTTGCCTCTGAAACTTGGTACGGATAGTCTTATCCTCCTTGAATTTGTCTAATCTTCCTTAAAATTGGCTGATGCCACAGCATCTTGTGGTTGTTGATTTCATAGTTCAGCTGTGCACAGTTCTTTCCTTCTTTTTCTGTATTGAATGCCTCATTATTCAACATCAATGGATGGCCTCAGGTTCTAGTATTATAAAAGAGATTGAAAGGGGGTAGCTTTTCTCCTTACTACTTTCTCCTTACCTACTTCCTCTGTACCACACCTCATCTTACTTGCCTTCTTCTGAGCTAAATATTTTAACTATTTTACAAAAGTACATTTCCTACAATTTTACCAGCTCTGCAAAATCCTTTTCTTTATGTGATGAATAGGAAGAGAAAGAAACTGATTGAGTTCCCATTTCCCAGCAATAAACAAGCAACCAAACAAACAACCAAACAACACTCTATTTTGTGTCTCCTGCATCTGGCAACTTGAGGAATCTTGCCTTCAAAATCCACACATTTCTGAGGCTTGCAACTCATTTTCGTGGAGAAAAGAAGTACACACAGTTGTGTATATATATGACTAAAAGTTGCAGGAAAATGCTAACAAGGATTCTTTTAATAATAGGACAAATTGCTCAAAATTCGTTGATAAACTAATGTTGGGGGGGCAGAATCACAAAAATGCACATAAAGATTCACACAAGAAACAAAAAGCATCTCAGAACCAAATGTGGAATTGAAATGGGATGGGAATACAGTGAGATTCTGAAGAAACATACAGACCATGCTTTTGACAAACATTGGGTACTGGGATATATGGCTTATGATTCTATGCAGCTATGCAAACCTAAATCAGTTTTCTAATCTAAAAAGTCTGTATCTACAGTGTATCTACTTTTAACATTGAGAGTGAGTCTATGACATTTTCCTGGCTCAGACACACCAGCATAAGGAACCTTCATTGTTTCCAGACAAATTGAGGTGTATAGGCAGCCGAGTTATTCTGGCATGGGATACCAAAACAAACAAACAAAACCCAAACATTTTCCTTTGCATTGACAATGGAAATGCCATAATAATACATAATAATAAAAAATGGAAAAAAACTTATGCCAGTTTTTTGACCTTTCATGTTATAGAAAGTCAATTGCCTAAAGCCTGTATCCAATGATGACATTGCCACTAGATCAAAAAAGCTTGTGCTAGTGACCGTGCATCTTCAAAGATCACACAAGTGTGATTTCCAATAAAAAAAAATTGTTATGCAAGCAACTTATTGTGGGACTTCCTGTGCAACTTCTTAGTAGTTGCCTACAGAGTGGTGTGAACCAGTGTAACTGTGCAGAGAGGGGATTCAGTGTGACAGGGTAACACTGGATTTAGACCTGAGGCAGCTGCTTCCTTTGCCTAATGGGCAGACTAGCTTTGAGAACTTTCATGAAACATTGGCCACAATCCTGTCAGGGTACTATGCTAGCATAAAAATAGTTATGCAAATGGCTGCACCTTCTCAGAAGTCATGTAAGGGCTCTCCTTATGTAGCTAACCATGCCGGAAGCATACACAACAGCCCTATTGCTCAGTTTGTTGGGGAGCTAATTGGCTGCTGTGCAGCGGATGAGCACAAACAATTAATATTGTTTGCTCCACTTTTCAGCTACTTTTAAAATACCTCAGTTTCTCTTTTCTTCCCCCCACTTCCCCTCTTTGTCTTCAGCTTACTTCAATTGCTGCAGTTGAGTTCAAAGTAAAAAGTTGTTTGTAATCAATTAACTCAGCATGATAAAGAGGAAGGGATGGGGCAAAGTCCTGCCCATTCCAGTAGGCTCAGGGGGAAAAAAACTGCTGCAGACTTTCTTAGCTTGTATGTTCTTCTTTGTTAATACCTTCTTCACTCTTGACCACTCTGATCATGCCTGACCACATGCATCTTGAGTCATTTCTGCACTACATTGTTATAGTGCTATTATTCCACTTTCAACATCCTATGGAATTCTGGGGTTTGTAGTTTAGGGAGGGGCATTTGGAATTCTCAGCCAGAAAGCTCTTTGGCCTCAGTAAACTACAAACCCCAGAATCTCACAGGATGTTGAAAGTGGAATAATAGCATTATAATAGTGCAGTGAGGAAGTGGACCTGTTTTTTATTTGTGAAATGTTGGAGGGAATGTTCAAGGCCTTGCTACCCATCACAGAATTGGTTGTGCATCTGTAGTATCCAGCATAAAACTGCTGGTGTATATTTATTAGTCACGTAAGGATATGGGGGTGGGAAGGTGATTTCCCCCAGGTGGCAATATTTCTGGGGTGTCCTGGACCATAGGTGCCCCTGCGTGCCCTGGCCTCGCTTCCACGCACTGCAGCCATGCCCCTCACACCATAGCCCCAACCCCTCGCCCCTCCATGCTCTCCAAGCTCCGCCACTGATATTTATGCTAATATAAAAGTGTAAAAGATTTGGCCAATAAATAATAACTAACATAATTTTTTCATTAACACTCTACCTTATATGCACGAGTATCTCATATCTTCACTGGCTACAGGTTCATTTCCAGGCACCATTCGAAGGGTTGTACAGCCCTGTAAGGCTTACGTCCAGACTGTCTCATAGGTCATATTTCCCTATGCCAGGCTGCCTCACTCTTACATCCTTACAGGAGGGCTTTCTTATATTCCAACCACTATCACAGACCCTTCTGGTGAGGGCATGGGAAAGAGCTTTCTTAGTGTTTTCTCCCAAGTGTAGAATTCCCTTCCTTGGAAGACTAGGTTAACCCCCTCTCTGTCCTGATTTCACTGGCAGGTAAAGTTGTTGTTGTTTTCTATTTAAACAGGCATTTCATGATAAATGGATTGTGCACAAGGACTTTTTTTAAAAAAATGGAGCATGTACATGCTGCATTTTTATTTTTATATCTTTTAAATAATTTTATATTGATGTAAAGTTGAAGGCTTTCACAGCCATAATCCATGTGTTGTTGTGGGTTTTCCAGGCTTTGAGGCCATGTTCTTCAGAAGATCCTCTGAAGATGCCAGCCACAGATGCAGGTGAAATGTCAGGAGAGAATACTAATAGAACATGGCCTCAATGCCTGGAAAGCCCACAACAACCTATAATTTTATATTGCTTTAAATTGTGGGTGTTTTTGCATTATAGTTAATTTAATTTTTTAAAAAACTTTTGTATTACAGTTTTTAGTTGCATCTTAATGTTGTTATCCTCCTTGGGTCCTCTGTTGGGAGAAAAGTGGGACATAAATAAAATAAAATAACAGAAAATAAAATATCTAGCAATGTTTGAAAGTGAGAGTGGTATAGTGGTTTGAGTGCTGGTCTATGACCTTGGAGACCAATGTTTGATTCCCTGTTCAGCCATGGAAACCCACTGGGTGATCTTGGGGATGTCACACACAGCCCCAGAAAATCCCCTGATAGGGTTGCTTTAGGGATGCAGAAATCAGAAATGTCTGGAAGGCACACAACGAATCTAACAATGTTGGAAAGTACTAAGTCTTGATACGTACATTTCCCTTACAAGGAAAGCTCATGATAATTTACTAAGATCTGTGTTTCTTTTTCCATGCTCCAGGAGTGATGCTGTTATGCAGTGATCCTTTCATATCTTTATTAAACTTTGTACTAGTTTATTTTTATGAAACCAGTGACTGAAACAGTTCCCACATTCCTCCAGCAAGACTTGGCATGTAGATTTAGGAATATACTGTATACTGTAATATACTAACTTCTGTTATGTATGTACTGGGAAATGAACAAGATTGTCTGTGCTGCTAAGAATCCAAACTACATATAGATATTTTTTGCTAACCTTGCTAAACACTAGCTCATCATCGAAGTGTGTATTTTGTCCCACTGGGGCAGTCCTAAACATGCTTTGCCATAATTCTCCACTGGATGCCACTATTTTTATGCTCATTTATTTATTTAAAAAGTTATTCTGTCCTCCAAACAGATAACATACATATAAAAACCAGTAACATTATCAAATACAAGCAATGTTTATGCAAAAGGAGATAAATGGCAAATGAAATATGTAGCAGTAAGAGAAAACAAAAACAGCAATATTGAACAAAACACATCATTAACAGAAAAAGAAAAATGCAGAATGGAAAGATGGTTCAGCTATATTTAGTAGTAGCCCAGTGTGAGTTCTAAACTTAAGTGATTTTTATAGTTACAAATCTGTCTGTTCTGTCATTCAGCAGATAATGGCTGAATTACCTATGTTAAATGTGCATTAGAGTGGCAATAAATCTGGACCCTAATCTAATAAAAAAGATAACACAATGCCTAGCATCCTGTAAGGCTCAGTGTAATTAGTAGTTCTCTGGAATTACACTACAGCTGGCCATTCACTGATCCCTGGACTTACCATATAGCTTCTGTAGACTCTTCTCTCCTACCTATTCTGCGCTTGGTGGAGAGCAAGGGGAGACTGAAGAAAAAATATCGAATGGCCGTAGGCCAGACACAGAATTATTACATCATCTGCTGCTGTTCTCTGTTCTCCAGAGGTCTCAGCAGCTTATGTAATTATTTCTCATCTGGATATGGGGACACAGCCAGATGCTTCTCTGATCCCCTCCATCCACCAAATATGGAATGGCCATAGGGGTGAGGCTGCAGCAGTTCTACCTTGCCCATAGAGGTGGACACTTTGGCTGATGTGGACGGAAGAAGGAAATATCAGCTTCTACATCAAGTAAAAAAAAAAAAAGACATATACAGGTGTGAAGTTGATGGTCACCTGAATATTCCACAAATAGGGTGCCAACTGTTCTTTCAATGTTTATTCTGTATTCTCCATAAGCTGTTTCAGTATAGCACTACAGCTACCAAATGGCATTAGCAGAGCCTAAAAACCAAATAGCAAGAATTCCTTGTATAAGTATAAAATTGAAAGGAAAGTTGAAAGGAAAGTTGGTGGGTATTATACATTCTCTTCCTATTAAGGGTGAGAAAACAGTGCCTTCAGATGTTGCTGATCTATTAATTCTGATTACCGGCCATATTGGCTGAATGGGAATTGAATCCAAGAACATATGAAAGATCATAGGTTTCCAACCTCTGATTTAGACTATATTTCTAAAGAACCACTAAAGAACCATAACAAATCTGGAATAACAGGAATAAAATGACAATATTTAAATAGGATCATTAATCAATGTATTATGATTGTATATTTTTCTTGGGCAAGAAAATATTTGGCTTACTAGTTATTAATCTTTCATTTTTGTATTTGGTCAGGCTTTGAAATTAATTCTCTTTATCTGGAACTACAGGAATCAGGCTTTTCGTATGCATTTTCTGGAAAATATTATTGTATGCCTGCAAGACATTATTGATTTTTTTAAAAAAAAACAACTACTAAGGTTGCAGTCCTGAGTGTAGTAGAACTTACTTCTACATAAAAAGGACCAATTTGCTTGCTAGTTTCATTTTAGAACAGCTTGTCTTTTTAAGTGTAGACTGATCCTGCCACCTTCAATCCCATTTGGGAGAAAGGTGGGCTATAAATTCAATAAGTAAATAAATACCATTACAACTAAGCAAAAGAAATACATTTTCTAGTGCATTAGCATTCTACAATAAATGCAAGGGAGTAAGAACTAAATTTTAAAGCTGTTCTCATAAATGCTTCAATAGAGAATAAGTTCTACCAAAATCAGTAGATGATTTCTGAACAATAAGGTATGCTTTTTTTCCTCATGCTAATAATGAACCCTACATTCCTTAAGTGTCACAACTTTAAATGCTGTTAGAAGAGAACAGGATAAAAGGCCTAAGGAAAATGTGACTCTAACCATACAAGCATTATTTGCCTCTTGCAATCTCACATTTTGTTATATTATTGTTTATCAATTGCATTATACTCATAAAACTTTAATCAAAGCTGTGGATTTACTTGTCTCCAAATAAAATGTGTGTGTGTGTGGGGGGTTACTTATGATATTTAACTATAGGGATTATTTAGTAAGGGGATGTAAAATGAGATTATCTTTTAAAACAGTATTTTAATCTTGTTTTACTTAACAATATTTTACTTATTTTTATATTACTCAAGCACAATGTTTTGTAACAAAAATTAAAACTTTTCAGAGCTTGGAGGGTTACTTTTAAGAAGCCTGAATATAATGAAAAGGTGAAGCCATACAAACTGAGCAATGGTAGAACGATGCTCTGGGTTCCAGAGCATCACTCTTTCACTGTTCAGTTCTGGGTGGCTTCACCATGTCATGATAGTAATGGTTCTTAAAAACAGCTTTCCAAGCTCTGTTTTTCCCTTGGGTCATCAGCTATCACAATAAACACAGAGTGCTATGCCAGTGCAACCTGTTTTCTCTTGATTCATTATACCAGTTGCGTTTTCAGAAGCATCTTCTAAGGCAACCCCATGTAAAGCTGTTACAGTAATATATAAATAAGGGTAAAAGAAGATGATGATATCTCAAGGGAGCACAAACTAAAGATTTTATAGGCCCAACACTTTTTGAAACACACATTCCTGTTCTCTAGTGTGATCTTTGGCCAAATATTTTGGTAACAGATCACACAAAAGAACACAGTGGTGTGCATTTTAAGTGCCTGTGGGGAAAAAGTGCATTTTGAAATGTGTTGGGCCAATAAAATCTTTATATTTGTGCACCCTTGAGATTTCTTTTCTCCCTCCTCCTACCCACTGTTGTTCCAATTATTGCTGCCTTCCCTCCTTTAGTTTCACTTTTCTGCTTTACTGTAAGGCATGAATTACCAGACCTCAGTTGTTCACGTCCTAGGCATTTCCAGGTAAGATTAGTATAATGTGTTCTATCCAGGGTCACCTTTCAGGGCAATTCAGAAACTTCAGCTGGATCAAAGTGTAATCGAAAAGACTTGACTAGAACCAAGATTTGCCATTTACGTTGGATGCATTTTCCCCCTGTGTCCAGTTCAATATACTGTAGTCTAAAAATTCATGCTATGAACTTGTCTGTGTGCTTCATTCATCTCAAAATCCAGATTTCCTGCTCTTGGGTGTATGGTGAGTGGCTATAAAAAGTAGGGACTTTTTGGCTGTGGTGCCCAAAATGTAGTTTCTCCAGAGTGATTTTCTATAACCATAGCTGTATGGTTTTCAAAGGCCATGAAAACTCATGTTCCCTAGCAGCCCTTTCCCCATTATTTGACAGCTGTTCCTGTGTTGTAAATTGTTACATATGTTCTGGATCAGACCGAAGGTCTATCTAGTTTAGGATTCTGTTCACCTAAGACTGCATTTTTGTTGCTTTTATTTTTATGTAATTTATTTTATGTGTTTTGTTTATTAGCATGCTTGACTTTTCAATAGAAGTGTATTATTATCAGAATAAATATATAAAAATATTGCTAAAATAGCTTTTATAGTGGTCCACAAGAGCAAGATGATGTTGGAGGGAACAGTAAATTAAACAGATCAACAGATTTTTTCTGTTTTATTTACCTAATGTCATTCTGACTTGCTCCCATAAAGTTCTGACTTTTAAGAAGATTCTTCAGTGTAAGCATAGTATAAGCCATAGAAATTCAGCTTGACAGTATATAAACCAATTTAAAGTTCAGTTTGTTTTCCTTTGTTTGACATAAGTAATTATGGGGTTATACTAACAGTGAATTTTAATAACTTAATTTAGAAGTTGTATAAAACTAGGAAAAGTATGAATGCTTCTGTTTCCTGTAAAAGCTCATACAGAATATTTGTGCCCATACAGAATTGGTTAGAAAAATGTATTGAAGTCATACCTTGACCATGGTCCAACTCAACCACCTAAGTCTAACCTCTGCATCTATAGCAAGGAAATAATAATGTAAGTCTTCACAGTGTTGTTTCATGGTATTGTGCAATGCAAACGCAGCAAGAATTAAGACACGGTTCATTGATTTACATTAGTTGTATATTTAGAAGGAAGATTATAAGTAATGTTTTTATATTTTTTTATATACTAAGCCATCAAAATATTTATATTATGAAGATTAAAATGATATTGTATAGCTTAACTGTGGGAATTATATACAGGCATGTAATATGGATGCCAGTGTAGTGTAGTGGTTTGAGCATTGGACTACAACCCTGGAGACCAGGGTTTGATTGCCCACTTAGCCATAGAAATCCACTGAGTGATCTTAGGTGTGTCACACACACTCAGCCCCAGAAAACCCCGTGATAGGGTGGCTCTGGGGTTGCTATAAGCTGGAAACAACTTTAAGGCACACAGCAGCAACAGCGACAACAACAACAACAACAAAAATGATATGTGGATACTTCTTTTAATTAAATAAAAGGAAATTCAATTTTCTGTTCATAGGCTTCAATACAGTGATGAATTAAACAACCACATCTTTTGCTCACAAGGTGCCTCTTGCATTGCTTTGCTGAATGAACTTTAGAACCAGCAATGTCCATCTGTTTTAGTACAGAAACTATCCAGAAGTGTTGGACTACAGTGGCCATAAGCTCCAGCCACTATGGGGTTATAGTTCAACATATCTGGAAGGCAGCAGGCTAGTGGAAGGATGCTCTGTCAGCTGACAATTATGGAATTACTTTTCTTGAAAGGCTCCTGGAATTGAGCTATGGAAAGGTCAGCTTCGTTTTCACTAAAATAGCGACAATTAAAATAGTAGCACTGCAAGAACTGTTGCCTACCAACCAGCACCCACTTGGTCTGTCTAAATCTTATTGGATTACACAGTATCCTCTAATGCTTATTATAGTTTTAGTTTAATAATACCTTGTTAATTATCATAGTGTTGCAAGAAACAGAAGAAAAAATCTATGAGTCTCTCCACATTATTGAACAGCAGATTGTAGCTTTTCACAATTATTTAAGTAGGAGTAATTCTTTTATAAGAAGATGAGAGTATTAGGGACAAAATGAAACTTCAATATAATTGGAAATAAACTCTCTCTTTTTGTGTGAGTTACTATTTCACTATGTTATAACAGAGTTTCAAATTCTGCTTAAATAATGGGCCAAGTATATTAAGAACAGGAAAGAGCAAATATAATTTAGAAATCCCTATTACTTTAAATGAGAGCCAAAGTGGTGTAGTGGTATGAGGTTTGGACAACAACTCTGAAAATCAGGGGTTGAATCCCCACTTGGACACTGGGCAAGGCACATTCTTCTCACTTCAGAGGAAAGCAAAGGCCAACAGCCTATGAACAAATCTTGCCAAGAAAACCATATGATAGGTTCACCTTAGGGTTTCCATATGTTGGGAATGACTTGAAGGCACACAACAACAACAAAATACTTTAAACAAACAAAATCCAAACCATTTCATTATGATATCACTATTTCAAAACCTAGCTAAATGAACTGTTTTATAAAACTCACGAGGAATGAATAATTAATCTAAACGCAATGTACTAACTTAAAGACAGGTGAGCCTCCACATTTTAAATTACAACAGAGTTGGCTAATACAAGCTATTTAGCAAAATGAAACAACTAAAATTAAATAATTTATTTTCTTAGGCTCTTCATGCCACTGAAAACATCAGCAGAAGACTAAGCATCTCCTATTACAAATCTCAAAATCCCCATGACCCTTGCTATAAAACTTGCTAGAACTCACTGTAACCCATGTTCTCTGGGTAGTTTACAAGTACATTAAAAAAAAATGAAACAATGAAATCACAGCAACACCACCATGACAAAACAAAATCAGGAGAAAGCAATAAAAGATTGCATCACTCAGCAAAAAAGAAAACAGCATGGAGGGCCACAAGAATTAAAAGTTCTTAAAATACCCAAGAGAACAAAAATGTCCACCTGATACCATAATGCAGGTGCCAACCAAGCCTTTTTGGGGAAAGTGTTCCAAGAACAAGCTGCCCTTTTCCTTGTAGCCACATCTTTCACCTCCTTTGGTAAGGGAAGTCTGTATGAAGGCTTCAGTGATATTAAAATCAAGTAGGTAGATACAGAAGGAGATGTTCCTTCAGGTAACCCAGCCCCAAGCTCATTAGGACTTTAAAAGTTAAAACTTAGAACTTTGAATTGAGTTGAGAATTGGACCACTAGCTTATACAAAGGGCAAACCTTAATACTGTATTGATCAATCCAGCCTAGCTGCCCAGTTTGGGACAAACTGATATGTCTTGACTATTTTCAGTGGCATTCTCTCATATAAAAATTGCAATAATCGAAATAGGTGGTTATCGGAGTACAAATCCAGTCACCTATCAACAAAATAATTCTGCTAATCTGTCACGAAAAGTAAGGAGGGATCTTGGAATACAATAGTTTTTTTGATGAGGATGTACTACAAAGTTGCCATTACTGAGATCCCAATATCTTTAATAAAAATACATTTTCCCAGGAATCACAGTACCCTCTGTTTTTACTTTAAGATAGAAGCCATTGTCACAAATGTGAATGGTAAAGGTAGCAGCTAGAGAGAGAAGGCAGAGTTCTCCTGGAAGAATCCATTTGAAACAGGGAGAGAGGTCTGCTAGTTTTGGACCTAATATGGAATGAGTTTGTACAGACTGAAACTGTGTGACAGAAATTAAATATGTGCGACAGAAATTAAATGGACATTAACTTCTATGTAGCGGATGTATTCCAGTAACCAACGTACAAATAAATCTGCATAACTTCTGCCAGAATGTTGTGGACATTAATAGCTATGTGCTTAATAGCCTGATCTTGTCATTTTTTAAAATTTAGAATTATGTCCCATTGTTTGATGGGACTTCTTCTGTAAAAAAGTAAAAGCTGGATTAAGCTGTAACTCACACCCATTTTTCTGAATTGCATCTAGGAGCCAAACACCAACTGCACAGTGACGCATGCTTATATACCATTGATGTCAATGGGACATAAGTGGCAAATTTGTTTAGAATTGGGGTATTAGAGTCTCAACTGTGAAAACTATAGCTGAAATGAGAATTAGATCATTCGAGTTATAAATTGGAAAGTCTATTGCTAGTCCCCTGAGGACTTTTTTTCCATTTCACAAACCCGCCACACAATTTGGCACAAAGCAAAGGCTCAGCTCAAGAGGCTTCTGTTCCAGGACAGAAATAGCAGGGAAAACTGAGTGTCAGGATTGAGATACATTTGCACAGTCCTTTTGGAGACATTTTTACAGCTTTTTGTCTGACTTACACCTGGCTCTAGCCAGGAATAAATCACCTAATTTTTATGAATGCTAAATTAATCTTACTTATAAAAAGCCAAACGTCAGGGTACTTTTATGAAGTAAAATAATAATCTTATGGGGATCAGCCTAAGATAGTAAATCAAGACATTATCCAAAGACAATAAAAAAAGATTTCACAGATGTTTAAGGTCTGTGCTGATTTCTTGTAGACACCTTGCCCATTTGAAAGGGGCTAAGTGAAAAAAGAAAGAAAACATAATCTTATTCAGACCAGATACATCTTGGGAGATAGTTGATATACTGCCAGATCACTTATGAATCTTATCAACCCTCTTATCTAAGCCTATTATCTTAACTCTGTAAATTTAAACAGCTGTACACTACAAAAATGCTTCCAATGTAGATGATTTCACACAATGGCCATTTTGCTCACACTAAGCAAATGCAGCTGCTACTAGAGGAAGTGAAGTTCAGTTGCCTTTGGAAAAAAAAAATTGCTGCCGAAGACAAGAAATATAGTTCTATAGGAGAGAGGCAGCTCCTTTGGGGGGATGGAAAGAATATTTGAAAATATTTGGAAAAATGGTCAAAAAATGTTTTTTGAGTGTCAAGAAACCCTGACGAGAAGTATTCTGGACTGATGAGAATCTTTGTAGTTTGGGACTTATGCTACACAAAATTTGCATGTAGTTGTTTTGTGCAGAAAGCACTGTTTTCTGTGCAGGAAACAGCATTTTCTGCACAGAAAATGCTGTTTCGTGCAATCATTGTTTTGCACAGAAAACAGGTTTTTTTTTCAGCACAGTAAATTGCATTTCTATGTAGAAATATTACTTTTTGGTCAGAAAATTCTGTTGCCTCACAGAAAATAGTTTTCTGCATATATGAATTCTATACAGAATAAGTCCTAACATTGGTAATAGGCGTTAAAAAAACCCAAACTATATGGTTTTTGAAGAATTTCTCAGAGTGAGAAGAAAATTGCTAAAATTACTTGTTGCTTCCTTCAAGGAAAAAAATTAGTGTAAAATTACATCCCTGTTCATTCTCATTTCTGAGAAGGAGAATGTGGATCAAGGACAAGGTAAATAATTTCTGCAGTCGTCTCTTTTGTCTGCCATTTTGTTCCATGATGCCAGTTCCTGCTTTACATAATGAGAATTGGCATTGGGAAATTATACGTGTGAATGCAGGAGAGAGAGAGAGAGAGATTTTACACATTATGAAAATCGTGTCCAAGCCAATTGCTAAACTAGTACCTTGCTTTAAAATGTTGCGATTCCTGTTTACTATACTCGTTCATACCACGATATCACCATCACCATTTAAAAATAAGCAGCAATGTAGGAGCACTTATTTAAATGCCATTGATTCAGTGGATCTAGCCTAGTTAGGAAAAAGTAGGATTTGTATCAAAATCATTACAATTGCTGAAGTTGTTTTCACTGATTCTAGCTGAAGTCACTTGGTAAGCTGTAAGTATAATTAATGTTGACTGGGCCAAGTGAATGAATTAAGAAGTTCAGTGGTCATTTCTACACTATGCTGTTATAGAGCTATTATTCCACTTTCAACATCCTGTGGAATTCTGGGGTTTGCAGTTTAGGGAGGGGCATTTAGAATGCTCAGCCAGAGAGCTCTTGGGCCTTAGTAAACTACAAACCCCAGAATTCCACAGGATGTTGAAAATGGGATAATAGCACTATAACAGTGTAGTGCGGAGATGGCCATTGAGATCAGTGATGTTTATTCCATGGTAAGCAAGTGCAGGATGGCAGTTTTAGTTTAATTTATTGGAGGGGGGATCCTAGTTCAATTCCTTTTGCATTTTCCATTTGGATCAGGACTAGAAAGACAAGAAGTGCAGATCTTGATTACTGCTGTAATGTGTTTGCTAGGTACTTCAAAGAGAAAATAGCTTGTATTCACTTAGATGTGAAACCATGATCATGACACAGTTCAAGAAAGGGTCTAGGGCTCCACTTATTCAGCCTTCTTGAGATCAGTTTCTTTTGAAAAATGCTTAAATCAGTCAATTCCAATACATGTTAGCTTGATTTTTGCCATCTTGGCTGATGAGATTGAGCACAGGTAGATTAACTGAATATGTCCAGAAGGCAGTACATACCCCACTATGGCCCTTTTTGCTCACCAGTCCTATTGCAAGATGGCCTCGGGAGTGCTGCGGGATTGCGAGGACCATTCCACATGACGTCCTTGCAATCGCATGATGCTCCCAAGGCCATTCCGCGGTGATTGCGCAGTATATCATTTTTGGCTTGTTGCTGAAAATGATGTGTGATTGTGCGTCCCTCCCATGCCTCACCCGCACTTACCTTGTGTGTGGAGCATCTGGACACATGGCCATTGTGCTTCCTCACTCAGTGCAGCCTGGTAAAATATCCAGCTGCGCTGCGGAAGGAAGGGGCGGAGCCCTCACACTTCCTTCTGCCCAGCACAGAGCTGGTGTGAAGGGGAAGCAGAGGGGATGCGAGTGCCTCTTGCAAGAGGCTTCTTGTGTGATCCCCTTATGAGGACACTGGAACAAGGTACGGTGCGAAAAGGACCTATGTCAGGCAAAGGCATTTGCTGCTTTGAAGGAGACTATATTGCACTCTCTCCTGAAAATGACTTCCTTAGGCCTAGAGGTATGTGAGAATTAATATCCCATTGCCAGTATTCCTTTTTAGGGCAAGGTGCTTCAGTGTGCGGTGCCTGGACAGCTTCACATTTTGTTAGATTACAGATTATCTGGTCCTGTTTCAGTATACTTTCATGCAAGGGAATGGTACTGGAACAGTCACTCTATTGACAACCTGCTCAAAGTGAAAGACATCTGCCTTAGAAACCATTAATCATAGAATCCTAAAGGACTAGCTCCGTTGGATGGTAGCAGATGGCACTGTGTTTCAATGGTTTGAGTTCTATATGTGTGAGCAGTTCCAAAGAGAAGCATTGGAGGATTACTGCTTGTAGCCATTTATTTCTGGGGTGCCTCAGGGCTCCATCCTGTCCCCCCATGCTGTTCAATATCTGTATGAAGTGACTGGATGAGGTCATTAGGAGTTTTGGAATGGGGTGCCATCAGCATGACCCACCTCTCCTGGTCATCAGAGTCAGACAGGGCTGTGCAGGTGACTGGAACAGGCAGTAGACTGGACAGGGGCTAATAAATTGTATCTGAATCCTAATACAACAAAGGCTATATAAATTGGTTTATTTTGAGTCCATGAATTAGTTAAACAGTATGACCTGGAGGGGAGGAACTTCCACTGACAGAGCAAGTATATAGCTAGGGAGTAATCCTAAATCTTTCTCTATAGGCCCTATAGTATACTGCTTGTCAGAGCTTTGATTCGTTTATCAGTTATGGCTTTTCCTGGATGAGGATAATTTAGCCATTTCATTTCATGTCTATCCCTCCCATATGGGACCCATGCCATAGTCCATGAACTGTTAGTTTCCTAGACTATTGTAATGCACTGTACTTGGGGCTGGTCTTGAAATCTATAGTTTTGGAAGCTACTACTAGTGCAAAAATGCAGCAGCAAGATTGCTAACCATAGTATTGTATAGATGGCACATAACACAGGTCGTAAAGGCACTGCACTGGCTGCTGTTTTGCTTCCAGTCTCAATTCAAGGTGGCAGTGATAACACTGAAAGCCCTAAATAGCTTGGGATTTCATTGCATGAAGGAGCACTTCTCCCTATGTCTGTCTGTTCAAAGCCTGAGATTTGCTGAAATGACTCTCTTCTGTGCCTCACTAGTGGAAACAATACATTGCAAGAGGACATAGGAAAGAATCTTCTCTATTGGGGTGCTCTGTTTGTGGAATGTCCTCCAGTGAAACTTAAATAGGTACTGACACACGTTTTTTCAGTCCCAACTTAAAAACATGGTTTTGTTTTCTTTTTTAAATTAAAGCAGTGAAACCTAATTTACTTTTCAAATGTGCATGTACATCGGTTTAACTGTTTTATCCTCTTAACCTCTTAAACTGTCTAACTTGCTAATTTGTCTGATATGTTTTTATCCACTTGAATTGTTTTATTATATTAAATCTAGAATGTTTTAACTTTTTATGTTTTTTTTATTTATATACTGCCCTGAGATCCCTCAATAAAGGGCAGATATAAATCTTTTAATAAATAAAATATTGTGGATTTATCCTGTGAACCAGAGAAATTGGTATTAAGTGAACGATTTGTTAACGTCAATTGCTGTCAAATCAAGTGTCAACAAAGTAGTGAACAACTACAGAGGTCCTCGCTGGTGGTAGCTCTCAGACTTTGGAACAAACAAACTTTGGTACTACTTAGTTTGAAGAAAATTATTTGAAACTCATTTTCTAAATTGCATTTCAAGAAAGACAAGTGGTTTTTAGATGTGCTCTGCTGTGATTGCTGTGACAGCATAGCTATTTTTTTTTATAAGTTTGTAACGTTCTGTCAGGAACCAGCATGGTGTAATGGTTTGAGCATTGGACTATGACCCTGGAGACCAGGGTTGGATCCCCTGCTCAGCTGTGGAAACTCACTGGTTGACCTTGGATGCATCACACACTCTCATCCCCCAGAAAACCTTGTGATAGGCTTGACTTGGGGTCAGCATAAGTCTGAAATGACCTGAAGGCACACACCAACGTTACTGTTATTTTGTTTTTATAGTAGAGTCAGCCCTCCACATTTGGGAGTTTCCCCTTTGTAGATTTGATTATTCACAGATTATTTGCTGTCACCTCTGCTGCCTCCCTATGCCATTTTTAATAGGGACTGCAAGCCTCATGAGACTGAGAAACTGTGAACGAGGCTTGTAGGTCCCTATTAAAAATGGTGTGGGGCACAGGGGAGGTGGCAGTAAGCCCCACCAGCCACCCACTTCTGCCTTGTGAAGGAACCGTGGTGCCCCAAAGGAATCCACAGTGGGTTGAATATGGTGATCATACTTTTTGTGGGTGTTAAATATGGTTTGGAAGGGCCTAGAGTTAGTCATGGTTTTGCCACTTTCACGGGGTCCTTTGCCCTAACCCTAGCAAATGTGGAGAGATGACTGTAATATTTGTTTGAAGAAAACTTAAAGACATAAATGAAGATGGTCAAATCATTTTATCAATCCCTTGCCATGTCACATATGTTTAGCAACTGTAAATATACCTACAAACATTGGGACCTTCCTTGATCTTGTGTAAAAGACTCTGGAAGTCTAGACTTTCTTTTGTCTTTTATTTTAATATCTTCATGACAGTTCATTTCTCCTCCCTTTAAAACAGGACCAGGCAATTACAGCAAGTTCAGGTGCAATTTTTTTTTTACATAGTTCCTCAAATGTTAAACAACAGAAACAAACAAAAAAGAAGTGACCAGATGTCTACTTCTATATAAGTCATGGGTCACAAAAGCAGCCTTGCAGGACACATGTGGCCTAAGGGCTGCATGTTGTCCGTCCCTGGTTTTGAAGATTATCATATACATTACCAAAGTATCACAGTTCCACATGGCCATTCTTTCAGATATTTCAACTCTATTATTTCTTATTTTTCACATTTTGATCTGGCAGTCTTAGCAGACTTTTCACTGGCCTCATAGTTATGACATTTTCCTTACATGTTGATTTTCAGTCTGCCCAGCCTCCTACTTTCTTATCCCATCATTTGCCAAGTAAGGTGGGTTTAGACTTTTTACACCAGTCTGTACACCTCTTAAATACTTATTTTGGAAAGCTTGTAATTGTCTGTGCCTATGTCCTTATTGAACTTGCTGTCTGCTAATAGGCATGAAGTTGTAAATCTAAAGAAATATCTGAAAGGACATGCTGTTGAAATAATGTTTTTATTCACTTTCGTATATTAAATAATTGAGAAGCTAGAAAGAGCTGGCAGAAAAATGGAGAAACCGTGGAAAATGAGCAAGCAGCCTAAATATTCAGGTTCTTATAGATGGAAAGGATATCTGCCAGGTTTACAAAGTACTCCACTCCTGCCATTTGTTCATTTACTTATGATCCAGAAACCAGAAAATACTGGTGCTGAAATCCACAATTTAGATCCGAGCCATTGTTCAGTTCTGCAACTATTGCAGCAGCTAAGATTGATAACTAGAGTCCCATGATTACCACTGTAAGTTGTGTGTTTGCTGCACTGGTGCTACAGCAGCTCTTAGGGAGCTTTTACAGTATAGAGCAGGGATGGACAAAGCATCACTCTCCAGATGTTGTTGGACTGCACCTTCTAGCATTCTGCCTATGAGCTGGGTTGGCTGGGCCTGATGGGAACTATAGTCTAGCAACATCAGCAAAGTCACACTTTGCACACCGCAATATAAAGTCTACATGCTGATATGATGGTTGGTAGCCCATAGTACCTTGTCCTGATCTTTAAGAGTTAGCAACATTGCAAACATATTCTTTGAGATTAACTATTATAAGAAAAGAAATAAAACAGAATGGAAGCTTTTTAAATGGAAAGGAAAACCAAACTGTATCACCCTGCCATTCTCAATTAGATTCAGTTTGGTCAAATCAATATTTTCTGTTTTGTCATAGAGGCTTGATGCCCTGTTTGATGACTTCCAGGGACCCTTTCACATTACCCTATTACAGTAGTGTGATTCCACTTTAACTGCCATGCCTGCATCTTGTGGAATTCTGAGATTCGTAGTCTGGTGAGACACTAGAGCCCTCTGGCTAAGAATTCTAAACACCCCCACCTAAACTGCAAGTATCATGTTTCCATAGGATGTTACTATGGTTTTTAAAGTGGAGTCATGGCACTCTAATTGTGTAGCAGGAACAGGCTCTAGAAATTAACTCAAGATCTAAATCTAACTGGCAGCCCTCATTAGAAGAGATTGTTGAATCAATGAGATTTCCCTAAGTATTGATTTATCCACATTCCCATTGATTCAGTGTTAGTCCTTGGTTGGGACTAACAATTGAACCTAGCTCCTCCCAAAGTAACCTTTTCAGGCTTTGTATCTTTCATATGCTAGCCAAGCAAAGTAGTAGTCATACAACTCAAATATAGTGATGTTCCTTCCTGGTCATTCTTTTGGGAAGCCCCAGGCTTTCCATCTTTAGCTGCAGTGCTGAAAATAGAAGCTTGTGTGCTAGCAGCATACTGTCCTAGCTGTATTAGGAATGATACCAACATAGCAGTTCTGATTCCAAAAGACTATCAAGGGTCAGGGAGGAATATATTTGAAAAATATTGTGTCTGTCTCACAATCCTCTTAATCAATTAATCAGTAACTTTTGATGTGATGCAGAGTATTTTTTTGTGCTTCATCCAAGAGAACGTATATTTTCCAAGTGACCAGTTTTGCAGATGTTTGGCCCAGAAGCCAGACTTAAAGCAAAATTAATTTGGATCAAAGATTTTTTCACTGATTGGATTTCATTGCCTGGTCCAATCAGCAACTTAACCTACACTGGAAATCAGCAGTTGCCAAATACTGTAGACCTGGCTGTTGCTACAATGAACTCTTTAACTTTTTCCAACCAATGGAATGGTCATGTGGTTCTCTTTGGAGTGCAGTAATAACAAGGTACCAAATACTATGTCCCATAATTGAAGTACACGTTTTCTTCACTGTCTATCTTGAATGTATAGAACATATTGCTCCTGCGTAATAAACCTGTGACAATCTGATGCTTCAAAGTTGCTGACAGTTCCACTCTGTAGTTTTTGCGGTCTAAATTTGATCAGCTACAGTGCACAATTTATCTTGGCTTTCAAAAAGACTTCACGTTCATTTTAAAGTTTTATTGCTTCTATGTAATATTCTCCACCATCTAGTTCTTAAACCATAGGAAATATTGATGCCTATGCCATATTCAAAAGATTCGAGCTAGCAGTTAAGAACTTTCACTGCACGCTGAGACTTATCAAATACTTACTGGCAAACTGAAGTAAACACAAAATTGTTTTTGTTGTTATTGTTCTTGCCACCAGAACATAACTAATATTACATTATATCTGATAGCATTTCAAGTGCAAGTGATCTGAAGTATTATAGCCTGATTTTTTTGGCAGTGAGGATATTGCATTGCTGTACATTTCTAGGAGACTGTGTAAAAAAAAATCCTTCTCAAATTGCAAAGAGATGGACTGGATTTCAGAAATGGAGCTTATCATCTTTTAGGATGAGTTCCTGATACCGTGGCTAGAACCCAGTCTGTACAGCAAGGAAGTGTGTATATGTGTGTGTGTGTGTGTGTGTGTGTGCGTGTGCGTGTGCATGTATGTCCACATAACCAATAAATCTGTCATCACTGACTGGTCTCCATTTCCTTTGAAATAAACAAATCACATTAGACTCTTTGAAGCTGCAGACTGCCAGGAAACACAAAAGTCACTTTTGCTTCATCTATTGAGATAAAATAGTTAGAAAGTGGAAATGAGCTGCAGCTGAAGGAGTCCCAGTGTTCTCACACCTGCTGGAAAGTACAGTAGATTTCCACACAGCAGGAATTCAAACAAGCCTCAGATCATTGCCTTTGGTGAAAGTGAAGTTGCCTAGCCAAGGGAAAGAATTGCAGGGCTTTCAAGATGACTAAAATATAACTGATTCCACAGGACGATAGGAAATGTGAGTGGAAATGTGGAAATGGAAAGCAATCCAAATGGAAACCCAGTTAGGTTCGTCACTTCCATTGAGTTAGCTGCTCTTTTCCTTGCTCTATATTTGAGAAACCACCAAAACTGTTTCTGTGCTGACATATTAGACTAATACCTATTTCTTGTGCATTAATCACAGCAACAGTACTGGCAGTGGTAGTAGCAGTGGTTAATATGTGAGCAATTTTCCAGGTGCCTGAATGTTTGTGAAAGAAAGTTGTCAATATGTTTTGCTTTTTCCAGATTTTTTTGTTTTGCTAAATACTACATTCTTCTCAATTTCCATTAATTAGGGATGCACAGCATACAAGTTTACTGTTTGGTTAATTAAACCAGGAGTATTAGGTTTGATTATATGATACTATTGTTGTCGTGTGCCTTCAAGTTTTTTCCAACTTATGGCAATCCTCAGGTGAACCTATAACAGGATTTCCTGGGGCTGAGAGTATGTGACACATCTAAGGTCATCCAGCAGGTTTCCATGGCCAAGCAGAGGATAGAACCCTTGTCTTCAGGTTTGTAGTCCAACCACTACACCATGTTGGTTCTCCTATACTATCATTACACAATGAAAATTGATTGTGAAATATTTTCTTGATGTCTTGCAATGTTTTAGAATAGTGTTTTGAATAGAAAGCTGTCACTCATTTAGTTTAAATTTAGTATGATCAGTTTAAATTACATTTTACCTGTTTTAAATTATTCTAAATTAGTCAAGCTGATTTTATTTGATGCTTCCTGAAGATGTTTAAGTACAGTGTGAGATATAAACATTTTAATAAATACATAAATGAATAATACTCAATGTGTGGCACATGGGCCATGCATTTTTCACTCCTGCTTTACTCCTTAGGACCGCTAGATCAGAATTGAAATTGCTTGGGACAGCAGTGCTTGGTAAAAACTTTGAAGCTGGCATGGTAGGTGGTCTATACGGAGCAGTAGTTCTATATTTCCTGCTTAGAGGAATAAATTTTGCAAAAGAAACAAATATGCCAAAATGTGTTTCCTTGGCTTACTCTATTTAAATTGTAAACTAACACTATTCTTGGCACAGCATTATGATGACTTTAATGCAGTATTTTATTTTATCTTTTCAATCTAGAGAACACATATCCTTGCTAATATTCTCATAAATGCATGGCAATGATCCATGGCAAAAGATCAGGGTACCCAACACCATTGACACAAGTAGTGAAGGGCATTTCATTACACGCAATGTTAAAATTGAAAGCTAATTGGAAGGAACTTTTCCCTCCCAAGTATAATATGCCACGTCTGCACAGCTGTAGTGGGTAAACAGCAGGGAATGTTGAAAACTGCTTGTTTACAGTATCATCAGTCAGCATAGGATCTAGCTAGGGTTTTTGTTTTTTTGATTTTTGTTTTTTTTGCACTGAATATGTGCTGAATTACAAGCACATGAGCAAGTGTCCAGGACATCTGAGTCTATATTTTGATGGACCATCTGTAGTGCCTTGTAAAAACTCAGAAACTAGGTTTTCTAATGCCCAAGAGGCAGGAATTCCGCTCTCTTTAGAGTTTTTTTCCCCCCTTTGGCATACTGTACTTTGCAGTTTTCTGAGAATGCAGAGTCCTTCTTTAACAATGCCTTTCATGCTTTTACTTTGATGAAAGACATTAATCCAGTCTCTATGAGCAGATAAAAAAAGTTTATAAGAGGAGTTCATGTAGAAAATAAACACATACAAATATATTGTAGAATACATGCAAATCTGTTGTAGAAACTGAAGTGACACTAGAATCCCTTGGCTGCTTAACTGTTTTTCATTGCACGGTTATCTTTGCTTACACAATTTTGCCACATTTATTTTATTTTATAAATAACTTGTTTAGATCTAGCAGGATATAGTGTTAGAGTAGGACTCTAGTTTCCAGGAGATCAGGGTTCAAATCTCTACTCAGTCTTGGAAATCTGCTGGATGTTCTTGAGTCAGGCACACTCTCTCAGCTTTAGAGGAAGGCAATGGCAAATCTCTGAATAAATCTTACCAAGACAATTCTATGATAGGGTTGCCATAAGTCAAAGTTAACCAGAAAGCACATAACAACAATTTATTCTTATAGCAGTCCTTAAACGCATAGGTGCCTGAAGACTCCAAGTAGTTGCTTTAGGGGTTCACAAAATATCTCAGCCTTTCTTAAGTTCCTTTGGCTATGACAAAGATGGGGAAGCTTGCAGATATTGTTGGTCTCCAAGTCCTAGCTGCCCCAGACACTTTTACTAATAGTCAGGGATGATGGGAGGTGCAGTCCACAAATGGCTGGATGGCCACAAATTTCCTGAAATTTTGCTGGGCACTGGCAAATCTCCAGAGGGGAGAAGAAATACAGATTTAGTGTTTTCTGGATGAGAAAAGAAAAAGTCGAGTGTTACTGGGGTAATGGATAAGAAATACTTCACAGCAGCTTAGATAAACAACAAGATGCATTGGACCAGAAGATACTCCAAATGTGGCTGGAATCCTGTTAATTCATTCCAGTTAGAATAGACCTTTTAATGGCCCTAATGTAGTTGGGACTAATAATAGGATTTGGGCCTGTATGTACAAAAATTAATTATAACCAGACTAGAAATCATGGCAGAACACTGCTTTGTTTCAACCTGATTGTGTCTGGGTATGTACAAAGCAGCTGATGGGGTAAGAAGAGGTTCATGTAAGTGGATTATGGATCTAACTACAATTTATCCCTATCACTAGGGCACAGTGTAGGTTGGAAATGGCCTTAGAGGCTTTGTGTGCCTTTGATTAAAGTGATCTGAAACATTATTTGAAATCATTTTATAAGCACAAATGTTTCACCTGATGTTAGAGGGCAGGCAAGCACTAGAAATTGTAATGGTTTGCACAGAAATTCTATGCATCAGTGAAGGATGCTGCCAAGTGGCTTATGCACATGATTTCTATGCTCTGGTATTTGCTCGCCACGCGATTTAAATTTCTTTGTTCCTTTGCATTTATTTTTATTTCCACTAAGCATTGCTGGGTTTTCTATGGGACTCTGCAAGTACAAATCAAATTATTTAAATGTACATTTTCAGACTTCTTTAAAATGGTTTGAAAATAAATGTCGAAAAGGGAACAAAGAAATCTAAATAAGCACAGGTGCACTTCCCAGCAAGTCTGAAAAAGATCTTTTAAAGTTATTGAACCATGTCATTGGGTGATTTATTTGTGTAACAACTAAACCATCTTATTGCAGGAAGGAAGAAAAAAATTAAGGCCTATTAAACACTGAGCATCACATTTTATGAACTGTACAAGGTATTGGCCACATGACCACAACAAAGGGACAGTTGCAGTTTCAACTTTGCACAAAAACAAGGGTTTCTTTTTACCACTGATGTACTTAGCAGAGCTTCTTTAAAGTGGCATGCTGGGCAGCTGTGAAAAAATGTCTGACTCTTAAAACATACTTTCAACCTCATTCTTGGGGGTTTTGTTGCTCAGCTGAACCTAAATCTGGATTCTTAAAACTATGTAGTTGCTTTGTAACAGTGTACAATATATATATACACACACACACACACACACACACACACACACACACACACATCTGCATGTACAAGGCCCAAATTCCAATTAAGTCTGGAACGGGAGTAATTAAATATTGTGAGGGAAACTTGTTTTAAGATATGTGCAATTAGAAGAAAAATGCTGAAAGTACATGTTAAGAAAGATAACTTTATTATAATAAATTTAAGCCATTTGGCAATCCAGCCATGTTCAATTTAAGGAATATTTTGCACCCTGGATTTTTAATGAAACATGAAAGATGTTTTCAATGTAGTTAAACATGCCAGCTGTAAATGCCTAAACATGTGTTTGCAAATGGCAGTGACATGTCATTCAAGGACTCCAGCTGTCAACGGAATGTACAGTCAGTGGCACATCAAGTTTGCCTCTGTATAATCTATAAAATGGATCTGGAATAGAGCACTACTGTGCCAGTATGTCACAAAACAGAATTATTTTGGCATCACTCAGCTCTTACCAAGACTGCAGCATAATAATCAAGTTGAGACATGACTTGACTTCACTGTTGCCAAGATCCTGACTGAGATAAGCCATTTTGGCACAGCCAGAGAGCCTGTCAAAGTTTCTTGAGCCCCCACATAAGAGATCTGTTCTTTAGTGGGAGGCAAAGCACCAAGCTGAGAGTTTTTTTGTGTGTATTTTGCACATTTTTGCACTGTTTTTTTCCATTGTAAAACAAGTACATTTTCTTTTTGTGAAGATAAGCACACACACAGAGCAAGCAAAAAGGACACAATGATTGATCAGGAAGGCACAAAGAACCCATTGTGCTAATATTTCTTCTAGCCTGTGCAACAACACAACAATTACGTTTTTGAATTTTGTATATTTTATAGAAATGCTCAAAAAAGTCTCACAAATGTGCAAAAACTCTTTGATAACACAGACACATGAAAATCTTGCCATCTTATTGGTGTTCCTAGAAGTCCTGTTTTGTTCAGGAAACCATGTACGGGTCCTAATTTCACCCCATATTGGACTGATACAAAACACCCAGCATCCCATATTTGACAGTAGGCTCCAGCTGTACTCCCATCAGACTAACCGTAAAGCATTTGGTATGTATGCAGCAATCAGGACTTACATACTGAATGTCAGAAGTGTGTCTTTAGGTATTGATGGCCTGCCATCATGAGATTTGTATAGATTTTTATGTTCCCATTACTTTTCACTGAAGCCCTAAGATCTCACTCCAGGCTTATATAGACCTTTCTCATGAATCCTGTATTGCTCTGCAGAAAATTGGAAAACCTAGCTATTGATATAAGGAGAATGTTGACGCCCGATTTATCACATGAGAATGAACTGGTTCAAGAGTTGCAATCCTGTACTCGAGTATAAATTTTTAACTCATGACCCTAGGAATTTCGCTACATTGGACAGTTAGAAGACCCATAAAATTGTCCAACACAGCTGAGGAATGTAGGGATCACTTCCATTTGGAAATGTAAACCCCGTAGAGATGCATCTTGCATAAGATGAGGCAAGGATGTACTTAAGTGTGATTATGTGGGTCTACTGCACATGACTTGCTCCTTAGTTTGAGCAAGGGCCCATTTCACTTAGGGAAGAGTCACATATTCCTTTCAAGCTCTTTCCCCACATGTGATTCATAGCCACTTCTTGCTCGAACTACCTTCTATGTCCCTTTCTGTGTTTGTGAAGTGAGTTTTGTCTAGGTAGCATATAATTTGTTGAAATGCACCATGAGAAATAAATTTGGGAAGTAACCTACAACGTATTGTTTTTGCATGGCTGTAATTCCAGTCAAAGACTGCATTGGGAGCCATCCTTTCAGCTAATGTGTTCATACACTCTGAAGGAGGTACATCACTGCTGGCCTGAAGCCCACATGGTTGCTGTGCATGTGCTTCCTGTGCTTTGTTTCCAGGGGTACCATCTACTCCCATGAAACTCAGCAACTTCGTCTCTCCAGCATTTGGGGGCAGTACTCTTAGAAGATATCAATGAATCAGGATCCATGGGCACAGCGCCAAATGGATCATTAGTGCCATTAGCTTTGATAGAATTGATCTTACTGGTAAAGTAACCCAGTATTTTATCCCTCTTCTAAATATATCTGCAAGAGCTCTTATTTTTTTTATTTTTTTAAAAATATTTTAATTAAAAATAAAAAAGCCCCTCTCCAATTCCAAGCTTGTTTTCCAGTTGAATCTGCATGTATCCATTCCATTCATACATGATTGTTGCTTACTTAAGGGATTTGTTACATCTTACATTGTTAGACAATTGCTTTGTTATCTTACTACCTTGTTACATTATTAAATTATTATTTTACCTTGCTACATTATTACATTGCATTACTTACAATCTTTCTTTATTCTTATTTCTTTTCTTATATTATGTCTTTATTCAATACAAAACTTCTCTCCATTCCCTTTCAAAGTTCTGGATAGGTTTATTTCTCAAAGAAAATGTTAACTTTTCTGTCTCTACCATATCCAGGACTTTTAATTTCCATTCTTCTATATCAACATATTTCCTTTCTTTCCAATATTGCGCATATATCAGCCTTGCAGCAATCAGATATCAGATATAACAGTGATTTCTGATGACATCTTATTTCTCTTTGTTGCCCAAGCATATTTAACAGATAAAATTGTGGCTTCATTTCAAAATTTACATTATAAATTCTTTGAATTTCATCACGTATTTCCTTCCAGAATTTCCTTGCTATCTTACAAGACCACCACATATGATAAAATGTCCCCACCTTTTCATCATATTTCCAACATCTTGCATTTCCATTTTTAGTTATTTTTTGCAGTCTTTCTGGTGTCATATACCATCTATGTGACATCTTATAAAAGTTTTTTTCTTAAATTTAAGCTTGATGTAAATTTTATATCTGTCTTCCATGCCCTCACCCATGTATCCAATTCAATTGGATGTCCAACATTTTGTGCCCACCTAACCATTGTATCTTTAGCAACCTCTGATTCCATTCCTCTTTGTAACAATAATTTATAAAATTTAGAAATTCTTTTCTTCTGGTCCCCCCTTATCAATAAATCTAGTTCATTTTCTTTTTTCTCAAATCTGTATAATTTTTGATCCATTTTAAATCTCTCTTTAAGTTGTCTCCATGGGAACCAATTAAATTCATGCCCTGCAGCTTTTAATTCTTCTTCTGTACACATTCTTGGTTTATCTCCTTCCCATTTCAATAACTCTTGATAGGTTAGTAAGTTTCCTTGTTTTGTTACAGCAATTTTGTATGCTTCTTGAGGTGAGGTCCACACTGGAAATCTTCTATAAATTTATGCTTTATTTGTAGCCAAACTTTCAATAGTGTCTTCCAAAAGCAATGATTCTTAATTTCTTTATTCACTGTTATTTTGTCATAGCATAGATATCCATGCCGTCCAAACCTATTATTTATTCCCTCCAGTTCTTTCTTTGCAAGAGCTGTTATGATGTAGTGATTATAGTTTGGGATGTGGACTGTGACGATCTAAGTTCAAGTCTTTACCACAGAAGTCACAGTGTGAACTTGACCCATTATGTGCTGTCTTCTTAACCAACCTCAGACAAGAGTTGTGAAGATTTTTTTAAAAAAGTGAATCTCTACATTTGTCACTACACTACCACTTTTTAGAAGAAAGAGGGAATACAAACATGAAAAACCAATCATTTTCAGAGTTGTCTAATTCTATAAATTAATTAAACTGCAGTACTGAACACATTGATGATGCTGTTTATTTCACTTCTGGAAAAGGTAAACAACAACACAATGTGGTTGTTGCTGTAGTTTTTATTCTCCATCCTATCTATTTTGTTGTCATGTGCTGTAAAGTCAGCTTCAGTTTATGGCAACCCTTCAATCAGAGACCTCCAAGAGACCTTCTTATTAACAGCTATCCTTGGGTAAGCTCAGGGCTGTGTCTTCATCGACTGCGTCTATCTATCAGCAGTGCAGTTTTCCTTTTTCTAATGACTTCAATTTTGCTGAGCATTATTATCTTTTCCAATGATCCATGCTGTCACATGCTATACCCAGAGTATGATAGCATCAGTTTAGTCATTTTGTCCTCTAGGTAGAGTTCATACTTAATTTGCAATAAAAACTATTTATGTATCTTTTTAGCCCATGGCATCTATAGAACTCTCCTCCAGCACCAATTTCAAATGAGGTCAACTTCTTCCTGTTATCATTCTTCACTGTCCAGATTCATACATTAAAAACTGGAAATAGCATGGAATAACTTTGGTATATTTGAATATCTTACCTGGTTCTTTCATAACTGCCCTTCCAAATGTTAGTCTTCTGATTTTTTGATTATAGTTTCCATTTTAATTTATTTCTGAGCCAGGGTATAGAAAACAATTTCAATGTCTTCATCACCCACTTTAAAGTTACATGAATTTCCTGCTACTGCATTTTTTCCCCTTAATATTCAGCTCTAATCCTTTTGTACTTTCTTTTTTAAATTTCATCAGTAGGCACTGCAAGTCTTTCAACTGTTGTCTAATCTCTCATGCCAATGGAAAACTATCCTGTTTCTCTATATTCTATTTTAGTAGTGGCCTATTGTCTGAGGTATCAGTTATACAGCAGGACAATCAAATGTTGTAGCACTCCCATTTCTTTCATAGTTTTTCACAGTCTATATGGTCAGAGGCTTTGCTGTAGTCTATAAAGTAGGCATTGATTTTCTTCTGAAATATTTTGGAGCACTCCATTAGTAATGTATCTTTGCATACTATTTATACTGCTTACCAATAGACCATATTATGTTATTCCAAAGTCTTCTAAGAAGTTTTATAACATTTGTTTATGACACAAAGCAATTTATGAGAGATTGAGGCTAAGTCATACTTAGAAAATTCTCCATGCAAATTAGTGTTATGATTATATATGGAAAATAATATCTCAGATAGAAATTAAGAATGCAACTGTTTAAAAAGCACAAAGACAAGTTGTAAAGCTTAATCAAAAAGAAGATTCAGATTCACAAAAAACAGTAATAACTCCAACAACAAAAAGTTGAAAGTAGAAATTTATTATAAGATAACTTATAAGGAAACAATTTGAATATCTGTTTGAGGAGATCGTTAGAAATAACTTAATTATTTTAGATGAAATTAGATGTCTTTAACTCATTTTGAATTGTTATCTTAGCTAGAAGGCTGGGAAATAACAGAACCACTTTAAAAAAATATTATTTTACCTTAATATATGAGAAAAGGAAACATGTTTATCTGGATATATATATATAGGGGTTTGTGTGTGTGTGTGTGTAATTATATTTCTTTGTTTTAAATATGTCAATATACAGCAATTGAAAATACTGCTCAATTAAAAAAAAAGAGATAGAAAAGAAAAAGATAAGTCCCCATGAAATCAATGGGATATAATGAACTGACAGTTGGTTTATTCTAAATATATATTTCTGGAACCTTTATATCTAACAAACACCTTCACACCAGCATAGACACATGGAACGCAATATCTTATGTCCGGAATTGTCCATTTGGTATTTTGTAGAGGAGAATATTCACAAAACTGTTCAGTAAAAGGAGCATTATTTGCTACTCATTCCCATTCCCTGTATGTTGACCATATAGGATGACTACATTATTTAGCTATTCTCACTAACAGCAGTTGATTATCACTCAAGCTTCTGTGTGTGTGTGTGTGTGTGTGTGTGTGTGTAATTTTTCCAGTACCACACTATCTTGAATGATAAATCACATGCTCTGTTCATAGATATAGACATCCCACAGTCTAGATCACAAGGAGCTGCCTTGCACCAAATGAGACTGTCTTGTTATTTAGCCTGTGTACCATGAGTGGTATCAAGTAGAACCCCTTCGTCTCAGAAAAAGAAGTCTTTTCCTACCACCTGCTACTACCTAATCCTTTTAACTGTTCCTTCTTATATGTAAAGCACAGGACTTAACACTAACCATTGGGCCCATATTGTTTGTGCATCATTGCCAAAATGGACATTACAGATAAATGTAAGCATATTTATGTGAATTTTTGAAATACAAAAATCATTTGAATGAGGAATGTGTAGATAATCATGCTTAAAGAGAAGTCTGGGAAAACTTATGTCTGTGCATGGAATAGTTTCATTTTTTGTGACTTCTTGCATGTAATCAAAGATATACAAACACTATTTCTGGTTGTTCATCATACGTGGGTACCTGTGCCCTTCCAGATGTTTGTCTACAACCACTATTAGTCTTAGCCATGATAGCCAACAATGAAGATTCTGGAAGATGTAGGCCATAAGCATTTGGAGATTTGCATTTGTACATCGATGTTTAAGATCAAAGATCTTCTGAACCCTGGATCAGACTGAGTCTGAATATACTTAAGAACTGAAGCCTGCATTCAATGAAACCTAAGAAAGAGAACAGACTGTATGGTGAATGTCTTGCCAAAAAGACCTCTGCTGTTCTTTTTATCCACAGGAACGTTTTTCAACATTTGTTGCTTCATTTCCATATGTACGTTTAAAGAATAGAGCCAACCTATATTAAATCCTAATTGCAGATGTTGGGCGTATGTCCACAGGCATGGCATTCAATAGCTTTGAAAAAAAAAATTACTTCTTCATACCAAGTCTATCAAGTACTCTAGAGTTATCCTTGAACCCCAGAATGCCTCAAGAGTTGAGATCCAGTGTGAAGATTTAATACTTTCCTTCCACATTCACTTCTCTATTTTTTTTTTCTTTCTGATTTCTATAAGCTGAAGGATCTGAGAGGAGACATTTGTTTGGGTTTGACATGAAATTCATGAAATACTAGTATCAACTGAATTACCTCAGCACTTCAGCAACTGGATAATTTGAAGGAAGGGGAGTGACCTTTGCGAGTCCCAACTAGCTAGGATTTCACCATGAATAGAGTTGAGAGGAGGACTTGGCATTTCTAAGTAGGTCTGTTATCCTGCAGCTTCTTAAAATCATGAGATCAATATGTATCTACTATAAAGCAGAATGAGAAGAACTACAGATGGTCTTCTTCTACAAGAGCTCCAAAGTCTCTTTTACTACCCCTTGTACAGAATCCTGATTTAAAATGTGGATGGTGGCTGTTAAAAGATGTCAATCAATTTTTTTTAAAAAAATCTTAATTAAAAACAAATTAATGATATGGTTAATCCCATACTTTCTTCTCATAGGCTAGAAGTATAATAAACGAGAAATCAGATGAGTGCTTTCTAACAGCTTTCATTGAAACATACCACTATGTTTTGTTTCAGAAAGTTTTGGTTGAGTTCAGGATTTGCTGTCTATTAATGGCAGGGCTCCTTTTCTGGAAATTTCTATCACTCAGTTCTGAGAGACCTTCTCCACTTGTTCCATACATCACAGCTCAGTCCATTCAGTAGGATCACATGGCCCACTGTGTAGCATATGTAGGAGGGTGGGCAGGGCAGCTACGAAAAATGTAGACATCTAGATCTGGATGCAGTCCCATGTTTGCAAACTGATTCTTCATGGATGAACTCACAGTCCATAGCCTGGTTTGCATGCAGCAGTAACTCATAGCTGAGTGTTACATGTTCACCCAGCCATCTTCTCTTGTGAGCGAGAGATCAGAAACTTCACTTCTCTTTTCAACAAACTGAGAGAACAGCCTCTAGTTGAAGGTGAAAAAGTTAGGTAGGTGGCCTGGGAGGAGGATGCTGTTTGTGGGTGGCATTGACTCTGTGTCGTCCATCCTCACAAACACTCAAGGGACCTTGAAGGAACAAACTTCACCTCCAGCTTTTCCACAGTGGCCCCAAACCACTGTGGGTGGCCCTGGGAAGGAGTGACAGGTTTTACCATCTTCCTTCCAGCAATCTCTCCAACAATCCTGATAAACATCCCCGGGAAGAGGGAGGCTTTTAACTCCTAACCTCGTCAGTCCCTGCAGTCAACGGTGCTGTTTCCACATGGCTAATAGCAATAAGGAAAAGCTTTCTTCCTGAGTGGAGCAGCAATAGTTTCACCTCTGATAATTCCTACAGAAACGTGTTTGTGTGTGTGTATGTGCTGAGAGTGAATTCAGTACATCCCTGGCATTTTAAAAGCAGAAGAGTTTCTAGAAATATGAAAATAGTATATAATTGGATTGTGGCAAAAATTGGGCACAGCCCTGGTACCAATCGTTAGGTTCATATATAGGGATAACTCAGATGTTCTGGCTTAATGCACCACAAAGAGATTTGCTGATCCATTCAACCCCTTCAACTATCACTTCCCACACCATTCCTCCCTTTGTACAAGTGATAAATAAGCCCAGAAGCTTTGTATTATATTTAAACCAGGAAATAATTAACTGGATGCATACAAGCCATGGATACAGACCAGGATATGTTGCTGGTTATGAAATACACCTTCTTTGAGCAAAGATTATCATCATTCTGGGTTGAGGTATAATACAAACCTCTCTCTGACCTTATTTGTTTGCCTGCTCGCACGAAAGGTGGAGCAAAGTGAGAGTGAATAATATGCATGTACCAGCATACAGCCCATTCCATGGCCCTTTCTGCACCTTACCTTTTTTTGGTGCTGGGGTGCGGGGATCGCATGAGCAGCTTCCAGCAAGAGGCTCTCGCGTCCCCGCTGCTTCAGCTCCACACAAGCTGTCTGCTCCCAAGCAGGTAGTGCGAGAGCCCTACCTCCTCCTTCCTTCCGCAGCCTGGGAGTTTCCCAGGCTGTGCTGAGGCAGGAAGCGTGACTGGCCTGGCTCCAGAGGCTCCGCATGCCAGCTAAGTGCTCGTGGGGCCCAGGAGCAATGCGCGGTCACACACCATTTTCAGCTTCTAGCCGAAAATGAAAAGGTGCATGATTGGCGCCTGCTGGCCCCTGGAGCATCACGCAATTGTGAGTGCGTCATGCAGATTGCTCCTCACAATTGCGCGATGCTCCAGGCACCCTTTCGCATGGAAAATGCCATACAGAAAGGGCCCACATTATGTTTTTAAAACCATTTCTGGGTTATTGTGCAAATGTGACAAATATCTTAAAACAAATGAGTATTTATTTTAACTAATGCATAAGAAAACAAAATAGACCAGAAGGTTCTGGGAATGACTGATAACCAAAGCAGATTGCCAATACCTGTTAGAAGAGTTGCACACAGATTTGTCTAGCATGTATATCTATTCACATGGAGTCTTGTTGCTGGGACTGAAGGGCTTTTCTACCCTTCCTCAAAATCAAGATAGACCATTTAACACCATAAATACAAAATGGTGTTTTCTACATATAGGCTGTTGTTACTGGTATCCCTGTTTTCAGCATCTTTTCTCCTTATTCCTTCCTTGTTGAATACTTCTGAAAGAATCTAGGTTTATTTTTTTATCCACAAATTAGAGGTTGCATGGGGAAAATGTAATATACTTGTTAAAAATAGACTATGAAATATCAGTTTGGCTCATTTTTGTTCATAAATGGTGGAATAGCAGAACATTTATCTATTTACTCATAGCCTTGTTTACATCTCCAGAAGGAGTTGTTGCTACATATTTTCATTGCCCTGGAGGCCTATAAATCATGTTCAAAACTGCGTAATAGCAGAAAACAACCTAGAACAATCACTCAGCAAGTACCAGCCTTATGGAAGTGGAATTAGAATCCAAACAAAACTCTAAACAACATTTAGCATTAGATGGGTGGGAACAGGGTGGGTAAAGAGAGAAACAAAAGGAAGTCTCCATGAGTTTCACTTATTTGTGCATACAGTACAAAGAAGCTCTTGAACTTCTAAAACTGAACCAAAGAATGGAAGATTACTTTTGCTTGAATATCAGGCTGGATGTCCAACTCAGTGTGCATTGTTTAATAAAGACAGTATTAATTCTTGGCTAATCTAATACAAAATGCATCCAGGTTTTATTTAGAGATGTAGTATTGCAGCTGGAAGCAAGTACATAAGTTCACTTTTTTTTCCCCTGGACTTGCAGCCTGTTTCAGTGCTCAGAGTAAAATGTACTGCTATGGAGGGGCGGGGAACCAAAAAGGGAAGAAAGAAATGGTGTTCCTTACCTTTTTTTTTTAATCTGAAAGATGATTAATCCCAGTTACTGAATGCCAATTAAGACAGCTTTTGCAGTTCTTCCAAAAACAGATGAGTCCAGGCCTTCAGATGATCAGAGGGAAAGCAGTTCCATACTTTACAATTTCCTTTCATTGTTTAAAATTTGTCCACATGCAGCATTGAATAAAGCTAAGACTATGGTCTTTTAACTGCATGGGTGCCCAGAAAAAAGCCTTCTATAACTATCTGGATAGTTGATCAAGATCTCCTGGGATCAGCCTGTCCTTAAGATATTAAGGTTCCAAGGAGCATGTATTTTTTAAAAAATTAAAATAAAATACTTTGATCCATAGTAGGACAAATAAGGGGAAGTAGTGAATTTGTTTTAGAAAATATGTTACCATGTGACCAGTCCAAATTGATAGACCTCACTAACAATTGCGGTAATCTAATATGGATGTTGCTAGAATCTGGGTAGAAGTGACCTGCTAGCTCTCTATATTTTATATTTATCTACTACCTTTTTATGATAGAACTAGGCCAAGATTTGCTTTGATCCAGTATGCTACATAGGTTAGTTGCATAAAAATCAGTATATGGACATCAAAACATGAGGTGAAGGAGTATTGCACAACAATGTTGCTGAAGCTAAGAGACTGGAGCAGAGCCTGAAAAAGTTCCTTTTTCGTACTATGGCTCCCGGACTCCTCAGTGAATTGTAGTCAAAGAATGACCTTTCCAGGCTCTAGATGAGTTCTAGCTTCATCATGCAAGAAAGATAGGATATGACACAGCAAATAAGCAAAGAATATTTAACACCTGTATCTTTCTATAGAAAGAAAATCCTTGTAATGCATGAGTGTGCTCGCAAGTGGGAGGGTAATAAATTGTTCTTTGATTCCACAGTTCTCTTTATGCATTGGCATCTTTGTGCTTGGGTTTACACAGATTTCAGGGGCAATAGTCTTGGTTGCTTTGTGAACAAGCCAACTGGCCAAATTGGTGTTTATATGTATTTTACATAGGGAAATACAGCAGAAAGGGAGGGCTGGAAGAGTAGTCTAAGCTTGAATTTCATCCAGAAAAGAAATGCAGTGGGAACACTTTGGATCTGAGCATGGTTATGTCCAGAAAATGAGTAACCAGTTTGCCAGAATGACCATTTGAAGTGAAGCTGCATGAAATGAATGCAGCACAGTTATATAGTGGCTCTGTAAGAGCAATGTGCTGAAGACTTGAGCATGAGTCAAGGCCATGTGGAAATAATGAGTGCTAGGTTTCCAGTATTACAACAGAATGATGAGTCTCTGATGGGCTTGTATGGTCTCCTCTGGACCTGGGTAGTCTTAGGATCAGAGAAGTCAGCAACTGGGGAAAAAACAATTTGACAATTTTTGTTGTATAATCCATTGAAATGTTCTACTCTGGACCATCCAATCAACTGTAAGAAATGAGTAGTTCAGTTATCAGAAGAAATCTAGGGTATATTGCATAACGCTACAGCTCCATATGCAATTAATTAAGTCATGGGACTTGAATATTTGGAATTTGATATCTGTACAATGTTAGGATATCATCAACAAACTCCTCCTAGCATCCAAGACAAAAGCTAAATTACAAAGTACCAATAATATTCAGATGGAACCACCTCTGCTAGCCAGTGGTTGGTAGTGTTGCTCCTGATTAGTTGCAATGAATTTAAATGCAGTAGATAAATAAACGTTCAGTGCAGACACAGAATATTTTCTTTAATTATAAATCCTGAAGTATTCAATACAACTGAAGAGTAGCTAGTGCAGAGTTAGTAAAAGTCACTTTTTTGAACTAAATTCATAAAATCTCAGTGACCATGCTGGCTAGGAATTTCAGGAGTCCATAATGCAACATTTCTAACCTCTGGGACAAAGAAGTGTCTTTCTGGGATCATGCTTATTCTTGAACCTCCCAGACAGCTTTGCTATAGGCTTTGGGCATGTGCAGCTCCAACATTCGGAGCAAACCTTTGGCAAATATCATAAGGTGGTCAGCAACCTTGATGACTTATTTACATGATCAGTCATTCTGAAATACCCTTTTAAACATTCACTCAACTGTTAATTTGTTGACATATTTTAATACCTAATCTAAAACTGGAGTCAGTTTAAAAAGAGAAAAATGTAGGCCAAATGACCCTAACGTGGATAGGTTGGTTCTGTGCCAAGTCATGATTGATGGCTGGGATGAGTGATTCAGATTAGCTATTTGCCACATAAAAAGCACAATCTGGACTGAAAGAGAAAGCACTCAGTCAAGAGCAGAAGTAGTTGTGTCCTGAAGGTATGCCAGGCCTACATAATCCTCAGATTAAAGCTACAGAATTCTTAATTAGCCAAACAGGAAACTGTGCAGTTGAAATTTAGGCAGATATTGGAAAAACAACAAAGAATCTTATGGCACTCTTAAAGGCTAGCAGATTTATTGTGGTGGAACATTTTAGTGATTAAAACTTACCTGATCAGATGCAAGATAATAGATTAACATAACATATTGGACAGATATTGTGCTAAGAAATACAGTTGACCACTTCACCACCCTCCTTCTCTTCCTTCTCTTCTTCTTGAGTTTGTTTTCTTAGACTGTATTTGTAGGAATGGCTTTTGAAAATGGTACAAAAGAATTGCTTTGTATTTGATTCCAAGCAATTCTGGTACTACTCAGAATTTGGCTGGAAGACCAAGTATTCTCAAACTTTTGTTAGAAAGTCAAGATGCAGCTTAATTGCTTGCTTAGAGTAAAATCCTAAACAGGTTTATTTGAATGTGTTCAATGGGTCTTACTTACATGTAAGCATGAGTATGGTCATGTCCTTATAATTCTTAACCTGAAAGAATGCTTGCTTAAATCCTACCCAATTCTCTGTTTATTTGGGTGTTGTTGTTGTTGTTGTTGCTTATGGGCCTTTAGGTTGATTGTTAGTCATGTTAGGTGTGTTTCTGGAGAAATATCCTAATTTAAGAAGTTAAATAAATGAAGAAAAATGATCAACCATCAAAATTAGCCCTTCTCAATCTGTACAGTTATAAAGTACATAGGGCCAGCATAGTTTAGTGGTTTGAGCATTGACTATGATGCTGCAGGCTAAGGCTCAAATCCCCTTTTGGCCATGGACACCCACTGGGAGACCCTCAGTAAGTCACACTCTCTCAGCCTCAGATGACAGCAAAGGCAAACTCCCTCTGAACAAATCTTGCCAAGAAAATCCCATGATAGGTTTGTCGTAAGGTAACCAGCTTGAAGGCACACAACAACAAGTTTTAAAATGCCACAGATGAAAACTCTTTATGGAAGAGTTCAATCAGTCTTACAATAAATATCAAATTTAAAATGTTATATGATTGTTCTGGTACATGTCTGCAATGAGGAAAATTAGATGCTAGTTGTATATTTTGTTTCTTGTTATCATCTGTTAGATAGATAGGATATAATTACAACAAATCCTATATCCACTTACTAGAGAGTAAGCCCACTAAGCAGAGAGTGACTTACATCTGCATACAACTTTTCACTGTTATTTGAACATGAGTGTCTTAAAATATGGTTTCCTTTCTAACTTCTGAACGGTTTGGTTTATTTGATTAGAATCTGGAACGTGGAATTTGTGGAGAGGACTTTGGTTTGTTTTTCCTTATTGAAGAAGAATTTCAACAGCATTTTGTACTATTAATTACTGAGTTATTGTACTGGGAAAAGAGATGATAAGAGATGCTGGTGTAATAGGTATGAGAAAAGGGGAAATATTCTGTACATCCTTGGACCCTTGCACATTACACAGTTATAATACTATAATTCCACTTTAAGCAACATCCTAGGGAATCCTGTGATTTGTAATTTGATGAGACATTTCTGTTCTTTGGCTGGGAATTCTAAATGCCCCTTTCCTAAACTGCAAATTCCAGGATTTCATAGGATGTTGGCTATGGAAAGTAGAAAGGGTCTCTGCATAGAGACAGAGCCCAAGTATTATCTGTATAGAGATAGAGGCCCTTTTCGCAGCTTACCTTTTTGCAGAGCTGGGGTGCAGGGATCGTGCAAGCAGCCTCTTGCAAGAGGCTCTCACATCCCTGTTGCTTCAGCTCTGCAGCTGCTGCCTGCTCGTGAGCTGGAAGCGTGAGAGCCCCTCCTCTTCCTTCCGCAGTGCACCCCGGGATTTTCCCAGGCTGTGTTGGGGCAGGAATTGTGCGAGCGCATGATAAATATGCGTGAGGCCCCAGAGCAATGCGTGATCATGCACCATTTTTGGCTCAAAGCCGAAAATGAAATAGTGCACAATTGGTGCCTGCCAGCCCTTGGAGCGTCGCATGATTGCGAGTGCGTTGTGTGGACCACTTCTCACAATCATGCAATGCTCCAGGGGCTCTTTCGCATGGCAAATGCCATGCAAAAAGGGCCAGAGTTTGGGCTCTGCTGGATATGTCCCCAATCTAAAGGCAATTCTGATCATGGCTTCTGTCTGTGTTTAATTGTTGTTGTTGTGTGCCTTAAGTCATTACCAACTTATGGTGACCTTAAGGCAAACCTATTACAGAGGTTTTCTTGGGAAGATTTGTTCAGAGGGGGGTTTGTCTTTGCATTTCTCTGAGGCTGAGAGAGTGTGACTTGCCCAAGGCCACCCAGTAGGTTTCCATGGCTGAGTAGGGATTTGAACCCTGTTCTCCAGAGTTCTAATCTAACGCTTACACCACTCCACTATTCTGCTTATAATTCAGGACATGCATCAGGAATTTTACAAGCCTATGAGAAGTTTGTCTTAGGGTCACCATAAGTTAGAAACAATCTGAAAGCAAACAACAACAGCAAGAACAACAACAACATATCAAGATAGGTTTTTTTAGGCAGTTGGGATCATTGTTGGAGTGATATCATAGCTTGTGGGTTGGCATGGAAAATGGACTGTCTCAATCCAATACATTCAGTCTAGAGACAAAATTAAATATAGAATTTTCCAGTGTGGACCAAATAAATAGTAATTTGTTTTGAAGTATGTATTTTAAGGAAATATGTTATGGCAATGAACCAGGCTTACCTGGACAAATAATCCATCACTTTCAGTAATGCTGTTAATAGACATTTGAAAGCAAATTAGAAGGGATAACTAACACCCCGGGGGACAGGATAAGAATTCAAAATGACCTTATCAAATTAGAGACCTGGGCCAAAACTAACAAAATGAATTTCAACAGGGAGAAGTGTAATGTACTACACTTGGACTGAAAAAATGAAGTGCAGAGATATAAGATGAGTGATACCTGGCTTGACCACAGCACATGTGAAAAGGATCTGGGAGTCATAGTAGACCATAAGCTGAACATATGTCAGCAGTGTGATGCAGCAGCTAAGAAAGCCAATGTGATTCTCGGCTGCATCAATAGGATCATAGTATCTGTCAAGGGAAGTAATAGTACCTCTCTATTCTGCTTTGGTCAGACTCCACCTGGAATACTGTGTCCAGTTCTGGGGACCACAGGTCAGGAAAGATATTGATGAGCTGGAACATGTCCAGAGAAGAGCAACCAAAATGATAGAAGGCCTGGAAACCATGTCCTATGAGGAATGGCTTAGGGGGCTGGGTATGTTTAGCCTGGAGAAGAGAAAGTTAAAAGGTGACATGATAGCTATGGTTAAATATTTGAAGGAATGGCATGTGGAAGATTGAGCAACCCTGTTTTCTGCTGCTCCAGAGACTAGGATGATACCTTCAAACCTCAGAAAAGAGAATCCGTCTAAACATTCGGAAGAACTTCCTGACAGTAAGAGCAGTTTGACAGTGGAATACGCTGCCTCAGAGTGTGATGGAATCTCCTTCTTTGGAGGTTTTTAAACGGAGATGACCGATGGCCATCTGTTAGAAATGTTTTGAGGGTGAATTCCTGAATGGCAGGAGTTTGGATTCGATGGCCTTTGTGATCTCTTCCAGCTCTGTGATTCTATGTGTCTATAATATATCTTGGACTGTGTTAGATTCTCATTCTGTTCATTAGACGTTATCTGCCATACACTTATAGATACTTGCCTTCAGTGGGAGAAACAAATGTGTTAACATTTTGACATGAATGTGGGCAATAAAAACTTCTTCAGATGTTTAAACTATTAATATTTTACAATGTTTTTTTTTTTTTTGGCTTCTCCTAAAAGACAGGTAATTTCATTTAATTGCACGTGGGAAAGTACTTTCCACTGTTCCTTCTCTTTTATGGTTAAGTATTACACTTCAGGACAATGCTGTAAAAATAAACTGTGAATGAAATAGTAGAATGCAGATGCACTGGCAACCCTGTGGATTCTGAAAAAAACAGGGGAAAAGATAATGTCTGGGTATTTACTAACCTACATTTATGAGCACAGCTGGCCCTTTTAGGTTTCATTTTAATGCTTTCAGAGAGCTAGTAAGAAGCATGAAGTGTGTAGACAGAGCACACATATGACATATGCATACATACATGATAAATAAATCCTGGACATTCTTTTCTGATTTTCAGATTCCTTTGCAAATGTTTCTTGAGCCTTGAATCCAGCAGCTGAAATCAGAAAGAAAGACGACAAGCTAATAATGTAGTGAGATATCTCGTGTTTAGAGCCTGAATGGAAAATGATCTGTGAATACAGGATGTGGAGGGCAATCTCGTGCATATTTACTTGGAAGTAAATTCCTCACTTTGTCTCATCTCAAGTAGGTGCATCTAGTATTGTAGGCCAAATTAGATACTCTGTACGCTGATGAGATTATAATGTGCACTTTTGAAAATACTCATACAGCCAACTGCTTACAAGAAGGATGGAGAAAATAACATGATGTGGAAGCTTCAGATAATTGTCAGCTGGTACAATGTTCTCTTGTGCTGTATTTTTTGAAAAACTTGTGCACCTCTTTGCTTGCATACATGATAGATCGTCCTTTCTTGCTCTTTTCTGTGTTTTGAGCTGCTTTCTGGAAATATGGTAACACTTTTGGGAGAAAAAATATTTTGCTTTTTTATTACTTTCATTTTCTTTATTAAAAGTTTCATTCATATTTAATATAAATATGACTCACTTTTGTTTTCTATGAATTACTTTCCTTTTGAAAAAGTCAGAGCTAGTTCATTTGTTTCTATAATTGCTATACTTATTGTTACTTTCTTTTTTTATTTTTATCAAATAAGTATTATAAAAATATACATAATATTCATTTATGTATATTACATGTGCATAAGTTTTAATAATAAAACACGTATAATCAAACTATGTTTACTATTATTTTCAACAGAAGACATTCTGATGCCTGTAACTTTTATGTTTTAGGGCCAAACTAGACATAACATTAAATGAATGTTTACATTTAATGTAGGGATGTCATTCTTTGCTAATTTCATTCTTAAAAGAAGCAACTACTAATTTTAGCAATTTCCTTTCTGCTAGAAGAAACTTTTCAGGGCAGGAGAATTAATTTTTGAAGACTCTTTACAGATTATGACTTATACTGTACCAAATTCAGATGTGCTGTTTTTCACACAGAAAACATTTTCTGCACAAGAAAACGGCATTTTATGCATAGAAAATAATACTTCTGTACATAAATATTAAACATAAATAACATGTTTTCTGAGCAAATGGATTGGATGCAGTCTCAGTCAGTGAGAAAAAGGTACCACATAGTTTCCAGTGATTTCAACCAATCTATGTTGAGCATGACTGAATCTACAAATAGCTTCTCTAAAGGAGGCATTTCCCTCAGGATTCAACAGGGAAAGATAGAAATTCTCCTTCCACATTTTCTGAAGTCTCAAGAATTGTTAGCTCCCTTTTGCCTAATAATCTGATACCTAAAAGATTTTCATGTGGTAAGTGTGCATATTAAGATACATGTTATCTTACAGTTACATGTTTTCTTGCAGACATTTTTAAAATTCACATATACTAAATATTTTTAGTGAAGGACTCAGATACTCTTCTCGTCCCTGTAATTGCTTTGTTTTCCTTCCTAGGGAAATTATATTTGCGATGTCAGCCTAGCTCATGGAAGGATCAGCCACCAAAGTCCAGTTAAAAAGGACAAAGGTTACTCATTTTATTGGCAATTTTAAAAAGCAGATAGATGCTATCTAACTAGCAGCTAAGTTTAGCAGAATGATGAATTGGCATAGCAGAGGACTGACCAGGTACGCAGATGGTTATCAGAAGCAACTGTGGCATAACAATGGAATTGAGCAGTGGATTATGTTTAGGTGGTAGCATTTTGTACCCAGCAACTAGCAAAGGGTCAAAGAAGGATCTAGTGCAGATCAAAAGAAGCATGTGCAAATAACTACTACAAATATTGCCATTGTGATGTGACAGTTCTAATTTAATGATGTGATGTCCCATTGGACTGGTGCTGATTTTTTTGGATATGTTACCAAATCTACGTTGACAGGTTGGGCAACTTCCATATTTGTTAATTCATTTGCTTTCTCTTTTTGTCCCCTTTCGTAACCATTCTGTGACATGTATAAGCTGTTTCAGGTTTTCAGTTCAAATGAATGAATTTTGAGTAAAACAAATGAATTGTAAATGGAAAAGTCATTTGGAACTCATTTGTAAGTACCCTCCATTTCTTTTTAGAACTTATGCAAAGGGAGCCCGTTCATTTTTTCCCATTCCTTTGGAAAGCCAGTGTGTATCCCTATGTAGTATATGCTGGTGCTAAGAAAATGTTTAAGGGCATAATTGTGTGCTTTGCCAAAAAACAGCATCCCAAATAGTGAATATTCATGGGGCCATTAGAGGTTCTGAGAGAATCATCTGTCCTTTGCTATTCTACCCTTTGCAGAGTAGCTCTTATGCTTCCCTTCTCGAGCATTTCAGCTTCCTAGGAAGATGTTCAGACCCATCCTTTTGTTATATTACACTGCTACTGCTGTTAAGCACACCTGAACTGTTGATACAAGCTGCCATTGTCCTTCATGTAATGCTATCTCAAGGGCTGACATTCAGAAGAGGGGGAAAAAAGCAAAGTAATAAAGAAGCTTGAAAGAAACTCGACCTGTCTTAAACTCTGTGACTGTTTCAGTTTTATTGCTAAGTATGGAAAATGCAAAGTCTACATTTCTTGGCTTATGTGCAAGCTATTTATTATTTTTGGTCAGATGGGAGCTTGTGCATTTTGGGAAGTAGAGGGAAATGGAAACTTGAAAGCCATCAAAACCTGAATTAACTTGTATTCTCATACTGAAAAGGCGGGGGACGCTCACCATAACAGTCCAACAAAATAAATGGTAATAAAAACAGGACCATTCTTACCAAAGCAAATAAAGATTAGATGTTTATATGTGGAAATAAAGTATAGAACAACTTCTTAATATTGTCACTCCGTGTCTTTGGATTTTTGATTTTGTTCCTCCACTTTAAAAGTTCTTTGATTTAGCAGTAAAACTTAGTTTGTTATAGCAGTTTATCTAGTAACACATAAGCATCAAATGACACTAGGAATCCATATTCTCCTTTCATATGATTTCAGCAATTCCCATTCACTATGAGCAAGCCCTTCAAATGTCAGCAGAGCCCATGACAGACAACAAGGAAGGGTTTTTTTGTTTACAACTCTTGCACCTTTTAAAAGGACAATTTCCAAAGAATTGTCTATTACTCAGCCCACTTGTAGGATTAGATTGTACTGAACTAATCTCTTTTTGATATCCGCACAGTGAAGAATCTAGGGCCCTTTCTGTATGCGGCGAAGGAAACGCTCCCTGCCGCTACTCACCGGCTTTTTGGTGGGTCTGTTCGGGTCCATCCTGACGAGGAGCAGTGCGAGCTCGTCACTCCACACTGCTCCGGCATCCAAAATGACGACTTCCGGTTGGTGGAGGCTCCCCACCAACCGCTGAAGCTCGCCAGCCTAAAGCCCGCCCCTGGCAGATCTGCAGGCTCTCACTGGTGTGCGCCTGCAAATCTGCACCGGAGCGCGGGAATGGAACAGCACGGAGTGGCATGCTCTGTGTTTTTGAAAAACCTGTAAAAACAGTTTTTTAAAAAGCACGCTGCGCAATCACTTCGGGTCGCTCCGGAGTGGACTGAGGTATGGAACTTTGACAAGTAGTCTGACCCAGTCCGCTTCCAAGGTGCGGACGACATCCGTCAGAGGTTGCACCGCGCCATTCTACTTACCCTGTGCAGAAATGGCCTAGGCTTCTTCACTGGTAAATACAGAGATACCAGCTAAGACTTATGGAACAAAATTATGTTGTTGCAGTGGAACTGGAGCATGTACCATTACATCCAAACATATTTCTTGGAAGTCAAGCAAAGCCAATCAATGTTTCTTGGCCATTCTACCACCTAGTCAAAGGAAGTCTTCCATGTTTCCTATGGTCTACTACCAGCCCAAAAGTATCGCTATGTCCCTTGTGTGGTTAGATTCATACAAAATGGAAGAGAAGCCAATTCAATAGTGGCAAAGAGCCAAAGTATACATTACAGGCAAACTGTGTAATGGTGATAGCCTGATAGTCCAATTTGTGTTGTTTTTAAAAAGCCACTGGACTTTGCCAAGCTATCAGTTGCTCCCTCCATAATTTTCCCCAAGTGATTTATTGCTCACCTTCCTATGTGGCCTGAAAAACTTCAGAATTCTGTAGGGAGAAAATCTAAGGGAGGTAATCCAGAGTATAGAAATAGCAGAAGGGGGCAAAGCTATGCAGTTTAGCTCCACCCCTGGAGTTTCTACATTCTCAGTTATTCCATCCTGGCTTTATACCTCACCAAAATACAAGCCAACACACCCACCTACTACCACTAGAAACTAATTGGAGTTAGTTTTGTTTGGCCTTTTACCAGATGGTGTCACATACTGTAGCACAGTCACATTGCCACTAAATTTGTATGACAAAATCTATAGGCAGTGCCCCACTGAATTGGTTTCACAGTAAAAGTGTGATTTGTGTATGAGAGTGTGTGAATGAACATGTATTAGAATGGGGAACAAATGATTATATGAATATGTATCATCTTGGATTCTAAGTAAACCATGTATTAGCACTTTAGCATAATTTTTTTTAAAAAAGGTAGAATCAAGTTTGATTTGGATAACTGCATTCATATAGCCCCAAAAAAAAAAAAAAAAAAAGAATCAATTAACAATGTTTAGCATGCAGTGAAGCATAGTTTCTTTTACAACCATTAGCAAATTTCAAAATCTTTCTGTGGATGACCTTGTAGATAGCTGGCAAACATTTAATCATTCCCAGTTCATAAAGTGAAATGAGTAGGCTAGAATTCCCATTAAAGAAAATATTTTTTGGATCTTGAATCACTAGTTGTTAGAACTTACCATAAGAAAATGCAGTGAATGCCAGTTGTACAGAAGAGAAGGAAATAGAGACTTTTTAAAAAAGAAAAGAAATTCCTATTGACAGCAAAAATGCAGCTTGTGTCCAATTCTTTTTTTATGTCCATATATGTTAGAATAGTTCTGCTGAACTCAAAAGTCATCCAGAAATCACCAAGTCACAAAACTGGGTTGAATGTCCTTCATAGTGAAAACTACATAAACAAACCAAACATGGAATAGCAGCAACAACCCAGTCAAAAGCAAAATCCAACTTTACTGATCAGCAAGCACTTCCTTGCCTCTGCCCAACTTCCTCCCTCAGTCTTCAATAGGACTGAAGTCTCTTACAGAACCTAAATGTTGCTTCCAGAGAGGAAGTAGGCCACACTCATTTATTAAGGAACATAACATTGGCCTTTTCTGCATGGCATTTGCCATGCGAAAGGGCACCTGGAGCATCGCACAATGGTGAGGAGCAATCTGCATGGTGCACTCACAATCACGTGATGCTCCAGGGGCCGGCAGGGGCCGATCACACACCTTTTCATTTTCGTCTGGAAGCCGAAAATGGTGCACGATCGCGCATTGCTCCTGAGCTCCACACACGCTTACCTGACATGCGGAGCCTCTGGAGCCACGCCAGTCACGCTTCCTGCCCTAGTGGAGCCTGGGAAACTCCCAGGCTGCACTGTGGAAGGAAGAGGCAGGGTTCTCGCGCAAGCAGGCAGCTCGTGTGGAGCTGAAGCAGCAGGGACGCAAGAGCCTCTCACCAGAGGCTGCTCATGTGATCCCTGCACCCCAGCTCTGGAAAAAGGTAAGGTGCGGAAAGGGCAATTGTGATTTTGGATTCAGTCAGTCGTTTGAAAGACTCTTCTCTCTGATGAGTACTAAGGCTCGTCTTCTATGGCATATTCATATAATTAACATGTGGGGGTAGGTGACAGTAGCTGGCTTGCTTTGAAGCAACTGATAGGTAGCTATAACTGTAGATTTAATAATGGACAGAATAGTCTACTAGTTTGGCTTTGCAAGTTATCTTATTTCATAATGCACGGTATTGTATATGATAGTAGTAGTTGTTTGATCATTGAGCTGGATCTTACAAGAGCCAGCTTCAAGTTCCCAGTAAACCATGAAACTCACTGAGTGATCTTGGGCTAGTTTCTTTCTTTCTCACCTTGATCATGGAGCTCCTGTGAGCATAAAGCCAGGAGGAAGAGAACTGTGTACTTTGCCTCATTCCAGAGGAAAAGCAAGATATAAATGTAAGCAATTGCTACTCTGTTCCTCAATATGTATTCTGTAAAAAATGTTGAATATTTCCCCAGAAACTGAAGAACTTTATGTCCCTTACTAAAAGGAGCTTTATACTCCGCTGTAAAGAATTACAATCTTTTCTCTCCATATACTAGTTATATTTAAGATTCCTCCTGAGCATTTTATACTATAAAGAAGAAATAATACTTGGAAGTAAACTGGTATGTTTCCCAATATTTGTTGTCTGCTTGGGTTATTTTAATCATTAGGAACAAACACTATAGAAGAAAGGCTATCAAACTAGCCATCACCTGATCACTCATCTATGTTTTATGAAAACATATATGAGTTGGAGTGAATGTGGAGAACAATACATGCTATACATAATGTTTTTCTTTAACCTCAGGTGTTATATACCATATGTTAATACTTAAAAGTATTATGTGGGGAAAGGGAGTGTATTATAGGGCCCTTTCAGACTTTTTTCTTGTATAGCTACACCTACCATTTGGCATAAGATACAGGCAGTGAAGGAATACTGAGGGGTTTTGCCTCAGTTACAACAGCTGCAAAACAGATGGGAAGCTGACATGAAACCTGCCAGAAATCTCCTCCAGCTTTTCCACCCATTTTCCACCAAAGAGAAAACAATTCAGGTGATGCTGGGTATAGATCCAGAGGTCAAAAAGGGAAGGAATCTTACAGTTCTGGCTGTTAGAAACTTTAGAAGAAGAGAAGAGAAAATTCCAACAAATTTAGTGCTTTGGAAATCAAAACAATAAACTTTTATAGAGGCAACAAATCTCAAAACAATCTCAAATATCTTATTCTTAATAGAAAACAACAGGGAAAGAATTGTGCACAACAACGGGCAGGAGAACAAAGGGGGAACACTTAGATCTATGCATCTTTAACGTCATATGTCTTTTAAATCCACATATTTTCCATAACTTGTAGCTTCAAAATGTTCTTTGTTGTTAAGTACCAAAATCTATTAAGGCAAATAAAATTCTATCATCATCATCATTATTTCTGTCAAGGGTATGAGATATAATGCGAGTTTCTTTGATACTGGTGGTTCTATTAGTGACAGTTTAGGTTGCTCATAAGATCTCCTGAGCTGACAAGTCACAGAGAACAGAGAGGAGGGACCCTTTCACACAATTATTGTATTGTGATTCCCCTTTAACTGCCATGGCTACATCCTATGGAATCCTGAGGGTGGCATTTTCAAGAGGCACTAGAACAATCTGACGGAAAATTCTAAATACCCTTCCCTAAACTGCAAATTCCAGGATTCCACTGGATGGAACCATGGCAGTTAAAGTGGAATCATAGTACTATAACTGTGTAGTGTGAAAGGACCAAAGATTAATTGCATCTATCACATAATCCAGACTGTACTTATGGCCTTTAGGTGGTTGAGCCTCTGTATTTGTTAACAGCTTTTCTGCTCCATTGGAAATGTTGTTGGATGTCATATGCCCCACTTGTGAGCACTGGAAGAACATTACTGGTAGTGGGCCTACTTTTTAAGGAGAGAAGACAAAAATTTCAACCATTTTATGTCGCATGCCAGGACAAAGTCAGAGTATAAACTGAATAAGTGAAGGAATGAACAAACAAACAAATGTGTAAAGATACAGGCTTTTTTTTTCCAAAGCTAGTAGAACATTTGTAGAAACAATAGTACAGTGAAATTCTCCATCTGCTATAATATTTAATGTTATATTATTACTGTTTTCAGTGTTTTAGGAAGTCACATAATGAGAAAAAAAATGTGTCCCTGCCCCCAAATGAATATGATCTAAAACAGAGGTAGGCAATTGCATTAGAACCGGGACAAAATCTTTCCTGATTCCTCTATAGATTGCCCCCCAACCACAGCAAACCAAATACCTAAATTTTCCTCTGCAGTCCCTTTCTGGGTAGTTTGGGGTTCTGGGATGCTTGTGGGGGTATTTTTGCATATTTGCTTATGTTTCTTATGTCTCTTTCTGAATAGTTTGGGGACAAGACGTGCCCAAAAATCATGCTAAGTTTTTGGAATGAGGAGGCTGGTGGGGGGCTTTGGGGCCACAAAATTTGAGCCTATGCACTGCATGTGACCCACTGATTACACTTGGCCCATCCCTTTGATAAAAGAGAGACAAAAAGAAATAAAAAAAAGTCAGAGGGACAAAAGCATTTAGTAACTACTTGGGTTTGGTTTCATTCAGGGATGAAGAGAGAAATAGGGCTGTGCTGAATATTTGCGATCAAGCATTTTGTATTGTAAGGAAGGACTGGAATAGGATTGCAGTGGCCTCCTTCCAGAGCACTCTTGTGTTTATTTTTATGCTGTATTTGCGCTTTTTTTCATACCTCTGATGTATGTACTCCTTCATTCCTCACTGCTACTTTTCACTGCCAGTGGGATGGCATCATAAGATGGTGTGGCCAATCAACTCTGACTATTTGATATCACCAAAATCTATGAAACACTGCTTTTACTTGGAATGGGTAGCTTTTACCCATCTTGATAAAATGAAGAGTGTGTTTGCATGGGACAGAGGAGACAAAAATATTTCCTCCATTTTGTCTGAGCCTCATAAAAAAGAACTAAATGAAAAGCATCTCATTAAAGGTAGCTGGAGCAGGGAAGGAACTTGAAAAACATTGCTACCAACTTGCTGTATGGAAACAGAGTATCAGGAATAAAGGGCAGCAGCAAAAGGAAAATCATTTAAGACTGTAGCAAATTCTGAATGACTAAGGGTGGAGAAGAAAAATATATTGTGCTTTGTGCTATTTTTGCGCTTTCTTAAATGAATGTCAGTCTGACAACTGCAAGTACTATAGGTCTGTGGAATTCTGAGCATAGCAATAGAAGGGGTTATTAACTTTGGAGCCAAAACTTGAGCGAAAGCCAGATATTTGTGGAAACACAGTTACTTAAAGTTTTATAATTCTGTTGCATAAGCCTTGTTACCAAGACTTTGTGGTTAGTGTCTAACATTTCTATATGCCTTTCCAATTTTGGAATATATTTTGCTTGCATTAGACTTATATATATACCCTTATTCTCTTGCCATCTTGAATTTTATAATGTGTTAAATTAGGCAGAAATTTTCAAATTAAATTAAATTAAATACAGTATAATATTTTAATTACTTTTAAAGCTCCAAACATTCATAAGAATGGTTTACTTCAGTAAGGTCATGGTTTAAAATATGTGATCTTAGTGTTATAATGAACTGACCATCCAGTGAAGGCAGTAGTTTTTAGTCATTTAGAAAACAATGTTCTTGATAATGTGATCAGGAGAGATATTCCAGTTCTAATCAACTCATGATGAGTTGACTAGGTAACCTCTGGCAAATTATCTCTTACAGTTTCCTAATCTGTGTGATAGCAATAGCAATAGCAATAGCATGTGTATTTCTATACCGCTTATCATCTAAGTGCTTTCTAAGAAGTTTTCAATGTGCTAGCTAATTGCCTCCAGCAAGCTGGGTACTCATTTTACCGACCTGCAGAAGGATGGAAGGCTGGGTCAACTTGGAAGCTGGCAGGATCGAATTTACAACCTCGTGGCTGCAGTACTGGCATTTAACCACTGCACCACCAGGGCTCTTCTGTGTCACAAAACTATGTTGTAGCTTACTTATGTAAACAGAAAAACATTTGTTGTTATAACAAACTGTTTTTTTCTTTTCATTTCTTTTCCCACATACGAAAATGAGCAACGGGAAAACAATCATAAATCCTGTTGTCAGTCCCAACTAAAGTAGGCTCATTGAATCAATGGGATTTACCTATGTGTCGACTGAGTATTCAACATTGGTCAAAGGAGTTTACTCTAGTTGGGACTAACCAACAGCATAATAGCCTGTATGGGTAAATTAATGATAATTTGAACAAACTGATTTATTTGAACTAGCTATTCTATAAGAAACTGAATTCTCCATCCTCTCTCTGTATAGGTTAAAGAGACGTAAAATAACTGCCAATATAATGCTTAAATATTTATTTCATGAAACTGAAACAAGTTTGGATGCCACCGCTATATTCAGTGGCTATCAATAATTTATGTAAAGGTGTTTCATCCTAGGAAGAAAGATTTCTTTGTGTCTCGGCCTAGCCACATAAGACAAGTGAGAGAGCAGAAAGCGAATAAATTTATGTGGTGATGAGGGTAACATGCTGAACAGTCCCAGCATGGTTCAGCCTGGAGGTCTTTGCCAAGAGCAGATGCCTTCAGACACACGTATATTCAGTGATATGCAATAAAACTGCAATCCAGACTTTACCCATATGCCAGTTTGCCAATGAAACCTACTGCTGCTGACGGAGGTACTGCTGCCAAAAAGCTTTTACAGCATAATGTTCACATAGTTACCCTCCACTAATGACAAGAATGTCTAAATAGTGAGTCTTCCCCTGCTGCTCATGCTTCATTCAGGATCTTTGCAAGCTGACAGAATGCAACTTGCTATGCATTCAGTTTAATAGTTAAGCTGATAATGAAGAGATGCATTTCCTCCTGTCAGTCAAGTTTCACCAAGGAGAAACTGTCTGGTGGCAGTTTCTTTATCACTGAGCATATTCTTAATATTTGTGAAATTACTGGCCCCTTCTCATTGGTCTTTACTTCCTGAACAAGCTGTTGCAGATAGTAATATTTTTCTTGAGACATATCAGGGATAGCAAGATGGATACACAGTTAAGGGAGGTGTGCCTGAATGGAGAGCCAGCCTTGTTGTGTGTATGAGCGGATGAAATGGGTGACTGATCTCAGAGCCGCTCAGAATTAAGGCAAGATTTTTAGCCCTAAGTGTCCTAAGTCCTAAGGACCTGACATTATGCTGGAATAAGATTGGCATTGCAGTGATTGCAGAGTTTGGAAAAGTCCCTTTTGGGCCACAACTCCCAGAATCCCCTAGGCAACTTGGCCACTGGTCATGTGATACAGACATCAAGATGGTAAAGTTATGGTCTTCCATGTGTTGTTGGATAATTGTTCTCCTTGGTACACTGGCTGGTTATGTTTGCATCCAATGCACCTGAAGGGCACTTGAGAAGAGACTGACACAACCAGAAACATTATCATGGATGAAGTGGAGGTTGTAACAACTTGAGATCTTTCACACAATTTGATTTCTTTATGGCCATGGTTCCATCCTATAGAATCTTGGGATTTGCAGTTTAGGGAGGAGTAATTACAATTCTCTGTCAGAGAGAGTTCTAGTGCCTGAAGGGGAAACCTGTCCAGTTTGAGATTCAGGAACAGAAGGACAGCAAATTGAAGGTAGCAGTTTATTTAATGACACACTGCTGGTCCAGATGTCAATACTGTATTTAAGCAATCTGACAACAAAGCAAATAGATACCTTACCATTTATAGCAATTTTGAAAAATCTTATTAGCAGCAGCATGCATATAGCAAATTATATAATACTGGAGATATATTCACCAATTATGAAATGGCAGTCATTAAGAGACAACTGAAAATTATCGGACAAGTAGCATGCAAAAATTATTTGTGTTGAACCATTTGCCTACATTTCAGATTGCTGTTCTTAGTAGAAAGTGCAAATTCAATGATGATAGTGTCAGAATGTTGTAGTCGTGCTTAATCTGCTTTTATTTGAGATTTCTAAGAGTTTAATAATTCTGAAGCTTCTAAAATTTTCCTTGATTCATGGTACTTTTCCCTTAGCATGGCTTTACTTTACTTTGGCCTTATACTTAGCTTCTGCCTTTTCACCAAATTAAGAACCCCAGGATTCCATAGGATGCAGCCATGGCAATTATAATGGAATTGCAAGGCTACAACTGTAGAATGTGAAAGGATCCCTTGTCTCTATGACTGAGTCAGCCGGTAGCTTTTATATCTAATGGTGAATCTGCTCTGGGTTTAGTCCAAACCTTAAGGGAGCTGTCCAAGGTGCTGAATCTATTTTGGGGGCAGGGTTCAGCACATTGGTTAACTCCTGCCCCACTGACATGGACGCCACCAGCCTCCATTGTCCTGAGACACATCCTGAGAAAATGGCTGGTACAGATATCCGATATCTCCTTGCTCCAGCAGGGCTAGTCCTGTTTCCTGAACCAAAACATTCGCTATTGATAAACAAAGGAAATATTTCACAAAATCCAGAAGATCCCAGAAGAAACATTTGAAGAAGAAGGATGGGGCTATAATTTTGCCTTTCATTCTTCCCTGAGTTCTGCAGTGCTGCCTGATAAAAGTTATCTGCCAGCTTTTAGCATGTTGTTACAGATTTGCACCAGCTCTTGCCAGGCAAGCAGGGTGGAGCTGTCCAGCCATTCTTTCCTTGTTTCACAGAAGATGACATAGAAGTTCTTACAGCCACAGGGCCAGGAGAAGTTGAGAATGCCCAAAGCAAACTTGTACACTCAAGGTATATAGGCAGCAGTTCCAGGAGGCAGTTTAACTACTTGAAACTGTTTTGCCTTCCGGGCTTGCCAAAGTCCATGGCCAAGAATTTCCTGGAAGTATTGTAAGCTTTCTATTCATATATGCCATTGAGTAAAGAAGATTTTTCCTTTGGCTTTTGATCTCTCTCTCTCTCCCTCTCCCTCTCTTCATATCTATGAGTTTCCTCTTAACCACTTTATATTGTGTCTCCAGAGTTTATTTTTACATTAGTTGTTCTAGCATGTTTCTTTATTTTTAAAATGTAAACGTATAACACAAGTAGATGAACTGCAGTAGACATTTCCAATAACTTTAGCATCAGTAGCAATAATGACTAGAAGGTCTTAATGGTTAGTGTTAAGATTAGAAGAAAAGAAAGAAAGAAAGAAAGAAATCTGTTCCCACAGAAACATCTGGCTAAATTGGATCCAAATCATTCTTATAATATACTTTTTTAAAAAAGAGAGATCTAGCTGTCATTATTGAATTTTGTGGCCAGGAAGGCAACCTCAGGCATTCCAATGACTCATCCTTCAGTGAAAGCTGAAGGAGACTGCTTAAAAAGACTGCTTATGGGCTTGTTTGCTTGGACGTTGAGACAGGTTTCTATTTAAACCAGCAGCTGAAGTGTGAATTTATCTGTGACATTTTTAAGATGGTTGATGAAGCCAAGAGTTGACTAGTGATTCTCATGCTGAACGCTGGCTAATTTTGGATTTACAGCATACGGCATGCCAAGATTAGAAACAAATGGCCATAAAATTTGGGTGGGGAGGGTAATCTGATATAGCAGTCATGCTTTGATTTAAGGCCACTTTGCACATAATGATTTTCCTACACGGATATTACTTTTATACATGCAGCAAAATAGTGCGTATGTGTGTTTATCACACAAGCTTTTTCCAACATGGATGTCCTGTTTATGGAAGGAAACCATAATGCAGGAAAAAAATTCAAAGATATTCAGACAGAAAGAATGCCCAATTAAATATCAGAAAGCTGTGAGCTGGCCTTTAAGTTTGGTTGTGGAAAAGGTACTCTGACATTATTGTCCTGATGTCATTGGATCACTGAAAAAGCTATTTCAAAAAAAGAAAAAGTAGACAGGGACTCTGCTGAAGTACTGAGAAACTATAAAAAGTTCATTGATCCAAAGTAATTCAAAAAACCAAAATCATTTTGGTCATACAAAGTCAAAACCAGTGGGTCCTCCATAGGTGCAGGGGTTCTGTCCCAGGACCTCCGTGAATGGGAAAAATCACAAATGCTCACATCCTCTATTATTAAATGGCAGCAATGTGCACCTGGATGCTGCAGCATGTCCACATGGACATTGGTAGCATTTTAAGTATAGGACATGATGCTCAACAATTGCTTAAATTCACAGAACCAGAAGTTGCTTATATGGTGGGTCTACTCTTTAAAGGTATGCTTGGGAAAAAATAAATCAAATCAAGGATGCATCCAATTAAGGATGCAATGAGCATAAAAAGCTCTCATAACCATATCCCACATGGTTATTATTAACTTTATTCATGCCATGCCCTTTCCCCAAAATTGGAACTCACATAACCCCTTACATAAAAGAACACTTTGGTAATAATAGCACACAGTCATATAGCAAAACAAGACCAAAACTTCCCTTATGACAGCACGACAGTGAATGATAGCTTTATAGTAATTATTGTGATGGTGACTGTGCCTGTGGTTTTCAGGTATGGCTCTCAGATATGGATCTGTGAATCTGAGCTGGCCTGGAGTTCCCAGCACTGTAGAGGGAGTCTCTGTGTTTATCACTGAAGATATTGCATTGTATCCAATATTTACTTTATACTTACATACTTCTTCATAGATTCCTTGAAATCAGTGGGAAAGGCAATTCAGATCTAATCTAAGTCTGGCTGATCTAGTCTAAGCATGACCAAGTCTAGCTCCAACTCATGGTTATTATACTTTCCCCTCAGAAAATCCAAATAAATATGTTTCCTCCTTATTCAAGGGTCAGAAGGTGGCCACACTGAGGCTGATCATGTGTTGCATGACCACATAAACATAGATAAGTATATGTAGTGGGAGGTTCTTTAATATCCAGTTCCTTAACATTTATTAATAGATGGATCAGATTCTCAATTCATTAAATTTCACCATTGATTTCAATAGTTTGTAGTAAGCATCCATAGTTTTGGCTGAACAACTCCTGTGTAAGGCTTCTTGCCTAAATACTCCATATTATTGTATCAATATTTTCATCTGTAATGATGTTTAATTTGTAATGTTCCCTTCCAATAAATCACAGGCTTGTAATGACTCCTGACTGGACTGTGTATTTATTTCAGATTCTCAAGAGGGAAATTATAAATCTGAAGTCAACAGTAAACCAAGGAAGGAAAGAACGGCTTTTACCAAAGAGCAAATCAGAGAGTTAGAAGCAGAGTTTGCCCACCACAACTACCTCACCAGGCTGCGGAGATATGAAATAGCAGTAAACCTGGATCTTACTGAACGACAGGTATGAACGGAGAATACGTTAATGTGGTTCTAAGTGCAGGCCATTACTTTCATGCCAGATCTATCTCATTTGCTGCTAGACATCATAATGTGTGGAATAAAATAAAATTCTAACATGACATTTATATGATGTGTATACTTACTGGATGCCATCAATGTTATCTTTGAAATAGATACTTATGAAATCAGTTAGCACGTTGTTACAGCCATGGAAAATGGATCAGCTCAGCAGCATTTATGCCAGAATATAAGAAATGTATACTCAGAGTCAGTCTAACCTCTCTCTCCCTCTCCCTCTGGTTCTTTCCCCCACCCCCATATGTTCAAATTTGCAATCATTTACAAATGGTTTTTATCACCTTTCCTAGTCTCCTTTATTATAATTGCCATTATAAGCACCATTCGTCTGTACTGGATTAATTTTAACATTTCACACAAAATATTAATATTAATGGAACTAATATTAATGGAACTAATGACAATGTTGGTCAACAACTGGATGAAGTGTTAGAATGCTTCTTCAAGGTATGAATCTGTACGTGTCTGGAATCTAATTCTTTTAATGAAATTTCCATATGAAGTTATCTTGCAAATTGCAAGATGAATTCTGAAGTCTTAGCCATCAGCAAGCCAAGAGTGGCTTTGTAGTTATGCCTCAGCATCCAAGGAGGAAAAAGAATGGAGTTGAAGTGATGGAAGCTGGAAAACAAATGAGGCACAGAGAGGAGTGTGAGAGTGAAAGATGAGTGAGTGTGGTTGTACAACTATCCAAAACCACATCAAAAGCATCAGGTTCAAATCCAAAAAGAGAACAGGAAGAGTAGGCATTTCCTGATGAGAGCAAGATTGGTGACGGGGTGTAGGAATGGGAACCCAAATCAGGAATGTGGAATCTATTATGCTGAGTATGTGCTATCAAGACTTCAATCCAGGGCTCCAAAACTGGTTAGAAAGACCTGGTAAACACACACACACACACACACACACACACACACACACACACATGAAATAGAGTGTTACTTAAAGAGAGATCTCCAAATGAGCAAAAGGCAAAGAGGATCGTCTATCCTTCTTGGCAGAGAGGGATGCCATTCCTGTTATCTCCAGATAGGGAAAAGAAACAGTCCAATTTGAAAGCCTAGAAATTTGCTGCAAGTCAGATTAGAGACATGCAAAGTTGTAGCTCCTCCAGATGTTGTTGGACTGCAACTCCCAGCATTCACCATCACTGGATATCCTGTCCCCATTTACTGTCCTGTATATTCCTGAAATCCCAAACCTGGCTTGACTTAAGTGGGCTTAACCCTCCATGAATCTGATGGATTTATGTAACCTTAATTCTGCATTAAATATAGTTTTGGCCTGTAATTCTGTTTTACTAGCTGGTCACTCCTAAACTAGTGCATGTTGCTATGAATATTTCCTCACTCCTGACTCATTAAGGGTCCCACCCAGCCTCAAAAAGCCAGTCTATACATGTTAAGCTTGCATTCTCGCACACACTTACTCAAAACCCATCAAGATATGTTTACTTCTGAGTAACAATGCTGCACCTTTTTTTTGAAAGTGTGGATTGAGGAAACAGTTTTCCAGGAAATAGCCCATAATGCTGGTGTAACTTCTGACCACCAAATTTTGTTAGACTTGAACTCACAGCAACCCAAACTACAGCTAATGTTAGCAATCCCATGAGTTTGAGTCTGGCAACGACTGAGGGCCACAAGTTACCTTAACCTATTCTACTTTATGTGGAAATCCCCCTTTCTTGCATATACCATGTAGAAATGAATATATATATTTTTTACATTATTTGTTTGTTTGTTTTATACGCTATCTTTGGCAATTTCCTCACTGGACTGTTATAGTGCTACTATTCCGCTTTCAGTCCTGGGTTTGCAGTTTGGGGAGCGGCCAGTCTAGTACAGAAATGGCCTTTCTCCTGGCATGGGACCCAAAACAATCTGCAAAGGCTAAAAACAAGATAAGCTAGAATCCTGACAATAAAATTTAAAACACAATTAAATAATAATAGTAGCAGCAACAGCAACAACAGCTATCATATATTTGTATGTACATGGTGCAATCTTCACATTAAAACAAGATTAAATTTTAAACATATTTGACAATGGGTGCATGTGTACAGTGGCTAGCTATTCTGATCAAGTAAAGACAGGAGTGGCTAAAAAAATAAACCAAGGTTTTATTGTAAGAATTCCATTCAAGATAGGCAAGCTCTCTAACAATGCTAAGCTAACACTGAAAACTATTTAATTTTATCACTGCTGGTCTCTCTAAGACTTCTTTAACTCTATGAGTCCTGAGCATTACTGTATTTACAATGCAATCAATAAAAATATACTTTCTCTGCTGGAAAAAAAAACTCTACCTCGTATTGGAAACAATTTTCAACTTCTGTGGCATAAGGAGAAAAAGAAGAGAAGGTTTAATTCTGTTTAGCCTAAAATAAATATTGCTGAAAGTTGCTTGACTTCTGGTATGAAAAAGGAACATGTTCATTGTTATCATTGCAAGAACATTCTGCAGTGATTTGGCACTGACTACAGTACATTACTGTTGTTTCAAATCTGTTTTTAAAAAGGGGAGGATCAGAGAACATGATGATGGGGGTGTTTTCTGTGTCTCAAAGGCAGTTCTTCAAACGTTTTGATTCAATATGCTGTGTAAAGAGCATGAGCGCTGGGATATATATCAGCGCCATAGGAGCTTTCAGAGAAGGAGAAAAACACACACCAAACCTGCTGAGCCAAAGATATTCCTCAAATATTCTTTGCTGTATAACTATGGAAACATCCAAGGAAGTCTGGTCTTCAAGTCTTCCTTCATTTTCTTTTCTTCTTTTCAAAATGCGGTAGATGCCATGTCAAATTAACTTAAATTGTAATCTATTGATTTTTTCTTTTTCTTTCTTTTAAAAATATTTTTATCAGATTCCAAATTCAAATACATAAAACAACAAATAGGGAACTGCATAGTACTAAGACAAACAACACCAGCAAAAAAAAAAAAACCTAATCTAAAAAGACATAAGACAAAACTAACATAAAAATTGGGCTAGAAAGGTATACACATGACTTCTAACCCCCCAGTTGATGTTTACAAAATATAATAGTAGATATACTTCCTCAACGTTATAAGATTCGTAAGTACTTCTGCTATATTAATTGCAAGCTACTAATATTTGAAACCCAAAATTGAAGTTCTCTCCCAATGATCTCTCAAATATGCAGTCAGCATGTCCTAACCATTCTTAAATCTACTCAGTGATCCTTCTTTGATTAAAAATAACCAATTTGTCAATTTCTGCCAAAATGATTAATTTCATCATCCAATCTCCTTGCACTATATACTAGGCCATTTAATCCTGTGACAATGGCTCTTTCCACACCTTACCTTCTTCCGGCACTGGAGTGCGGGGATCGTGTGAGCAGCCTCCGGCGAGAGGCGTCTGGGGTCCTTTGGCTCCACACAAGCTGCCTGCTTGCGCAAGAGCCCCGCCTCTTTCTTCCGCAGTGCAGCCTGGGACCTTCCCAGGCTGCGCTGGGGCAGGAAGCGCGACTGGTGCGGCTCTGGAAGCTCTGCATGCCAGGTAAGTGAGCATGGGGCCCAGGAGCAATGCATGATTGCACACCATTTTTGGCTTCTAGCCAAAAATGAAATGTGCGTGATTGGTTTCTGCCAGCCCCTGGAGCATTGTGCAATTGTGAGTGCATTGTGCAGATCGCTCCTCACAATCGTGCAACGCTCCAGGCACCCTTTTGCATGGAAAATGCCAGGCAAAAAGGACCAATGCCTCAGCTTCTCACACTTGCATTTCATGGTACCTCTCCAAATCCCACCTGCATCCTTATCCCATCCTGTCTTTGTTTCAAGTTATAGGACCTTTCCTTTTGCTTTCTGTGTGGAAATTCATAAGCAGTTTTCCAACATATTTACCCTAGTATACACTTTGTGTGTATTTTCCACATTGAATAGAGGAAATTGGGCCACATTTCTTGACTGTACTTATTTTTAATTTCACATTTTAAAGTGTGTATGTATATTTATGGCTGGAATTCTGTTGATTAGTCCCAGGTAGGATAGATTCATTGAATCACGTAGGTTGACCCGGAATTTACTTAAATCATCACATTGGTAAATCTAATTGATTCAGTGGGACGCCTCTGGTGAATGTGAAGAATAGGACTGTGACCTCTGTCTCTTTTTGTCTGTGTGTGTGTGTGTGTGTGTGTGTTTAGAACAAAAGTTATCACCAGGCTTACTGTTTCGTAGGCCTGTTTCATAGCATTCCAAACACCTTGACCAACCACAGTGTGGTTCAATGGCAGAATTTTTATATGACCATATTGTTCTTTATAATGGGCCAGTGGAACCCAAACAGTTGCACAGAGACTTAAGCTGCAATCCACTGCAATCAAAATATTTAAGTATCTAACACTGTGTTGGGTTGTGTCCATTGTGTTCTGAGTCCATTCTCCATCCAACGCTTATTTTCAAGAAGGCAGCCCCCTTGTAGGTGAAAATAGCAATTCAACAACAAGACTGTGTTCCCAAAACATTGTTGAACTTGGTGGGTTGTATCCACTGCTATCTAACTAGGGGAATGGTTTGCTTCTCCTCCTGCTGAAAGGATTCCCCCAAGAGTCCCCCACATGTTCTCCCAACTGCTCTGGAAGGGGGACCTCCTATGAGATAGACATGAAGCATGTGGGTGAGTGCAGAATGGGAGCAACAGCAGCAGATCCAGGGGACAATTTTGAGGGGCTCACAAACAGCCAAAAACCCCTCCTCGCCAAAAAAGAAGAAGAAGAAACAAAACAAAGTGGTAAAAAATCTAGTTCTGGTTTTGAAAAACAAGTAGTATGTGTTTGTTTTAAAATGTTAAATAGTGTGTGGGGGGTGCTCCTTTGATCTATTTTAAAAGATGAGTTGCTTGTTGTGAAGGTTTGTAAGTGAATCATTTAACCCATTTTTATCAGAAAAAAAGGAAACAAGTAAGGGGCTAGATGCTATCAGAGGCTACAGAAAGAGCCTCCACACCTACTTGTGATGTATGGGAAGAGGAAAACAAGAGAAACTCCTTATCTGTTTGCAAGATACTAGACGGAATCTGATAAACACATTCCTGATTCTTTTTGGTGCATAAGCACATAGTGGAGGGAAGCTGCATCCAAACTCTTAGTATTATACTCTGACAAGAACAGAGGGAGCGCAGCGGGGTGCTAAAGGCATGGCAGTACAAATACCGAGACTGTCCAAATACTGGGGTGGGGGAGATGGAGAAGGACCTTCTTTGTTGTGGCATCACATTTATGGAATCCACTCCCTTTAGATGCCTCATTAAATTTTAGCACCAAATTAAAAGAAGGCTTTTTTTAAAAGCCTTTGGGTCTAATACTTTTATCCAGTTATACAGACACATGGTTTTTACTATTTTACTTGTTTTAATTTGTTAAACAGTATACCATAATACAGTTTTGCGCTATATATTATTTCCATGGATATAGGACAGGATATCCCACATCTTGGGATATTATAATGGCTTAGAGGAATTTATAACAAAGAAGTAAAGTTGCCATCCTGTGTGGTATATAATTCTTTAATTTGTTAGTGCAAACAGATAATCTTTCCTAGTGAGATTAAATAACAAAGCTGACTTATTTATGATACAGTTCAATTATCACTCCATTTTAAAACCATAGGTTATGGCGTACCATATCAGATGTAATGCAGGGCATCTGTGAGCAGGATCTCCTGAGGTTGTTCCTTTTTTTTTTTTTAAAATCAAAGTGACTGTGAGGAGAGGGAGCAATTCAGATCATGATCACAGTGCAGAGGGAGCATGAGACGACAAAGGATAAAAGAGAGGAGACTGGCAACAAACTGTAGACAAAAAAAGGGGGGAATCAAAATGCCTTGGGTGCTGAAAAGCGTGTATTGACATACAGAAAAAATAATTTAATTAATCCATTTGCTGGACATGTGTCATGCTGAACCATATGCTCTCTCTGAATATTACATTAAAACAATATGTTTATGAAACTACCCTTAGGCTGTAATCCTTCCCCTAAATGGGAGTTAATTCTAAGTAAGCAGATGCTGGATTGCATTGTTTATCTCCTTAAATATCAGAAAATGTCACTTTATGCAAATTTAATGTTTTAACAAACTGCATTACCAATATGTTTCCACATGTGTGCATAAACAACAGTTTGTTAGGCCATTTCTGCCCTATGTTGTTATAGTGCCGTTATTCCACTTTCAACATCCTATGGAATCCTGGGATTTGCAGCTTAGGGGGAGGAAAGTTTATAATTCTCAGCCGGAGAGCTCTTTGGCCTCAGCTAACTACAAACCCCAGAATACCACAGGATGTTGAAAGCGGAACAATAGCACTAGAACAGTGTAGGGCAGAAATTGCCTTAGTCAAATATTGTAACAGAAGTTAGGTAATTATGGAAGAAATACAAATTAATCTTTTCCCAGTAATGTTATTTTATCATCCATACTGTCGCAAATGCTTTCTTGTTGTTGTTACGTGATTTGAAGCCGACTCTGACTTGTGACAACCCTATTCTAGGATTTTCCTGAAAAGATTTATTCAGAGAAGATTTGCTATTACATTCATCTCAGGCCGAGAAAGAGTAACTTGTCCAAGGCCATCCAGTGAGTTTCCATTGCTGAGAGAAAATTCAAATGCTGGTCTCCTGGAGATCTATTTCAACATTCAAATTGCTACACCATACTGGCAGCCTTACATGCTTGCTGGGGTAGGGGAATTTTAATCAGGAAACTGGCATTGAAATCGGCAAATGATCATGGTCTGAATAAATGTTCATCCATCCTCAATTCTTTGATATGAAAAATATACATTAAAGATATATAAAAATGCTGAAGAACTCATTCACAAGTGCATGTAGTCTGGCCCTGACAGGATATAAAGGATGACTGACTCATGGGAGATAATGAGAATATTTCTTTAATAAAAAATATTGAAAAAGATAATGGAAAGTCATGTGAGGAAAAATAGAATTAACACTTCCTGCTCCTAAACAGTTAAGCTTGCTGATGTGAGATTGGCTTTTTTTTAGGTAATGTACATGTTTTCAAAAGAGCTGTTTCTCAGTTAGGATAATGAAAGAGTTCAGAAACTAACAGCACTGTTAGTGATACAGAGTTTTTCCTAATCTGATGCTCTTTGTGACTTCCAAACTATAAGAACATCTATTAGTAAATGGGCAGATACTCCACCTGCTTCTTCAATACAGGAAGTTTTTATAATGTGTTGCTGGGAGGGTCAGGAAACCACCATATTTGAAGGAAAGATTGCAAAAAATATGGGGTATGGTTTTTATGTTTTATTTGGTTTCTGAAATGGTGTCCGCTTCCTGCAGTTCTGGCCATGGAATGTGAGATCCAGTCCCAGTGGTAATGTCTGTTGGAGCTGCTTGCAGGAGAAACCGTCAAATACCGTTTACACTGTGTATTCACACACGCAACCATGCTATTTTTCTGGATTTCAAGGAAAGTCATTGTTCGGAGGAAAACACAACAGCCATAGTTTCTTTTCTTTTCTAAGTGTCTAAGTGTCAGACTTATTTTAAAGCACTGAAGTGAATTCTCCTCTGACAGACATCTTGTGCAAGTTTATGGATTTTTTTTAAGGAGTGCCACCTGCATTGAAGTGAGCCCAAAGTTTGACCTTAGGATGAAAGAATGCTGATCAGGGTCTTACCTTTCTACTGTTGCCCTTCACACTCTGAAATTGTCCTACTATTCCTTGTACTTGTGCCGTGTTCTTCCCCTTGGACAGTCTTAACACTCTACTCAGAATAAAACAGACATGGGTAGAAATTTTTCCTCGGTGTCTGGTCTCAAGGAGATGTTCAACCTTAGGTCATTTATTCCTCAAGCTATTTAAGCAACAGCTTAATCATCAGTCTGAGAGACCTAAATACTAAAACCAAGTCATCAACTAAGGGAAAGGAAGCTGTGTTTTCATGCCAGTGAACAGATGTGCCTAGCAGTTCAGTCCGTAATTGCTGATTTAGAAATAGTTGCTGATGATGTAAGGAGTCCCCTAACACAACCATATATATCTGTTTGAAAAAAGCTGCTCATGTAAAGAAGTATTGCAAAAGTATAAAACTACTCTATGGTACTTAAGCTGCAACTCTATTCATGCTTACTTGGGAGGAAGTCAAATTGAGTTAGTGGAACCTTTCTGAGTAGACATGCATAATATTGCAGTGTCAGTCTGAGAAATGTCTGGGTTTATCCAACACCTGCTTCTCTGTAAAATAAAAAAAGAAACCCTACCTGCATAGAAATAATTGGATTTAGACTAGGGTGGACAACTGCGTGGGGAACAGGGGACAGTTTTTACCCTGAGACCCCCATAGGCTGCACTTACTCATGCTGTCCAAAAAGAACTTCTGTATTTGGCTGCACATCAGCCAAAACAGTAATGTAATATTGTTTTCACTTGCCATTTTGGCTCATATGCAGCTGACACAGAGGTGCTTTTGGAGATGGGGTTTCTGGGGGGTCTAGGAGGTCATTTTGGTAAACGTTTCAAACGAAAATCACACTTTTAAAAAAGGAGTGATTATGGAGTGGCTTGGGAGCTGGAGGGACCCATTGGCCAACATCCTGTTGGTTATTTCCAACAAGAGTAGACATATTCAACCAATTGTTGAAGCATCAGTCAACATGTAGATAAATACCATTAATTCAGTGGGGCTACTCTGGTCAAAACTAACAAAAGGGCTGCACTTTTCCTTTTCCTCATTTACACTTGTAACATGTAAATGTATAGATACAAGACAGCCAGTCAAAGGATAATCTTTGTCTACGTAGAGAACTTTAGCTCTCTCCTGGAGAAAAGAACCAGTTCCTGTGACTGCCTCCCTTCCTGCCTGCCTTCTTCTTCCTTCCTCTTTCCCTCCTTCCCTCTCTCGCTCCCTCCCTCCCTTTCTTTCTTCCTTCTGAACTGCAGCTGTGGTAATGAAGTGATGGTCTGAATTATTTGTCACACACTGATTTCAGTGCACCATCATCCAACTCATTTTAGAAGAGGTTGTTAAAGCATGCCAGACTGTGACCTTCTTGAACTCTCATAACTGGCTGATCAGAGCACATGGCTTGTGTAAGAGAAAGACAGCAAGGTAGAGAAAGGCATACAAATACAGAGGGAGGCATGCTGACCATAATACATAAGAGAGAAAGGATGGGAAGAATGTTTGAACATTCAAGGGAACAAAAACAAAAAAGGGGCTTTTCAAATGTCCAAACACCAACTTGAGGAGAATTGTCCCCGAATCTGCTTCTCATTTCCCACCCAGTCTATTAATAGAGACAAGAACTGCTCCACCCTGATTCACTTATTTCCTATCTCCTCAAGCCAGAAGGGCATGGAGCAACCCAGTAAGGAGGATCATCATTGTGGGCTGTATACCAATAGTAGGTAGGCTGTGATGACATCTGCATAGTCATGAACCAGCTATCGAACACAGGTGGTAAGGCAATAGTGTCCCTGATTCTTGCCTGACTTCCCTCCTGATGTCACACAGAGGTGAGCTGGGGCAGCCCCTGCTGATCTTAGGAACTTTCTGCTCACTGCAAGACCTCTTCAAACACTGTATAGTTTACAAAGACATCAAGCAGTGGAGAGAAAATTGGTTAAATTATTTGTTCTACTTTGCGGGAACAGATAGTTTAACACAGCATGTACCTAAAAGACAGTAAAGCAGCCAATTACATTGTCCATACAATGCACTGATTTCCAAGAAATCAGTTAACACTTGCACATTCAGGGTTAGATTTGGAACACTTTCAGATAACAACTTTTTCAATCTGCAACAGCATCATCATCTAGAAGTAAAGCACCTAGAATCTATTATCATGCTAGTTGTTGAGATAGTAATTAACTCTTCATCAGTCTGGAATCTAGAGCCTTAATAAAGTACCTCAGTGACACCTAGCATGAGCATGGAGTGCTACAATATCTGCTTTGATACAACCATTCAGCAACCCATTTCTACCAGTCAGGTCCATTTGAACTAAGGGCCTTTCTGCCCTACACTGTTACAGTTCTATTTTTCCACTTTCAACATCCTGTGGGATTCTGGAGTTTGTAGTTTACTGCGGCCAAAGAGCGCTCTGGCCGAGAATTTTAAATGCCCCTCCCTAAACTGCAAAGCCCAGTCTCTGTGCAGCTTCCAATGTCACAGGTGCAGATTCAGCACAGGCAGTTTGGTCTGGAAATACATGTGAAATGTCAGCCCAACTTCATTCATGTTGCATTAAAAGAAAGTTGTTGACATGTTTAAATTATTATACCATTTGTACTTTTGTTTTTCTGTGATTGCTATTGGTGAACTTACATGAATAAAACCATTCTGAAAAACTATTTAATACAGTTTGTTTAAATATGTATGTATGTATGTATGTATGTACTAAAGTATTTATATTTCATCTTTCATTGTGAGATCTTAGAGTCAAACAATATAAGCAGCTTAAAACAGTTTCAGATAAAAATGACTGAATGCAAGCATACCTCAGTTAACAAAGCTTCTGACAAAGAAGTTCCTTTTTACAAAATCTTTTTATACCTGCCCGGTCTCCCTTTTTCTTCATTTTCCGTCAACTGGAAGGGTTCAACAGCATTGGCATTGAAGGATTTACTTGTTGGTTGTTAACTGGAAGAGTTTAACAGCATCAGCATTGAGACCATGGTGAAGAAGGACTAGAGAAATGCAGATTTTCAGTGGCAAGTTGCAGCAACATCTCTGCAGTAAACAATACAGTGAAGCTTAAGGTGGGAGAAAGCAGGATTCTGCTCTAGTCAATCCTATTGTAGCTGTGTGCGTCTGTCTACAACAGGCAAGATAAAGAGCAGTTCCTTTCAGGATCTCTTCTTGAGCAAGTATGACATTGAAAAGGAGAAGAACAGATAAGCCTGCCTTACCAGCTCACCCCAGTATGGTAAGAGAAATTGAGAGAGAGAACATAAATCTATGCATCTGGCCATCAAAATGGAAACCATAAAGAAGATGAAGACTGATGAAACAAAAAAATTGTTTCTGGATACATTTTGGAAGAACATTTCAAGTGGTCTGTAGAAGTTCGAAAATGTTTTTGTTTACTTTTGCAAAGCTTACTTGATTTGGTTGTTTCATTTCACATGCACATATTGGTAGTTTTGGATAAAAGGTCTGCTGAAATATACATTGAACTGCGCTTCTTTTTTTTATAGTATAAGAACTTATCCCTATACTTTCCATGTTATTTCTGTCTCTGGTACAAAAGTTTTTGTTAAAAAAGTAATGCCTAGGAACACATCTGCTTTGTTAACTGAGGTATACCTGCAATTTAAATAGAATAAAAGCATATTAAATATATCACAGGTTAAAGGCTAAAACAGTTTAAAAGCATGTACATGTACACTCTAAAAAGTAATAAGATTAGGCCCCAAAGACGTTAATAAAAAACCCTTTTTAGAACTGCCCTTTCTTTCTCAGATTGTAACAGTTATTTCCCCTCTTATTATGTCTTCTGACTTTTATGCAAACTACTTTAACTCTTTTAGATATACAGGAACTCTGTTAAGTATGGACTTAACAGGAATTTAAGAGAATTGATTTTCAGAATTCACACATCCTTCCTATTTCTAAAATGTAGTAGGATCATGTATCAGTTCCATTATTGACTCGTCACGGAACCCAAAGGAAGTTCAGATTTCATCTCCCTGAATTTGATCTCTGGAGGAAATAGCACATGAAACATCCTTCACAAGGTTGTTATATTTAGCACATGCAATAAAAGGAGCTCAATGCTATTTCTGTTCCAGAGTATGATAAGTTGTTCTTCATTATAAATTAAGAGGCAAGAATTCGACAGTCTAACGGTATTAAGTGAAATACATCGGAGTATGGATTTTAAGTGAGTGGCTTAAGCCCTGTAATAAAACATGCATTTTAAAACCTGCTAACTAGCACTTTGAAGCAACACATTTAAAACTCAAAAGAAAAGATAGGGGCTTTTTTGGCCTTTATGAAATTTGCTTTTGATCATGTTAGTGTATGATAGAAAAGATAGATGAATACAAATTGCTCAGAATCATGAGGGAAAATTAAAGAACACTCTGTGGGACAAGATTTTAAAAAAATGGACAACAAGCTAGGAAAGTAGTTTCCAACCTCAAGGAAGTTAGGAGCTAATGGATAAATCAGGCGTCTCTCGTAATCCTTATCTACAGGATGGTGGTGAGCAAAATACAAGTCTCAGCTGGTGGACTACAACTCCCAGCATTCTTGACCATTGCCTATACAGGTTAGGGCTGATGAGCACTGGAGCTCAACAAGATCCAGAGGGCCACATTGTGCCCAAGTCTGTTCCAGGAGCAGTGTGGAAGTGATTGGCAGCCAATTTCTCAGGAAGATTGTTCTGAGGAAGCGATAAATGAATCTATAGCCATTTCTGCACTAAACTGTTCTAGAGCTATTATTCCACTTTCAACATCCTATGGAATTCTGGGGTTTGTAGTTTACTGAGGCCAAAGAGCTCTCTGGCTGAGAATTCTAAAGGCCTCTCCCTAAGTAGCAAGCCCCAGGATTCCACAGGATGTTGAAAGTGGGATAATAGCACTATAACAGTGTAGTGTGGAAATGGCCAAAGATGCGAACTATCTCTAAAACAGAAAAAGAAAGCAGCCAAGAGAATTATAAGATAAGAGAGAACTTCAAAAGAAAGCCTGGCTTAAGCAGACTGTGTTTTAAAATTCATGTTTTGGATTCACTCGATTTACGTTTTTCTTAACTAAGGAGAGGGATGGTTTTCAACTTGAAGGGTATGCACATACACATGATTACTCGACACATTCCATTATGAAGCTGGTAAGAAGTAGTGTGGTGTAGTGTTTTGATTTTTTGACTGAGGCTATTTCCGCACTACACCGTTATAGCGCTATGATTCCACTTTCAACATCCTATGGAATCTTGAGGTTTGCAGTTTCGGGAGGGGCCAGATGGCCCCTCTCGAAACAGCAAACCCCAGGATTCCATAGGATGTTGAAAGTGGAATCAAAGCGCTATAACAGGCTAGTGTGGAAATGGCCTAGGACTCTGGGAGATCACTATTCAAATTCCTGCTCTGCCATGGAAACCCACTGGGTGACTTTGGTCCGTGGCCTCAAAGGAAGGCAATGGCAAATCCCCTTTGAACAAAGCTTGTCAAGATAAGTCTTAGGGTAGGATCACCAAAAGTCAGATCCAACTTAAAAATACATAACAATAGTTTCCTTTACTGTAAGTCCCTCTAGAAAACATGTATTTACACATCTTTGCTTTAGAACAGATATGGGAATTTTGCAGCTTTCCATGTTGGTTAGACTTCAGATCCTGGTAGCAGTTGCTAGCATAGTTAGTGATGAGGAATACTGGGATTTGCAGTTCAAACAACATCAAAGAGGGCAACAGAATTTCCAGTTCTGATCATTAATCCCAACTAGACTAGATCCATTAAATCAATGGAACTTGGTAAATCAATGACTCTACTGTAGTTACACTGACAATTGGATTTATCCCATTATCTCAATGTACTCAAGTGATTATGCTTCCTTGAAGATTTTTAAGATATACCGAAGCAATTTTTAAAAAGCCTAACATTTCTGAAGATGCCAAAAACCATGGGAAATCATGAAGAACATGTGTGTCAGAAGCTATACCTGGAAAGACACCAAATTTCTTCCTGCCTAATTTCTTCTATACATTGGGGAAGTATCTTGAAACAACTCTGTCAAAGGCAATGCCAGTTTGGTTCCTACATGAGTAAGGGATCTTCCTATATCCATGACTTCATAGCTCTTTGAAGGATCTCATTTGATTCTGGGAATCTAAATGTTGGCTTAGCTTGATGCCCTTCTATTCATCCCCAACTAGACTGGCAACAGATTTTGGAAAAGTTACGTGTTTGGACCACAGCTCATAGCTGTGGTCCACAGCTTTGGCCAGTATGTCCAGTGACCATGTTGACTGTGGGATTCTGGGAGCCCAAAAAAGTAACTTTTTAAAGCTTTGGCTGACACTTCTATCCCACTGCTCCTTATCAGAGTTCGGTATTGCCTTTGATCTGCCTAGAACAGGGGACAGTGAAGTGCATCCCTCCCAATTTAGTTGAACTGCAGCTCCCATCAGGCTAAGCCACCATAGCTAATGGTGAAGAATGCTGGAAGCTGCTTACCAACAATATCTTCAGGGCTACAGTTTGCCTGCTCTAAACTAGAAACTGGCATCCTTCCCCTGATGTGTCTTAACTGACATAAAACATGTCGATCTAGATACAGTCTTGAAACTCTGAAGACTAGAAACTTACACATATTTACATGGGAGCATATTGTCTTGAATTCGTGGAACTTAATTCTGAATAAATATGCATACATTTGCATTATACAACTCCCTGTGTGCCTCAGCTAGGTGTGGTTACAATCACATATGGTTATTTCAATAAATAGAAGGCAGAATTAACTATCTATGCAATGCATAGCTTTCTTTACGATGATGCTAGAGGCAGGTCTTTATGAAAGTAATTATCTTAACATTTTGTCTACCCCACATTTTAGCAACCTGCAACCCATGTGAGGCCCTAAATTCTCTCGCTAATGTACCTTTCCTTCCCTTGCAGTCTAAAATTAGGGATGGGGAAGACATTTGTTTAGTTCATGATTTGATGCAAACTTACTGTTTTCAGTCGCTATACAAATTGAAATTCAGTTATTCTTTGAAATTTTCATATTTGTTAATTTTGCAATGCAATTCTTCAATTAAGAAAAAAATGTACAAAAGCGTGCATATGGGGAAAACAACACATGAAAATCCTTTGTGAAAATATTGCGAAAAACATTAAGCTTAGAAAATAGCTTACTACAATATCTCTATTACTGCAACATTAATGAGATGGCAAGCACCAAGTATAGACAGAGATGCTATAGTATTTGCCACTGTGGCACATGGTGTTCTTTGGTGTTATTGTCTCTTAAGAATACCATGCTTTGTGCCTGAGGCCTTAATACCACTGCATCCAAAGAAGTGGTTTTATATCCATGAAAGCTCATGCAAAAATAAAAACCAGTTAGTCTTAAAAATGCTGCCATCTTCCTTCCTTCCTTCCTTCCTTCCTTCCTTCCTTCCTTCCTTCCTTCCTTCCTTCTTCCTTCCTTCTTTTTATATTACCATTGACTAAACTGTTTTAGAACAACCTCATCTCTTAGCAGAAGAGAAGAGGAAAGTTTTACTTACCCAGGAAGGAAAGATTCTCCTTGGTGTTGGAGAGCAAGGAGGTAGAAGAGCCTTTTAGTACCCAATTTGCTTCTTTTGCCCTTTCTCCTGCATGTGACTGTGTAAAGTCAGAACATGTGTATATGTGTAGTGAGTAGAGGGCAGCTGTGTGTGTGTGTGTGTGTGTGTGTGTGTGTATTTGTGAGATGGAATGAAAGGATGGAGTCACAGGTACACCTGCTGGTGACTCTGGCCATCTTGACTGCTGACATTATGCTCCGTGACTCAGTGACGCATGCACTGCAAAGGGAGAAAACTTGCCCACCCCTGGTTTGTACACAAATTGGCTTGATAATAAGCTAGATTTTACTGATGTATATGAAGGAAAGTACTCATTTCTAGTACCCGGTGCTTATTGTCCAGCTTCCTGGAACATACACAGGAATTTGCTGAATCAGACCACTGGTCCGTTTGTATTCATATTTCACAGATGAAAGCTAGATCGCGTGTGGCCAAGAAACCTCAGGGTGTGGCCATGATGGCAAAAGTTATCAATAAGGAAAAACACACAAGCTAGAAGAGGCCGAAGCAGTTTGCTTTTGCCTGAGCCTACTGGGAAGAGCAATACTCTGCCCCTTCTGTCCAATCCCCCTGCTGAATTAATTGAATATAAACTACTCTTGTACTTTGCACTCAGTATGCGCTAATTGAAATAGGCTAAAGACAAAGTTGGAAAGTGACAGAAGGAGAGAGAAACTGGGAATGTTTTAAAAGCTGTTGAAAAAGGGGGTGACAGAGGATTGATTGGGACTATTCTTGACAAATTGGGACAGTTGAAGGGTATCTAGTACAGTGGTAAATGTGCTGATCAGTAGACACTCTCTGGGTTCTTAGGCTGGCCCAGTCTTTGCTGGCCCAGTTACCTGAGATTTGGAGACTGAACCTTCCTACTTTACACATGAAACTCATAGTCTCAGCCATTAATCTCTGAAGCTCTTTCTACCAAAGCACTTTGCTCATAGTTTGCTTTTGTCCTACTGAAAAGTCACCTCCATGAATAATTGACATTTCTTTTTTTCACAGCCTAAGCCTCATAGAAATAAAAATGAAGACAAGCACTCACAGAGAAAAGGGGCTGTCTCATCTTACACAGACCACTTCTTAATTTTGCCAGAAGGCATCTAAATTTAGAGGGAGGCTCAGATGGTTTAACTTATGCTTTCTTCCAGGCCTTGCATGTATGCGCTGGCCAACGTAGATTCCCTTAGATTGACTTAGACTCCCTTAGGCTTACTCACTTCCTTAGACTCACAGGCACTTGCCAATTTACACCTCTTTTTACATATGACCTTTGCAATTTGGGCCTATTATGTTTCAAGCAGTTTTATCTATTTTTCCATTCTCCTTGCCATTCCTCTGCAATCTAAAATAAAAATACAATTACTCAAACACACTTGTACTCTCATAGGCAGAAAGAAAATAAGAGCATTATTAGAGTTGACCAGCCCAAATTTTTTCCTTCAGTAGGATATTGCCATAAAGTGTCTTTCCTAAAGGCTTGTCTAGACTGCTATCCATTTCCATATCCTTATATCCTTAGAGGTTCTTTGTGTTATTACTTTTTTTTTCCTCATAAAAGTGAATTCAGCTATCCTATCTTTAGCCACCCTGTGCTTGCCAGGAATTACAGATCAGCCCAGACAACATAGCAGTTAAACGTGAACATTTTACTTGTTTAGATTTAGTTTTATCCTTTGTTTTATTTTTCCTGTCCTCATACTACTTTGCTTTTCACATGCTGTCTTATATTCCTTTTCTTCACTCATCTAGTGAATGAACGTCATTCCTATATACATACATATAGACATAACACATAACACATAACACGTATACATATACATATACGTACAGGTGGTGGTTGTTGTTAAGTGCCATCAAGTCAACTTCAACTTATGGCAACCCTATGAATGAGACACCCCAAGTCACCTTATCATCAACTGCCTTGCTAAAGAGTTAGAGATGTGTCTTCCTTGATTAAGTCTTCCTATTTTCCTACTGCCTTCCACCTTCCCAAGCATTATTGTCTTTTCTAGTAAGTCACATCTTCTCACAATATGGCTTAAATACAACAACCTCAGTTTAGTCATCTTGGTTTCTAGGGAAAGTTCAGGCTTGATTTGTTCTAGGACTCATTCATCTGTCTTTTTAGCAGTCCAGAGTATCTGTAAAACTCTTCTCCAGCACCACATTTTGAATGAGTTGATTTTCTTCCTATCAGTTTTCTTCACTGTCCAGCTTTCAGAAACATTTATAGAAGATCGAAATTCGATGGCATGGACAATCCTAACTTTATATTAAATGACATATCTTTACACTTCAGGATCTTGCCTAGTTCATTCACATCTGCTTTTCCAAATCCTAGTCTTCTGATTTCTTGGCTGAAATCTCCCTTCTGATTAATGACTCAACCAAGGTAAGGAAATTTTTGAACTATTACAATGTCTTCATTGTACACTGTAAGGTTATATAAATCATCTGTGGTCATTATTTTTGTTTTCTTAATGTTCAGTTGTAAGGCTGTCTTTGCACTTTATGCCCTGGCTTTGTTCAGTAATTGTTCCAAGTCTTTACTATTTTTTGCTAGTACTAATAGCATCTTCTGAATCTGTTGATGTTCCTTCCTCCAGTTTTCATACCTCCTTCCTCCAAGTTTAATCTTGTTTTACATATGATATGTTCAGCATACGAGTTAAATAGATAGGGTGATAAAATGCAGCCTTACCTATGCATATACACATATACATACACATATATATACATATACATGAAAACTTTATTACTCTGTTTAGGCAACTACCAGAAAAAATAACAAGTATATATATGCTCCCCATAACCAAATCATTTTTAAAACTTCTTAAATTGAACACATGTGCTTCCTTCATAAATGAATCTTCATAAATGGGTCGACTTTTCTACCATCCACAAACCTGAAGTACTTGGAGTTAAATAGGCATCAAGTGTTCTATTTGTATGCATGAGACTGAGCATTCCTACACCAAATATAGGTTGATCCTACCTATTGTATATTTAAGATTTTGTGCAGCACACTTAAACTGTGCTGTTCTATGTCACTCTTAGATCTCTTTCTACTAAGTATTACTAAGATTTTATGGTCCTTGTGCATTTCCCCCTTTGATTTATTAGGCATTGTTCACAAATTTTACTAAAGCTATTCCCTACCACCATATTTTGACATAATGGCTGACCCCTTGTATTTCTTTTTTGCATGATCCTTTTGGATAAGCTCAGTTTTTCTTTACTCTAATTCACTGGCTTTTGTGGTATGTGCCTGAACAAGGGATAAGGTTGGTATTTATAATAAAGATAGTGAGATGTATCATTAAATGAAAAATTTAATCTGGACCTGCCTAAGGATTTTGTCAGGATACTGTCTATGTATCTATCACCATCTAAAATAGATACTTTGCCAAAATGGGATATGAAGACAACAGATGGGCTTAACCATAAGCTTAAACCGAAGCAATCGGCAGCATGGAAAGCAGTTAGTGAAGCAGGGCAGGTCATGAGGTCATTCTTTATGGTCAGTTTTAATTTGAGTCACATGTGAGGCAATGTCTCATTTTGTTTTGTCATGGTCAAATTCCCATCCATGGGAGAGGTCCTGGCTGACGGGCCACAGTGGGGCTGGCTAGCCCTTCTTACGGTCTACCTGTCAGTCACCCAACGATACACTCGCAGCAGAAAGCTTCTCTCACTGGACAGCAATAAGATATGCCCAGGTGGATAAAATCTTTTCAGTTTTTGCATCAAAAATGTTCATCAAGAAGTCTGAATTGCATACAGATCTTGTTCCTCACTGTGTGTCACAGAAGAAGCAGTACACTTGGCATGTCTTTCTCCTGTTGCTGACTAAAAAGTCATGCAGGTTCCACTGCAGATCATTAAAAAAAAAACACAAAAAAACCATACAATCTCTATTAGATTAATACAAAGACTGTATAGTGGGATGTCAGAATATGGTTATGATAATAGCTGACCTGATGTTGTTTCTTCTCTGACCACTTTGGATTAGTGCACTGTTCTTCTCTGCACTTGTTCATTGTTTTCCCCAGTACTTGCTTCAACAAGGTAACAAAGTTTTTATTTATAATATTGCCAGTAAGGTGTCATTACTATCAATATTGATAACAGGGTATCATTCCATGCAAGTTTTAACTATGAGCTGCTTTGCTGTTTTTTTGAGGATAAAATGTACATTGATGTGACAAAAATGTGACAAAATTTTGTCCTCAATGAACACTTTAAATCGTGTCATTTGTGTATTGTTTGTGAAACAGACAGTTTGAACCACCACGCACAAATTTTGGTCAAGGATATTTAGGAAGGCATAATAGGCACTCTCAGAAGTTCCCTAGCTGATCTTCCTTTTGGCTTCCAGTCATGTATCCAATATTAACTTGACCTATACTCTTATGTCAAACCTCTGATAAATTCATAGGATAGAAACAGAATATATTATGCATGTGTGTGGGCTAAAATAATCCTTATGCAAAAAAAAAAAGTGATAATATTTTACAAAGTGATAGGCCAATCCATAACTTGCTGAACTGACTGGACTTGTATCAGAATAATCTTCCCAAACACTATAGCTTAATATAGTATTTGGCATTAGCAACATGCCATGATTTTACTGGGGGAAATTCATTGTGAAAAGTGACACATATAATTTACCACAAAGAACTGCATGTAGAGTACAAACATTATGAGCCCTTTGACATTGTTTTTGTGAAAGCTTTTGACAGATGGCGTAACAGTATTTCCTAACATCAGAACAACTAGCAATAAATACTTTCCTTCTTATATTAGGTTTATTTTACAACACTACTTTTTGGCTCTGATAAGTAGGCTAGAAGAAAGGATGTGCTGGGTAAGGTTTAGAAATTATAACTAACCCAGAATCACCTTATCCCTATTTCTATATACTCAAATTTAGCTTTGGAACAATAGCAACATGGAAACAAAACAAGTTATCAGGTTGAACTTTCTACGATTTCATAGAACAAAGGCAGATTTTGAAAAATAAGATTAAAAAGACAACCACTGCTGTATTTCACTTAATTTCCAAAGCTTATTTTGCTGGGTAAATACATATGAACATTGAAAGTGAAGAAACATTTTGCTTGTAATACTTCAATACTTATTATATTAATATAAATTTTAATGTACCGTGTTGTGAACAGTCACATAGGATTGTGGGGGTGGAGGTGGGCGATTCTCTTCAGGCAGCAATGTTTCTGGGCACCCCGTCCTGTAGCCATGCACCCACGCACCCTGGCCACACCCCCACGCACTGCAGCCATGCCCCCCGCATAGTGGCCATGCCCCTCATGACGTAGCCCCACCCCCCCTCCTGCCTCCCCTCCGCACACTCCAAGCTCTGCCACTGGTTGTGAAGATTCTTTGGTGATTATTTTTAAAGTTCTGAAACTTCTCTCTTCTCAACTTTCCATGATGTCAATGGTTCTATCCAGCTTTCATTTTAAAAAACCACATTTTGAATATTCCAGAACCATAGTAAAGATAATATATATTAAAGAAAAATAGCATTCAAAGTGAAATATCTATCATCCAATACTTTATAACAGTGGCAAGCTAATATGTCACAAACTGAATGTTGGCAAAACTAATATTTATAATGGCACATTGGTTAATGCTGGTAGAAGATCCTATAGCTCGTTGGATATATTTTTCATTCAGTGTTAAGAATGAATCACATACATTTTAGAAATACCTGTTAATATATACATCTGTTACAGGAAAGGAACGTCTGCTGACCACGTAGAAATTATAAAAGTACAAGTAGAAACCCGCAAAAATTCACATAAAGGTTTCTTCAGTCTGGTTTATTCTAAATTCAGTCTTCTTGTGCTAGCACAAGGATTCTGGGCAAAATATCCTCAGGGATATGGAAGAGGCCTGACATGTAGACTGCACATTTACTCTTAGTGCTTCTCATCTTGAATATTATGTGCAAATTGAAAATGGCTGCTGGAGTTTTGGGGCCTGAGCAAGTTATTTCTCTTTCCTTGACCTGGGATAGCAATTTATATATCTCTCCCCGACCCTCAAGAAAGAGGAAATGCATGAGTCCCTGTTTGGGGAAAGTCAGGTTATAAATAAAGTAGTGAATGGATGGAAGGAAACACATCACAAGAATAAAGGTTGATTTTAATAAAATATGTGTATATGAGTAGATACCTTTTTATATTTAAACAGAGATTACTAGATAAATTTAAATTTTAAAAAAACTTGTTGCCATGGTCTGGGAGACACTGACCCACACAACCTGTTCCCCTCCCCAGTTTGCTATTCAATAATAATATTAAAGACCCATTCTTCTTTCTTTGGGTTGTTTTTGTCTCAACTGGGGTTTGGCTGGACAAATAGAGGACATCTTCAGATCAAGGACTTGTCAGCTGACAGCATTTCATTCAGACATAAAATAGGACACATAGCCATCCTGGGTTGGCTGATGTTGGGGTTGGCATTATGAGAGATTTGCTAAGTATCTGTGCAACACAAGAAGTATTTAACTTTCATTCTCAGATCTTTGTGGGCACCCTGCTGCAGTTGCTGTCTATGCCAAGGCAGTGAGAGAAAGAGTGGGCTGAAGGAAACGTTTATCCTCCAATGAAACTGAAGGAGCAGTGAATCCACTTTTGGTTTAACTGCTTATCTTCCTGTAGCTACTCTGTGCTGAAAAGGAGCCCTATCCCTCACTGGTTGGGCACCAAGAGAGATCTCATTCAATTGTTTGTTTATTTATTTAATATGCTACCTTTCTCCTGGCATAGAACCCAAGGCAGCTGACCCAAAGGCTAAAAACAAGATAAGCTGGAAACAAATAATATAAGTTGAAAAGAAGAGAAGTTGTAGGAGCAGCAGGAGAAAAATCAAGAAAGGACTTGTTGTCCCACAGCAGCCGATCCACCAGCCACCCCAATTCCATTGCTATGGCAGGGAAGGGAGTCAGAAAATGAGGGCTTTGCTCCCATTGAAGAATTTTGCTCCAATTAAACTTTCCTTTAGTCCTTAATTTTGTAGCATTGCAATAACTTAAAACTTCAGTTCGTCATTTGGGTATCCAGTTTTGGCACCCAAAGAAAAATGAAGGCAAAAATACCAAGGGGATACAGACACAGAAAATATATATATATATATATATATATATATATATATGAGAGAATGAATGAGATCTTGGGGTAAATGATTTTTGAAGTCTTGCTCTTTGCAATTCTAAAAATCTGGGGATTGTAAGAAAATTTCGTTTGGTGTGACAGAGCTATCTGTGGCCTCATTTTGCCCTGCGTGGTGATATGTTTGCTTGTAGTCTCCCTCTTGGGGGTGGAGTAGTTGGGCCTGTAGAAGGGGCAGGTAACTTGGAAATGCTAAGGAGAAAGAAAAAAAATAATGGATTCATTCAGAGAAGGCCCTCACTGAAACCATATTGTCCGTAGCTCCACAAAGTTGTAAGCCAGACACTGGATCTCAACACTCTTGTGAATGTGCCCTGCAGCCTTCTTCACCTCTCTGCACAGCAGAGATTTTGTGTGGTGAGATAAGGGATCAGAAAACAATAGCCACAACACTTAAAAAGACATCCCATAATACTTTCTTATGTTGTAGTAACTATTAATAAAAATATAATGTTCTAACAAGAGCCAAGTGTACATTTGTGATTGCAGTTAACTGGTCAAACGAATGAAAGGCGATACTGATTGTAAGCTCTTAGCAATTAGATAGCATACTGCTCGTATCTGACAAATGAGAAAAGTTACAGATTAGGTTTTTTTAAAAGACTAAACTGAAGCATTGAGGTCCCCGAGGAAGCATGCCATACGGCTGTGCTTCCGTGTACTTCCTTCTATTAAAAATGCACACCTCTTTTGTAAGACTTAGCATGTGCATACAACAGTCTTGGACAGCTAGCCCTCAGCATGACATATTTACATGTTTGTGACAGTAGCATGCAGCTATTTCAATTTCCCACAATCCCTTAAGATTATATTATACTGGGCCATTGTGGTAAATTAAAATGGCAGGTGCCCAACACTGCCACCGCCTAGTAAGTCCATTTTCAGAGCCCCACCAATATTATTTGGAGGTATAGAATGTGATAGATGGCATGGTCTAGTCATTTCAGTATTGGACTATAACTCTGGAGACGAGAGTTTGAATCCCCACTCAGCCACAAAAAAGACTTGTGATCTTGGACAGGTCACAGTCTCTCAACCTTGGAGGAAGGCAGTGACAAACTCCTGTACAAATCTTGCCAGGAAAATGATTGCAATTGATTTTTCCATAGGGTTGCCATAAGTTGGAAATGGCTTTAAAGGCCCACAACAACAAAAACACATGATTGCACATTGCCTCCAACCTGGCTCTGACACCATCTTTTGTTTCCACTAATTGTATTGGCAATCCATGCGCCAGTCTATTAATGAGATAGTATACATTGGCCATTTCTACACTGAGGTCCCTCCCTAAACTGTAAACCTCAGCATTTCATAGAATGTTGAAAGTGGAATAATAGCACTATAATAGTCTAGTGCAGAAATGACCCTTGAAATGAATTAAAAATGGGAGAAAAGAACATCAGCCTTTGTGAGTGGGAGAAATCATGTGGCTTTCATTATGAGTTCTGTGGCTGCTTATGGATGTTCCAGACACGCCGTTGACTCTTTTCTTTTCTTTTGATTTGCAGGTAAAAGTGTGGTTCCAGAACAGGCGGATGAAATGGAAGCGGGTAAAGGAGGGCAGCAAGGAGCTGCTGCCAGAGAAAAGGAACTGGTGAACGTGAAAAAGGGCACATTGCTCCCTTCGGAGCTTTCCGGAATTGGTGCAGCTGGCCTTCAGCACACAGGGGACTCACTAGCAAATGACGACAGCCACGACAGCGACCACAGCTCTGAGCATGCACACTTATGATAAAACATGAAGGAATCATAGCTCTCTGTTCTCAGGAAAGACATGCTAACACAGCAAGCCTTACATGGATGTCATTAACATATGCAAATAACTATCAGGCAATAAAAATATATGTATATCTCCTTGGACTTAATGGATTCTGCTACTCTAGAATTATTTTTTAATGCAAATTCTGTTAAGTGCCACACATTTAATGTGCCTTGTGAGCAGAAGCAGAGGATAAGCTTGGTTTTGAACATTCCAGATTTCTCTGTCATATCAATGACAATGGGCAGGTATTTTTGCTTTAGCTTGCACTGAAAAAATGCCATTGCTCTCAACAAACTCAATATTCTGAAGGGAGAAAGTAGCAGAGTGCCAACAGAAACACTGTCTAGTGGATAAGAAATGTATTTTAACTCTGTATATATCTGCTTTACAGCCTTTTTACTTTTCACTCGTTTTTAGCAAATGCATTCATATTAGCTGATGACAATAGTCACTCATGAGAATAAATGGCTTTTTTGTGTGTGTGTCCCTCTCTCTTTTTGTTTTGTGTCCCAGAGATATATAATAGAAGCAGACCATTGTGTTCAGAGTATGAATGATCCAAACAGAGTCTGCTAGGGAAAACCCTTATACCACGGACAAAACAAATCTTATGTTGCATTTACTATCAACTGCTGCTAATAGGAAATTATTAAACTTTGCTCCTCAGTTTTTCTAACCTTATAACAGCAACTTTTTTTTAAAAAAAAAATAGGATCGTACCTGTCAGAAAAATAAAAAAGGCAACCATCCATTCTTATTTAGAATTTATTATCAAGACTTACATGCGTAATGACTATAGTAGCTAGTCACAATCCATTTATTTCAGAGTAGCTATGCTCTCAAAGTAATTGGGCTGTGGGTAGTAGTGTGTCATCATTTGGAAGATGTTTTTGCTTTCAGTGAATTCATTTACTATTCAGGAATTAATGCCACATTCTTTTTAATATAAGGCAGAATTGATTGCCTCTGTTAATGGTCAAAAACTATTAAAGACAGCTCTGTATTCAACATGCAAAAGTCAAGGCATTTCTCCATGTTTTTCCAAGCTTTTGTGTATATACAGTAAGATAATAAAACCAAAGTTACACAAAATGATGATTGTACTTTGTAAAGGAAATGTTTAATAAATGATCCTTTTGAAATAATCTTTGTTCTCCTTTGTAGTTTTCATAGTCAACTCAAAATATCAGAATTGCAACTTGTCCTAAAACTAGGTCTATGTTTGATTTAGATAGTACAAACTGAGCTTTCCATGTTGGATGAGGCTTCTCCTCTGGTTCATTGGGGAAATTCCTTCCTCTAGCAGGAAAAACCATTCCTCAGCTAAGAAATCTCTAGCCAAGAACAACAAGAACCACACTAAACCATTTCCCCAGATTGCGAGCATATATTAAATGGATATTTTTATTGCACCATACTGGTAGAAGTGGAGAGAAAACGGCTAAGTAATTGTGCATTGCAACTTAATGATATTCAAGATAGAAAAACCACCTAACCCATACAAAACAAAGATGTTTTAATAAACATCAGTCAGAGGTCAGAGACATGGCAGGAGAAACGATCAGTTAATCGCCGACAAGTTCTGAAGGGGAATGGCTGAGCTTTTATAGGTTCACAGATCAGCAGAGTTGGTGCCTAGTCAACTGCTGTCTGTCATAAATTTATTGAGATCTGCATATGCTTTCTTTTTGGTGTCTATGCTTGGCAAAGCTGAGTATAAGTGAGTTATCTTCTGTGTCAGAAGTGACAGGGCTCTCTGCTGGAGCTGGCACTGCCCCCTGTTCTGTTTGTAGGGTGGGTGGTCCTGTTTCTACTGTTTCAGTCTCTGAGTCAGAGTCTAGGTCAAGGTCCCAAAATCAGGGCCTGACAGTGTGGCTGAGCTCACTCTGGTCCTGTGCCTCCATTCCTATGGAAAAAGGAGATGGAGGAGGAAGAGCTGAAATATACTCTATGCACGAGAAATGAATTCATTAAGAATGTCATTCTACCTTAAATTCTTCAATGTATCTCCTCTTAATGCACCATGAGTAAAAAATACATTCAGCTGTGTTCTGTTAACAATGGATTCTTTCCTCAGTTTTGAATGTTCATTATCTGAGTTGCTCCACTGACTTGCTTTCCTGTCAAATGTACAAAGCAGAGAAAAATTACTAATGTATTATAGAAAAACATTCCTATCCCTAAAAATGAAAAGTCTTAAGAATAAGAATAGAAAAGTCTTAAGAATAGGATGGATATGCATCCTCCAGATGTTGGTTGCCTATAGTTCCCATCAGTTGAGGCAACAGTGAGTGATAAGAGGAGTAGCAGCACAACAGCATCTGCAAAACCACACAGTCCCCATCTTTGCTGCAGAAGCATGTGTACCTCATCGTAAGAGAGGAGTTGAAATATGGCTGAAAGTCATTCCCTAGCTTACAGCTCCAATATCAGTGGGATGGTGAATGCACGCTGGGTTTAAGTCTGAACTTTACATAACCTCTCCCTCATGCTCCACAGACAGGTGCAGCACTATCACAGCTCCTTGAAAAGTTCATATTAAACCTGGAACAGATCTACCCCACTGACCTCAGAACCACCACCCTCCATTGGATGCAAATCTCCCCTGATACAAATAGCAACCACTAGGACCACAGCAGTGGTTAACATCTTCTTCCTCCCCACCTCACAGTCTACACCTGAATAGAATCTCCATAGGTACTAGCTATTATTTATTTAGTCAAAAAGCCAGTACTAATTTAGTGGTCAATTTCTTGTATAATATTAGTCTACCTGTATTGTCAGATACAACTAGAGTAGAACCATTGAATCAACTGAGATAGCCTATATGTTGACTCACCGTTCAACAAACAATTCAGTGACAGTGCTCTAGGTGGGACTAAACAACAGGATGCTAGTAGTTGTATTGATTTTTCTTAATTACTATTCTTGATGAAACTAGACCAGAAGATAATGGCCAGCATTCTATGTCAGTTATTTAATTAAGTATATTTAGCTAAATAACCTCTCCTGGCCTGACACTCCCAAACCCATGCTCCAATCATCAGCAGAAACTAGCTCCTTCTCCTCGTGCAGATGATGCCTGGTAAAGTAAGTTCGAGAGAAGGTTACGATCATGGCAATAGCCTGACAATCATGACTAAGTAGAGATTGTGAACACAGATTTACTCATTTGTAACTGTTCTGTAACTGTTCTGTAACTGAAATTGCTCCCTAGTCAAGACTGTGATACTGTGATACCCTTCCTCCCAACATACTTTGCTGGGCATTAACTGCAGAGGGAGAAGGAGGTCCATTGTACCTGTGATCAGACCATGAGTGAATGATGTTCCCATCAGGTTTGAGGTGGTGGGATTGGGCTAGAAGAGGTTGATATAGTAGAATCATAGAATGGGAATCGGCCACAAGGGCCACTGACTCCAACCCCCTGCCATGAAGGAACACACCATCAAAGCATTCCCAACAGATGGCCATCCAGCGTCTGTCCAAAAAAAGTGACACCACCACACTCTGAGGCAGGGCATTCTACTGTCAAACTGCTCATACTGTCAGGAAGTTCTGTCTAATGTTTACATCTCTTTTCCTGAAGTTTGATGCCATTGCTCCATGTCCTAGTCTCTGGAGCAGCAGAAAACAGGCTTGCTCCATTCTCCATTTGACATCCCTTCAAATATTTAAACATGGCTGTTATGTCATCTCTTAACCTTCTATTCTCCAGGCTAAACATACCCAGCTCCCTAAACCCTCATATGGCATGGTTTCCAGGCCTTCTACCATTTTGGTCACCCTCCTCTGGACATGTTCCAGCTTGTCAATATCTTTCCTTAACTTTGGCGCTCAGAACTGGACACAGTATTCTGGGTGGGGTCTAACCAAAGCAGAATACAGTGGTACTATCATTTCCCTTGACCTAGACACTATAATCCTGTTGATGCAGCTCAGAATCATATTGGCTTTCTTAACTGCTGCATCACACTGCTGACTCATGTTTACCTTGTGGTCCACTAAGACTCCTAGATCCTTTTCAAATATGCTATGGTCAAGCCAGGTGTCACCCATCTTATAACTGTGCATTTCATTTTATCTGCCCAAGTGTAGTACCTCACACTTCTCTCTGTTGAAATTAATTTTTTGGTTTTGGCCCAGCAATCTAATCTGTTAAGATCATTTTGAATTTTGATTCTGTCCTCTGGGATGTTAGCTACCCTTCCTAATTTGGTGTCAGCTGCAAATTTGATAAGAATGCCCCTTATTTCCTCATCCAAATTGATAAAGATGTCGATATTGTTGATACAGAACACAAGCCAATGTAATGAAACTGGATTATTCTTCCTGCATATCCAGTGGACATGCAGCCAAAATAAATCTAATAATAATCTAATAAATCCAAAATAATCTAAGCTCTGTACCATAATAGGAGGTATAAACTCACCAACATTGCTACTCTTAGGCACTTTCCGCAGCTTACCTTTTTTTGGTGCTGGGGTGCAGGGATCGCACAAGCAGCCTCCAGCAAGAGGCTCTCGCATCCCCGCTGCTTCAGCTCTGCACGAGCTGCCTGCTCCCGAGCAGGCAGCGTGAGAGCCCCACCTCTTCCTTCCTTCTCCAGCCTGGGAGTTTCCCAGGCTGCGCTAGGGCAGGAAGCACGACTGCTACGGCTCTGGAGGCTCCGCACACACAGCAGGTATGCGCTGGACTCTGGAGCAATGCGCAATTGCGCACCATTTTTGGCTGAAAACCGAAAATGAAAAAGTGCACAAGCGGCACCTGCCGTACCCTGGAGCGTCACACAATTGTGAGTGCATTGTGCAGATTGCTCCTCGCAATCGCGTGACACTCCAGGTGCCCTTTCGTATAGCAAATGCCATGAGAAAAGGGCCTAAGACAGGACTAACACTGGATTTAGCCTTCTGTCCAATTTTAATTCAACCAGGAGGAAGAAACTGGAAACACCAGGGACACCAAACAAACCAATGTGTTTGTTGCAGGTTCTACTCAGTCAATAGCTGAAACAAGTAGAGTTCCTCCCATGTCATAGGCCCTTTCCGCACCTTACCTTCTTCCGGCGCTGGGGTGCAAGGATCACGTGAGCAGCCTCTGGCGAGAGGCTCTCACATCCCTGCTGCTTCAGCTCCACACGAGCTGCCTGCTCATGCGAGAGCCCCGCCTCTTCCTTTCACCGCGCAGCCTGGGAGTTTCCCAGGCTGCCCTAGGGCAGGAAGCACTTCTGGCATGACTCCAGAGGCTCTGTACACCAGGTAAATGCGCGCGCGGCTCGGCAGCAATGCACGATCGCACACCATTTTTGGCTTCTAGCCGAAAATGAAAAGGTGTGCGATTGGCATCTGCCGGCCCCTGGATCGTTGTGCGATTGTGTGTCGTGCGGATCATTCCTGACAATCATGCGACGCTCCAGGCGCCCTTTCACATGGAAAATGCCATGCAAAAAGGGCCATATTTGTGACAAAGGAAAAACAGTTTCAGTCAAGAACAAAACAGTTAGTCCCAGGCTTTCATGTTCACTTCCCTGGCTTCTGTCCACTTATCTCTCTTGGGTCTGTATACGTATTTTGGATCTGTACAAACAAATTTGTGTATATAAAATTTGTGACCAGCTTGAGATGCTGGGAATAATATTTAAGCACATATTTGTGTAAATGACTTAAAGAGCTCATTCAGATGAACTCTGTACATAATTAGAAAATGTACTCATTTTTAATTTTTTAATTTATTTTTTAAAACAATACATTTCAAGCATTTGCTGTGGATAAACACACAACATGGTCCTGAAAGCAGCCACTCATTTCAGAAGTCATGATTGATAGGGATATTTGCAATGGAGTTGAAACAGAGAAAGGAGGTGGAGGTGGGAGGTGTGATTTGAGACACAGTTGCTGCACAAAGGCTCAGGAGTTCCATCTGGATGACCTTTCCCCTTTGTTGTTCCTTCAATTGCCTTGTACTTCTCTGGGGACCCACTAAGTTTATAGGCAAACTCCACGTTTTCCATCGTAATCTCAGGGAAGACCACAAAAAAGAACTTCATCCCCCTGAGTGATAAGTCTCCATCTTATTTACAGGAAGTTTTCCATCTGGAGACAGAATTATTGTCACAGAAGTAGGTACAAAAGGGCTGCACTCTTGGTGTGTTTGTTTTCTTCTAATAAAGCTATTAAAGGTTGAAATAGCTATCAATGGGGTTTTTTTTAAAATCCATTCTCTCCCCACCTCTCTTTATGTACATACTTGAGAGTGGAAGACTTGCTCTCTAGGACTACAAGCAACAGATTTTCCAGCCAGCATAGTCATGTATCTCTGGGAGTTGTAGTCCCCAAAAGGAACTTTGATAAGCATATCTGCATGTGTGCACACACACACTCACTCACACACACACACACACACACTTTGGAGATGTAATTGTGGAGAAGAGGGGCGGAAATAGCTTTAACTTTTTTTAAAAAGTTTGCCTATCCCCTACACGTCTACTCAGAAAGAAGGCTGATAAAGTTCACTGTGGCCTACCGCTCACTTAGCAGGTTGTTAACAACCTCATGCTTTAAATGGCTGAATAAGAATAATTGTACTAATTATACAAATAACTGTAAAGATGCTGCCTTGTAGACATACAGCTTTTCCACACTACTGGGGCCAAATAGCTCTCTGGCTGAGCATTCTAAATGCCCCTCCCTAAACTGCAAACCCCAGGATTCCATAGGATGTTGAAAGTGGAATAATAACACTCTAACAGGGTAGTGCAGAAAGGTCAAAGGCTCTGACTTCCACTTGCCTAACTTCAAATGCACATGCAACTCTATTTCCCAGGTTAGTCTCCCCCCTCCACCAAAAAAATGTTATTGGGCTTTACTAGTCATAGAAATGAAAGTCTTTCTGAGTAAGGATCTGCATTATTTGTATTGAAGAGTTCTAAATATATAACTTCACCAGGCATTTTTGCCACAGGACTGAGAAGTGTATAACTGGAAAGCTAGTCATACCGTTTCGTACATCATAGCTTATTTGTGTTTACTTGAGGACTGTCCCTTCCCTCTCATACACACGTTTTAAAGGACCTTTCTAAACACACTTATAACTCTAATTGCACATCTGCAGCTGAGAAAACATTGAACATGCAGCTGCCAAGATAATTTTATCTTTCAAATTACCTTCATAAAAAAATTGCACAGGAGTAGATATATTCCAATGAGGAAAGAAGCCAAACCTAAATATGACCCATCAGGAACAGAATAGGAGATTTCTGTGATTTTTATGAATGCTTACACATAAGCAATTTGGAGAGGAAATGTTTGCATGACCTTTTAATTCATAAAGAATTCCAGCTGGAAGTCAAAACATTACATGACTCTTATTGCTTTACACTAACACGCTTGCCTATTTGATTGTGCCAGACTTCCAAAAGAAACTTTTGACAGAATTTGCAATTCAGAAAACTTGATTTCAAAGTGTTTTTCCTCTGACACAAATGGGATACATGAGCTTATGCTCATTTGTTCTAAACTAGTAATGCTTTGGGGAAGCTGAAGCAGATATGAATGCACACATGTGCCACCGCACACATACATGTACACACACATGCACACAGAGTTTCCCTTGAGGCTAATTGGCACAGTGAGGCAACTGCCTCAGGAGTCAACTTTTTCGAGCAACATGAAAAAGCAGCAAATCGTCTGCTTTTTAATTTATTATTGTATATTTACTACCTGCTGGGGAAGAAGATTTCCTGCTTTATGTACCAAAATAATTTGGTTAGTATGGCTAATATGAAGGAACTAGATATGATCCTCAAGTGTAAAGATATATCATTGATTACCAAAGTCAGGATCATCCATGCCATAGTATTTCCATTTTCTATATATGGTTGTGAAAGCTGAACAGTGAAGAAAGCTGACAGTAAGAGAATCAAATCATTTGAAATTTGGTGCTGGAGGAGAGTTCTACAGGTATGCTGGACTATTAAAAAGACAAATAAATTGATCTTAGAGCAAATTAAGTCTGAAATCTTCCTAGAAGTCAAATGAATAAACTGAAGCTGTTGTATGTTGGACGTATAATGAGACTATATGTTTCCTTAGAAAAGATGGTGATGCTTGTTAAAGTGGAGGGCAGTCGGAAATGAGAACAGTTGTGTTACAGGTGGAGTAACTCAGTCAAGGAATTTGAGACCCTGTGTTTGCAAGATCTGAACAGTGCTGTTAATGACAGTGTGTTTTGGAAGGTCTCTGATTCATAGGACATTTCCGCACTAGACTGTTATAGCGCTATTATTCCACTTGCAACATCCTATGGAATCCTGGGGTTTGCAATTTCGGGAGGGGCCAGCTGGCCTCTCCTGAAACTGCAAACCCCAGGATTCCATAGGATGTTGCAAGTGGAATAATAGTGCTATATCAGTTTAGTGCGGAAATGGCCATAGAGTAGTCACAAGCACACTCAAGTCTTCTGGGGTACATTTAGTTCAGTCAGCTGGGACCAGGCAGGCAACTGTTAACCAGAGGACTTTTTCATCAGCTGCCCCCAAATTGTGGAATGACCTGCCGGAAGAGATGCAACAGCTGGATATACTGTCTGAATTTAAAACAGCATTAAGGACCAACCTCTTCTTGCAGGCCTATGCAGATGGTTTTTAAATTACACATTTTTAAATTATGAATTGATTATGTTTAATATGCCTGCTTTTTAAACTGACGTTATGCTCTTTTAACTGTATAATGTATTTTGAATTGGTGTTCATGTTTTTAACTGTGTTGTGTGTCTATTTTTTGCTGTATTTTAATCTGTTGCTCCCTCCCTTGATCCACAGTGAGAAGCAGATAAGAAATAAATATTATTATTGTTGGTGATGTTGCTGTTGTTGTTACTCTAAGCCATAAGCTGATGGCAATTAACATCTATATAGAAAGCAGCAAACGGCACCCCAGCCTATACAAGCCAATTTGATTGCAATTAACAACTTCCATGGCTGAGGTATACATCTTAACTGTTCTTAATTAATTGTTAATTGAATTAACTGTTGTTAATTAAATTAAAACTGTTGTTGTTAATTGCCATTCCCATTGATGCAGTGCTGTCCCAGCCATGCAAATGAATGATGAAACCTATTGACATACTAGTTTCACTGGTGAACATATCGTAAGAAACTGTTAGGATCATGTAAGTGTGTAAGTATGTTCATAATCGTAACGTTGCAATGCAACTCCCCATACATTTTTATTTAGAAGTAAGGCCTACTGCATTCAATGGGAGTAGGGCTCTTACTGGGGTAGGCTGGGGTGCTTCATAACCTGGTTTGAATGCTATAAGGGATGCATGAGCTGACTCACATTGATGTGGCTTTGAGGATTTCCATAGAAGCCCTCCTACCTTTTGCCCCTGAGTTTAACCACCAAACAGGGATTCCTCTCTGTAAGTACATACAGGAAATCAGTCTTAGCCTTGCGGATGCATAACTAGCTGGCACAGAATCACCAGGGAGATATTGCTGCGCAGAAACAACATCAGCGACATGGATTTCATAACTGAAATAACAATGAATCTGCTTTTCTATTATTTCCATTGTTTGGCGTTAGATAAGAGCAAATCGTTTTATATTAGGGTAGTTTTTTAACAGATGTTCATATGTAGTTGCTGGGTTGCAGGGTGGGTGGGGGGAGTCAAACTCTCTTTCCATTCAGATGTCTGTCTTGAATTTCTCACAGTTTTTGCAGACAGTTTGGCTGGTTTCCAACATACATCGCTGGCTGTCTGGTATGAAAAATGCCATCTGTAGTATATGGAAGTCCTGTTATTAAAAAGAAAAAAGAAAAAGTGGACTGCTAATTATTCTCTGGGCAGGTGTTGTTAAAGTGAAGTCATGTGTCGAGCATGGTATAACCTTGGAATTGCCTAAAATTGCCATATTCTGTTGGGAAAGAACAGTGTAGGAGAACATAAAATGCAATGAATGGGAGAGTAAAGCAGCTATTTCTTCATGTGGAAATAGCTATAGTGACACACCGCAATGCAGAATGGAGAGGAGTGCTCCTATATATAAAAACATTAATAAACTTTGAGGATGTGGGTTGGCTCAGATGTGCAAGTTTCTTGACATGGAGGAAGTTGCTTGTGCCTTTCTACATCCTTGTTTTTAGTTTCTTTAAATTCCAGACAGATCCTTTCAAAGAATCTCAGAAACTCCAAAATTAAATGACTGCCTTCCTCTCCATGCCTCTTCCCTCTGGTGAGACATTGTAGTAGTGGGAGAATCTACTTGTATAACTGATGCCCCTCCTAGTTTTGGACATTTCTCAAAATCCTCCAGATGGAATTTAAAGGAGCAAAAGTGAAAGGTTTAAATGGAATAAGTTTCATACCCTTCATTTTAGTTTAAAACTCTCTTGCATTTATGAGGATTGTCTTGGAATGCCCAGCCCAGAGTTTGGGAAAGTTGTCTTTTTACATCATAACTCCCCAGAAGTTGGAGGATTCTGGGAACGGTAGTCCAAAAAAGTTGGCTTTTTTCTTTTAACGTTCTGGTCTAGCCTGATCACTAGATGTCATGCATGGATACAGGAAAATATGAAACTTTTAGAAAACAAGTTTCTCTCTAGATCATATGCTCTTCAAGAAAATGTGTTGAAGATGGTGTATCGATGGCATTTGACACCCAACAGACTAGCCAAAATGAATAAGAATATGAACAATCACTGTTGGAAATGTGAAGACCAAGTGGGTTCCTTTTTTCGCATGTGGTGGGGATGTGATAAAGCAAAGAGATTCTGGTACGCCATAGGAGCCAGCATGCAAAAAATTTTGAAAACAAAACTTGAATTAACTCCTGAATTTTTTTTATTGGGAATTTTTGGTGCAGATAACGGTATGGATTTCTGTACCAAAAGATTAGTTTGGCATTTGATTGTGGCAGCCAGACTTGTTTATGCTAAATACTGGAAATTGACTTACATCCCCATGGTCGACGAATGGTTAGAAAAAGTTATAGAAATTGCACAGATGGACGAAATGATTTATAGATTGGAGAACAAAATGGATAGTAAGTTCTATAAGGCCTGGGAGTTGTTTACAATATTTCTTCAAAATAAGAAAATTCCAACCAATGGTCTTCAGCGCTGAGTATTTGGAGTGATTAGGGGATTCCTTTTTGAACTTAGTTTAATTAAAGTCTTATCTCTAGTTTTATGGGGGAATATGCTATATTTTAAAATACAGTATATTCTCAAAGAATAAGTAGGAACGATGTAATTTATTGTTAATATTTGTAATTATAAATTATGGGTAGTAATCCCCAGGTGGAGGGAGGTGGAAGAAGGAGAAGAAGTTTTGATGTGATTGGTTTTTCTTTGACAGAACAGGGATGGGAAGGAATACCATTAATATTATATGTGAGACAATAAGAATTTATTGTGAATAATGGTATTGTTATTATATAATTGTTATATGATCAGAAGTTGACGCAGATCTGTATTATTCAGAACATTAGTTTCTCCCTTTCTTATACAGGGAGGTATATTTCATGATACTCTTAAGAATATAATAAGGCTGTTTCTCATTCAAGGGGGAAGTTCTTTATGTTTTTGTCTGTAATCATGTAATTAGTATGTAGTAATTGTACTATTTGTAGTAGTATGTTTGTAAGTGGTTATGTGTAGATTGTACGTTGAAATGTTGACATGTAGTTTAATAAAAAATATTTAAAAAAAAAAAAAGAAAACAAGTTTCTTTCCAGTATTGCTTTCCAAGGTCAGACAGACATTCTGGTGGGTAACGTTTTAATTGCTGGATTAAATTATGTCCTTCCTGTTGTTAAGAACTGCTTGTCATAAGCTCAGTGGCTTTAGAGACTGAAAAGTTATCATCTGAATTTTAAATCTTGCCATTTCTGATGTCAGATAAGTGTCAGTTGATTCTTCCGCACAGAGACTGGCCTGTTCTTCCTATGCAGAATGCTATCTTACCTGGAAAGATAGGTAAGCTTATTTAAACTCTGAGTAGAGGCAGAGTGCATATATTTCCACCAGCTCTGAGCAGTAATATTCAGTCCCCTCACATTTGGGAACTCTTTGATTCCTAGCATTTTACTTGTGTATAAGGTACCATTTTGTTTGGTTTTGTCTTGATGTAGCCAGTCTGCATCTGGACAATGTCAAATTGTCAGTATCACTTGGTGAAGAATGAGTTGTGTTTGTTTTTAAGCTGTGGTGTGCAATTGTCTCTGTTGTTTTGTGTGACCTGAATCCAGTTGCTAGTCCTGACTAGAGCAGACTCACTGAATCAATGGGATTCAGGTAAGAATTGATTCTTCATTCAATAATTGTTTCAATGAGTCTGCTCTAGCTGGGACTCCCAACAAGATTCAGACTTAAATTCAGCATATGAAAGTCTCAGTGACTTCTGGAAATAAGCTGTACACAAAGGACTGGGCTAGAGGCATTATGGGGATTCTTTCCTTTTTGGCAATGCCAGATTCCTTTTCAAAGTTACTGTGGAATTCTTTTTCCCCAAAAGATGAGCAAAACATGAATAAAAGAAAGCCAACACGTGTGGTGAGACAACCTGGCTAAAGCAGGAGCCAATTTCTTCCTAAAATTGAATGCAGACTGCTAAAGGATAAACTTAGCAAATTACCTCAATAGCACTGATTTTTTTTAAATATATAAAAAATAGGAATAGTCCGGAGAATTGCTGGCTCCAGGTTTTAGTTCTATCTACTACCCTTGTCTTGCAAATGCATTTTTCTGAGACCACCCACACATACATAAATACTGGTTGCTCTGTTTCTGTGTATGTTTTGCACTTGTTTGGTACAAAGATTCCTTAGATCATTTTCTACTTTCGTACAACTGTTAAAAGCACAGGAATCCTGGTGGAAAATAAAGCTGGCAGATCAGATACCTGTGACAGATGGCTCCCTTCCATGTTATGGCTTGGGCTCACGGGTTGATCCCACTAATAAATCTGTAATGCGGTGGAAGAAATTAAATACTTGAAAGTTGGATGCAGAGTATACCAATGCAAGTCTCTGCTTAGGTGTGATGCCTTCTGGGTGACAGATTTGGGGGTGGGGTGTACACTGAATGAACCCCAAGAGTTTTGGGGTAAGGGCTGAGGGATAAAAAAATTATAGATGTGTGTGTGTGTGTGTGTATCAACATTACAAGCATACTTCATACTAAAAGATTAAACAACATAACCGACCTCTATGCTGTAGTAACACAAATGATGCATGAGAAAGAATAGATTAGGTGAACTTATGCAAGTTGCTTTAATGTTTTTAAAAATTAATTCACATCTTACCTATTCATTCATCTCTTCATCTCTTCCATCCACCCCATCCATATTTAATCTGCTTCTTCAAGCAAAAGGAAGCAGAAGAAGGCATTGTATAGAAAGTGCCTGTGCTCCCCTGGAAAACTGCTCTTCATGTTTATTCATTTTGTTGAGGAAATTCAATGCATCTTTATGCACCTCAGGTTTAGTTTCTCTGGTGAGGGTTTTTTTTTTCTGCTCATACATATTGATGCTCAAAGTACACTGAACTGCTAGATCACTGACCATACTGCAGTTGTGACCTGATGTCCTTTACCACCAGGACCAAACAAGTAAATATATTTGTAGGAAGAAAGAAAGAAAGAAAGAAAGAAAGAAAGAAAGAAAGAAAGAAAGAAAGAAAGAAAGAAAGGTCATTCTATTGCCACTGATGATGATGAATTCCACCTCTGAAAAACTGTTGGAGGATTTCACCCTCTCCTTCAAGAGCCTTGTTTTATGAGGACTTAAGTTTTAAATTTTGCATTTTCTCTTCCTCTCTCACATCTCCAGCAGAGATGCACTGTTGCTCTAAGACATTAGATCAATATTGACCCAAGGGAAGAAGTGTCAGTTTTCGAATCCCCAAACCAACACGCACTAACACTAGCCAGTTTTATCCCCTTGGCTTTGTGCCAGTTTACTTATGACTCTCCCTGACCTTCCTCTCCCTGTGGAATTGCCACGTTACTGTTGATGCTCAAAAGATTAAGATACAGAAGTCCAAATATAGACATGGACTGACAACTTAGCTAGTCTTGCTTAAGTCTGCTGTCATTGTGTTTGAATTGTTTGATAAAATAGGTTCTGCTTAGGAATAAATATGGCAGCCTGTTTGGCTTGAGGACCAAAACTACCACTACATGAACTCTTGTGTTACTCCTACTTATTACCAAGAGTTCACACACAAGAATAATCTTGTTGGTTGTTCCTCCAGATAGGTCTCTTAGGTCATTTCTGCGCTAGGCTGTTATAGTGCTATTATTCCACTTTCAACATCCTGCAAACCCCAGGATTCCATAGGATGTCAAAAGTGGCATAATAGCACTATAACAGTCCAGTGCAGAAATGGCCTAATTATATTCCCTCTTTCTTCCATGTCTATATAGCAATGTTGTTGTTGTTCGTGTTACTGTGTGCCTTCAAGTCATTTCCATCTTATGGCAACTTTAAGGTAAACCCATCATGTTTGTTTGTTTGCTTGCTTGTTTGTTTTGCAAGGTTTATTCAAATGGGGTTTACCATTACCTTCCTCTGAGGGTAGTCTACTGTGTCTCCCAGAATCCTAGCGCAGCACTTAAACCACTGTGTACCATGCTGCCCACCTTTAAAACAGGAGTTTGAAGCCTTTCTTCTGTTGAGGATCACATTCTTTGGGGAGTTATTTTTTGGGGGGCCACAGTAGCAGAACCAAAAAGTGGGCAGGGACACCCCTTCCTCTCTCTCTCTTTCTCTCTCTCTCTTATTCTGTCTTTTGTCTTGTCTAATATGAAACTGTAGAAGAATATATATAGACTTCTAGAAGGCATTCTATGTGAGACTTTCTTTGAAAAGTGTTTGGAAACTACAGGTATTGCAAAATAAGTGTCTATGCTATTGCTTTAGAGGCCATATAGCTGGCAGCAACTGCACTGCCCTCCATTTTGCCTTTGAGCTCAGTTCATTTTTTATCTACATAGTGCCATCCAGTTTTGGTACAGCATACTTCCTCCCACTTGGGCTGCTGGAAAATTGAGATCCGCAGAGGAAGCCCTGTTTCATGTCCATCACTGCAGGAGGCTAGGTTGCTGAGTTCACACGTCAGAGCTTTCTCTGTAGTGGCACCTCAGCTGTGGAAGTGAAGTGAGGGTGGTTCCATCCTTTTGGATTTTACAGGATACAGCTAAGGTTGCATTACTTCACAGGGCATTCAGTCCTTAAAATGGGTGGCTGAGCTGTCTGCTTTAACTATGTGTATTTTAAAACTATTTTAATAGAAACTGTTTTAGCCTGTTCTAAAATCTTTTTAAATGTTATGTTTGAAATGCTTTGGTGTACATTGCTTCAGTGGCCCAGTGGCAAGCAACAATAAATAAATGCTATAAATAAATAAAATATGGGCAGCTCTTCCCACAGGTCTGATCTGAGTGCTAGCAGAGGACTGTTCAAATCAAATTCAGGGTCACAAGAAGCTAGTTTGAGAGCCAAATTGGATGGTAAGGCTGCAGGTTGCTGACTACTGTCTTAAGCAAATATCTCATATTGGTGGTTTTTTAAAAATAATTCAGCCTATCAGTTTATGGAGCCATTTTGCTCTAAAATTTTTGTATCTCAATTACAGTGGGCACCAGCTATCCGCCATCCCAACATGATGTTGCTTCAGAGGTCTGATTACTTCTGGTTGCATATATGACAAACTTTCTTAACCCACCTGCATTCTTTATTGCAGAGTTTTCCAAACTTTTCATGTTGGTGACACACTTTTTAGACATGCATCATTTCGTGACACAATAATTTCAGTTTTACTAGCAAACTCTTTATAAAAGATACAGACACATACATAAATTATAATAGCAAAATGTAAAGGGGTACAACATATCTCATGAAAACCTTTCATATATTTTTAAAAATATATGATTTATAAATAATAACATACATTTCCAAGATTGTAGGCGACACACCTACATACTTCAGGCGACACACTAATGTGTTGCAGCATGCCATTTGGAAAGCCCTGCTTTATTGGTATTAGTGAAGAACTGCTTTTGTGGGGAAAAATGGTTTCAGAGCACTGCTCAGGTTTTCTACAGTGCCGAGCCAACACTTACTGAAATCAGCAGGAGATGCTTTATTTGTAATGTGCTTTGGACCACTTTAGAGAAGCAGCACCATTCCGCATCTGAATACATTCACCTCCTGGAAAAAAGTGCTTTTGATGAGTGCATGGAAAAAGAGAAGGACTTTTGGCTTACTTTTCAAAGCTGACAACAGGCTACTAACAAACTTACATGTGTGTGGAGCACCTGGAAAAATGATTTATGGCACCTGGGGTGCACAGTCCCTCAGGCGGCCTCGATTAGACTTCAGCATTAGTGTGAAACCTTACTGGTTATACAGAGCAACCGTTCTGCCCTCTGCATCTACTCTGCCTCTGCTAAATAGCCTAGCTGTGGCTAAAGTGTAACGTCAGTTTCTTGGAAGAAGATTGCATAGGAACAATAGTTTCTCTCCACAAAGACCATAATGTCTTTCCAGTGTGTGTGTACAGTGTGTGTGCTCATACACACACACATATAAAACAGTGTGGGATGGGGCCTTTTAAATTAATTCATTTAAACATTTTATTGGCTTTTGCTACAGCAGAGATAAACTACTTGTCAGACCCAACCCACATATACCTCCCAAATACTGCTGTCCGCATCCTTCCCAGTGATTTCATATATAAAACCTAACTATGGGTAGTTCTATAGCATATAACTCACTAATACTTGTTTACACAAAGAAAAGGAGCAGGCATCAGCACAAAAGGACTGCCATCAGCCTGGGGTTATCTTGCAAAAATGGAAATCCATAAAGGTACCAGATACAGAATCTGTGTTGCGAGCCACCTTGGATGTCATATTGGGAGATAAAAGTTAATGAAATAAATAAAATAATAGGATTAGGAACAGACAACTTATTGAAGCTCTTTACAAAAGAGAGCATAGCGTTCAATGTGAAGCAGACAAGCAAAAAAGTATTTAAATGACCCCTCATTTTACAAATATTTGAGGGTTCAATTTAATGCAGTTAAGCATCTAAATGCTCTTTGTTTACCATCCCCCTTCTCTTCTAACCCTGTCCACCATGTAACTGTCCTGTATATACGTGCATACCTATCAAGATGGGCCCTCTTTGCATGTAAATAAACCAAGATCCATTCTGCTCCGTGAGCAAAAAGGGAGTCAATATAAATCTTGAGGAAAGATTTCTTTTCTTTTCCAGAATAATTGTTACACTGGCATGGTGGGGGGCAATTTTCAGTGGACAATCCAAAAAGCAGGGCTACAAAATCTCTCTCAGGAACTCCTGCATTAGTCTATGGCCATTTCTGCAACTTACTGGTTCCCACCGATGTCCCATCACGGTTCTAGCAGTACCTTTGCTGGGAAGGGAGCACAATGGGAACGCTCCCCTCTGCACCCAGCTAGCTCCCTGCGGAAGGGAGCGTGAGTGACACACTCCTTCCTTCTACAGCACAGCCAGCCTCTTTCCCGTCCTGTGCTGGGGTAGGAAGCACATGATTGTGCTTCCACCCCTTCCATATGGCCAGGGGTGATGAGAGCATCACACAATCGTGGGCACTTAATGGATTTTTTCCATTAAGTAAATATCCCATGATTGCTATGGGTGAGGAGGGGCTGGCAGTGGGACCGTGATGACATCATGTGAAAGCATGACCTGCGGGCTGTTGCCATCACATCCTCATTGTGGGACTGTGATGCCACACAGAAATGGCCTCTGTCTCTTTGGGGCTCGCAATTTCCAACAAGAAAAATAACTCATCTTGATAAATCCATAGTAATAACGATAATCACCATTTCTTATGCTAAACTTGTGAGCTGATCAGAAAGGTAATCCTGAGCAGAGTTTTGAAAGGTCATCTTTTTAAAAACTGTAAGTGCCAGACCTCCCTAAGAAGCATGGCTTTTGGAATTGTAGTCCAGAAAAGTCATTTTTGTAACAGCTGCTCCTGAGGTCAAGCTAGTGGAAAACCAGCTCCCTCAACTGGTGCAAGATGCCTGTTCATCATAGTTTGGAATTGTCCTCATATGCATATCTTGCATTTATCATACTTCATTTTCTGATTGGTCATCAGAAGGTGAACACATGTATAATTTTCAAGTGTAATTGCTGAAGCTCACATCTCTGAGAAGACTCCATCATGAGAAGGAAATGTGTTCATTGCAGGGAATACACATTCCCTTTGATGCCAGTGTTGACCCTGAGGGAGAATCATATGAGCTATAAAACAAAAAGAGGAGGCCTGCCTCCCACATTCTTTTCTAAATGGCATCATGAACTTGAACCATCAGGAAGTCCTAATGCCTAACCCAAAGAACAATATGGACAACTTCCCATACAGCTGTTTCTCCTTCAGAGGCACAGTATAGATTCTCTCTCTGTGTATCATTATCCTTTAATATAAAGCAAAATATGACATTTATATTAAAGCCCACCATTGTCATCAATGAGTCTTGGATAAAATCCCAAATCTTCAGACTTTCCGGAACTGGAAAATAAAAACATACACAGAGAAATCCTTCCACATCTTGATCACAGCTGCTGTCAAAACAGTCTGCTGCTCTGGAATGATTCCTCCTAACGAAACATAATTGAGTGAATTCCTTCGTTATGATAGTATAACACTCTCCTCAGTGGATTGGAAACAGTCATGAGAGTATGTGGAATCCTGTTAATTACTTCAGCAATAACAGTGGAGGAAAAAAATCTATATTTTCCAGCTAGGGCTGCAATCCAAAGTATTCTAACCAGGATTTAAATCTCATTGAACTTAAGTTGCAACTTGCTTCCGGAAGAATTCACTGTATTTTTTATCTTTTTTGTACAATTAGGATATAGTGGCTCAGTTATGTCTCCTCACCAGTGCTTGGAACCCCCCCCTTTTTTTCTTTTTTTGGACCATGATTTCTGGAATCTCGCAACCAACATGGTCACAGGGGTATTCTGCAAGTTGTGGTACAAAAAAGGAACTTTTATGAAGTCTGCTGATTCTTGATAGAAACTGAGCCATACTTTCCGACAGTTTCTATTTTCTCCAACTGAAATAATAACAATAACAATTAGCAAACAACAGCAACAGTGACATCCCACCCTTTTCGCAGTCTGAGACACAAAGAAGTTTAACAAAAGTTAAAACAGGTAACAACTAAAAAATTGACTTCATAACGAAGTTTAAAATAGCTATCCATAAAATTAAACACAGTTAAAGTATAACCATTAAAAGGAATAACAACAAAAATAAACAATACAATACATGGATTTTGGCTAATTTTACTTTCAACCATTTTGCAAACACTCTGCCTATTTTGCATTTTCATGTGGGTATGTTGAGGAACAGCTTTAAGTGTTTTATTAGCAAATACCAGAGTTCTAAGGAAGCAAAGATGCATCTTAATAAATAAGTTAGTAATCTCTAATAGATATATGTATGTTACTAGTCTGATATATCTATCTATCAGACTACTAAATAACTTACTTATTTACAAGACACATTTTTAGCAGGCTGCTAACTTTCATATAAATATAATATATGAAAGTTAGGCTATTAAAAAATTTTTTCCTTACCTGCAAGGATTTGGCATAAGGAGCTTGGCAAATTATGGCCCTTTCTGCACCGGGCTATTAAAACGGTGCAGAGTGACCTCCGATGGAGGTCTTCTGCACCGTAGAGTGGACTGGGGTGGACTACTTTTTATAGTTCAGCACCTCAGTCCGGTTCAGAGTGACCGGAACTGGTCTTTTTAGAGGTTTTTAAAAAGCAGGGAGTGCGCAACTCCATGTCACTCCGTTCCCGCGCTCCGGTGCAGATTTGCAGGCGCGCACAAGTGAATGCCTGCAGATCTGCTGGGGGCGGGCTTTAGGCTGCCGAGCCTCTCCAGTTGGTGGAGAGCCTCCACCAACCAGAAGCCGCCATTTTGGATGCCAGAGCAGTGCGGAGCGACGAGCTCGAACTGCTCCTTGTCCCGACGGACTCGCCTGGACGCTGAAGAAGTCCGATGAGTAGCGTTTTTTTCGCGGTTCCTTTCCCAAGTGCGGAAAGGGCCTATGTCATCTCCTGTAACAACTGGATGCATTTTGGCACTAGGAATAAATCATGAAACATATCAGTCATCATCTGGCAGCCTACTCATGAATCACCAAGCAATTCCCTCCCACAGTGTGTTGTTGTTGTTGTTGTGTGCAGTAAAATGTTAAACAAAATCCTAAATAACCTGCAACTGCAAATCCCAGATTCCATAGGACAGAACTATGTCAATCAAAGTGAAATCAAAGCTTTATAACTATGTAGTGTGAAAGGGGCCTCACTAAGAAAGGACTTACTTGGAGATAAGTGTGTGTTAAACTGCCTTCTTTAGAGCACACTTCTTGTTGTTGTGTGCCTTTGAGTGGTTTCCAACTTACAGTGACCTAAGGCAGGGTTTACTTCTTCTGTCACAGGGTTTTCTTGGCAAGGTTGGTTCAGAAGAGATTTGTCTTGACTTCCTCTGAAAGTAAGAGAGTGTGCCTTGTCCAAGATTACCCAGTGGTTTCCGTGGATGAGCAAAGATTCAAACCCAAGGCTATTTCCACACTGCACTGTTATAGTGTTGCTATTCCACTTTCAACATCCTGTGGAATTCTGGGGTTTGTAGTTTACCGAGGCCAAAGAGGTCTTTGGCTGAGAATTCTAAATCCCTCTCCCTAAACTGCAAACCCTATGATTCCATAGAATGTTGAAAGTGGAATAATAGCACTATAACAGGATAATGCGGAAATGGCCCAATACTCAAACCACTACACGATGCTGATTCTCTCTCATGGCTATCAAGAATTTAAAGAAAAGTCTGGGCTTGTATATGAATCTCAAGCTATTTCATGTGAGGGATTCACAATTCGCCCACCTCATGTGTCAGGAACTAGTACCATATTTGTGCCCACTGGCTATCACTGTTTCTTTCTTTCCTGGAAGCTTGTCAGAGACCAGCAGCCAATGACTCATGGGTCTGCACTGGTTCATGGGCCAGTACTTGAAGGAGCATTCTTCTGGTGTATAGGCATCTTAAAAAACAAAAGGCCTGTGCATGGATGACCACCCAGCACCAGCACGTTAACTTCCCTTCAGCACTTCTCATAGGCATCTGCTTATAAAGTAACACATTGCTGTAGTGTCTTAGTTGTAGTTCTTATGTAATAAGTGGAACAACATGCAAAGAAACATTTTTAAAAGTGAACCACCATGATCAGTTTGCTAACATGCAATACTTTAAAGGCTTATGATTAGGCTCAGTACAGATATTTTAATTACAGAACAACTGCTTGGAACTGGAGTCTTCTTCCTCAATGCAGTTCCTTTGCCCTTCAGGGTCATATTAACCTCGCTATAAGTATCCAGAAGGTGCAACTAGAAAACCAAGTTTATATAATGTACAACACATGAAGAAGAGCAGTTAGTTACCCAGGGGTGGGCAATTTGTATCCCATTGCCCCTTATCATTAGCTATGCTGGACAAGGCTGATGGGTGCTGCAGTCCAATAACATCTGCAGAGCCATAGTGGCCATGGGAGTTGGGGATCTGTGGCACCCTCTCTCCCAGAAAACTTCCACAAGCTCTGCTTATTGTTTAATACTCTGTTTGCCCTGAAGACTGGACAGTAGACATAGATCCCTTCAACCAGGAAGCATCTGGACAAATGCTAAAATAAATACAGACTTTATTTCTGAAATATCAGGTTATAAGAAGAAAAAATGCATTAGGTTTGTTTAAATGTTAAGAACTGACATTTTCCTAAATTGTTCTTTCTAGTAAGTTTATGCCTCTGCGTGACTCTCATTTGGCTGTTCTCTCTATATAGTACACTAGCTAACTGCAAAAAATAAAAGAAAAAATGTGGCGGCTATGCTGTTAATCATGTGCAAATTAAAGGAATAGAAGTAGATACAGGCTTAGAATAGCTACTAAGCAATAAAAACACATGACACAAGGGTGATCTAATAATGAACCTGGGTTCTTTTTGCAACCACAGGTGTCAACATTACAGTCCCAGCTTAAAACAACAACAAAAAATCATCTGCATTCTGATTGACATAGAGAAAAAACACACACCCCTTTATTCAGCAGGCTAATAATACATCCAGAACTTGTAAGTAACACCTAAAAAAAAATCAATGCTACCTGTGCATTATTTATGGTAACAGATATAACAATGACATTTTTGCAAATAACATCATTATTTTTGGGAGATATAATAAGTGAGACTCATTCATTAATCCTAAACATTTGTTTGCTGGGGGAAATTGTTTGGGGGGTTATTGGCCATTTTCCTGTATTTAAGAGTTAAAAATCAATGTAAAAAAGAACAAGCAATGACTACTATGCTTTATTTTAAAAATACTGGTAGTGCATTGACTTTTAAAAATAAAGTTCTACATTTTAGGTATATTTAAATAATTAACATTATTTCTCCATCTGATGCTACTTGAAGGAATAGTTAAACTAACGGTACAAGCCCTTTTTTTAAAAAAAAAAATCTAGTTATTTATTATTTTAAGCTATTTCCCATATTCATATATAACTTTAAATAATTCAAACAAACTATCCCCAGCTCACGTCTGGATACAATTTCACTTTGCAGAGAATTGCTGCCAAGGCAAACGGTATTGCCCAACCCATTCTAAACCCATCCTAAGTCCCTTTATGAGTTTATTATTTAATGCTGCTGCAGAGCTCTGAAGAGACCCAAACAGGAAGCGTCTGGGTGTTTTCTGCTCATAGAGTGGGTGGGACAGAGTTCTTTAGAGAAAACAAGACTGAGCTGCCTGCAGATCACATTGGGCCAGTTCCTCAATTTCCTTTAAGAGTTTAGTTTCCTTAGATACTGAAATGATCTGTTAGTCAACAGAAGAATCCCAGTCCTTTCAACCCAAGTTGCTTTAATTGTGTTACAGATGTTGGGTTGCACAAACAAAACTGAAGGGAAATAACAGTGGCGCTATGCACACATTGTTCACCTTGCAAACCGCTTGCTGCTCTTAAGGGATTGTTCTGGTGACTGTGGGTTGAAATGAGAATTTTGTACGTGCTCACTGGTCTCCATGTACAAGCAACAAATGCAATAGGAGAGATTCCCTTTTTTACTTCTGGGATAAAGAATGGGTGAAACCATTCTATAAACAAGATTGGTGTCACCCATACTTTCTTATTTTCTGTTTTTGTTTTAAGATTGTGGGGGTTCTTCAGTTTGTACACTACTCCTGGCTTTATCCTATGCCCTGCAGAGTTGCCACATAGGACCACACTTAACCTGTCTTTCCATGCTTTATGCCCTTTGCAGTTTTATGAACGTAGGTTCTAGTGGGAAAATTTTTTTCCCCCAGAAGAGCCTGGTTTCATCCCAATCGAAAACCTGCTTTCTACGGTAGCCTTTCTCCTCTATCAGCTTCTTAAATTGATCTGGAAATATGGCAGCAGCTGCTTCATTTACAGTGACAGACTCTCCACTCAGCTTTAAATTTTAAGTCCAGACCTGTTGCTAAATCTATGCAACTATTCGTACTTTCAGGAAAGGGCTTGGTGGCACTTGTTTGAGGGGACGCCCTGCTGAAGGCTTCATATAGCCTCTGTGCTTTCTGTTGTGACACAATTCAACAGAAAATAATTTTCTGTTTATGTCTTCCAGCCACAAATCTAATACATTCTCCATTTTATTAAGTACCTATCACACATCATGGAGATAACTTTTGAAGTTTGAGGTACAACAGCAAAACTAGCACAGATTTCTTTTTCCTTCTTCAGAATTTCATGGATGGTAGATTAACTCTTAACATACATCTTCCCTGCCTCAGTGCACATTTTATTTTCTTTCCTGATTAAGTCAAGAACTTTCACCTTTTTATCTAAAGGAAGAACTTTATGGGTTCTCTTTGGCTTATCAGGATTGCCAGCATCACCACTCTTGTGCTTTGGGGCAGAAGGACTTCACTACAGTATAATACTGTGCAAAGACAAGGATTTTACTCTACTGTACAAACACAAGTATTTTGCAGAATGACTCTGTACTAAGATCAGATCACAAGCAGTAACCAAGAGGCCTATGAAGAAACTGGACAACGTTACAGCACAGGGATTGCGCAAGCAGCCTCCAGCGAGAGGCTCTTGCGTCCCCGCTGTTTCAGCTCCGCACGAGCTGCCTGCTCCCGAGCAGACAGTTTGAGAGCCCCACCTCTTCCTTCCACAGCGCAGCCTGGGAGTTTTTCAGGCTGTGCTGGGACAGGAAGCGTGACTGCCGTGGCTCTGGAGGCTCTGCATGCACGGCAAGTGCGTGTGGGGCCCTGGAGCAATGCGCAATCACACACCATTTTCGGCTGAAAGCCGAAAATGAAAAAGTGCACAAGCGGCGCCTGCTCTACTCTGGAGCGTCGTGTGATTGTGAGTGCATCATGCAGATCACTCCTCACAATCGCGCAATGCTCTGAGTGCCCTTTCACATGGCAAATGCCTTGCGAAAAGGGCCTGGGTATGAGACTTGCCTTCTGCTCTTAGGAAAAGCTTTAGAAAGCTCCTCCTATATGAAGCAGGCACAGGCTGCTCAGCAGACCTCAGGCCCACCTCAAGCCCATTTGCTGTTCCCTCTGAGAAATATGTCAACACTTTGGACATGAAACGGATTGTCATGTGACCAGTAAATTATAAGGTTTCTGTATGAATGTGTTATGTTACTGAACCAAGGGCAGCAAGTCAGTCGCTAAAAATATGCAAGTCTCAAGTCGAGTCCAGTCAGTGTTTAATTTTTACCGAGTCGAGTCATTGATGTGACTTATGTCTGACTTGAATCCGAGTCAGCCAACTCGAGTCTACATCACTAGAAATTGTGTATATAGGTCATGTGGCTATGAGGAATCTATGATGCTTTCAAAGATGAGCTCACTCACATTTACAGCAAACACAGACTTCCACATGGCCAACACAGATATAATTTCTATTTATCTTGCATTAGCTGGTTTGAAGTTGATATTTTAAAAAATCCATCACTTGGAATTTATGGCATATCTTAGAAACAGTCAAAGGTATCAATGACACTTTAGGTATCTGTACATCAAGTTTTACAGTGCCAGCCTTCAGCAGACCCAGGGCCACCTTATCCATTAGACACTTCAGGCACAGTGCCTAGGGCCTATGAAAAAATTTAGGGCATACAATTTAGGGGAGAATTTCAGGGCCTACAAAAATATCCCTAACAGTATATCAAGGTGTGGTGGGGAATTGAATACAAGAGCTTCCAGGACCTACAAAAACCTTAATGCAGCCCTGAGCAGCCCTGCTTCCAGGATAGAGGCAGCTGCAATTTTATAGAACAGCAGAACTAGTCAATTCATTTTATCTGTTACAGTTACTATTAAACATATGTTCCTGAGAGTTAAAAAGGTGATATCTTGCAGATATTACTGCCTGTCTTTTGTAACCTAAGAGGAATTTCCTCCAAACTTTGGATTATGTACCATTGCCTCTGTGCTTTGTTTAGCAACCCACTTTTAGAAAGCCATTTTGTTATTCTGTATATTGACAAATGTGCAATCAAATTGCTGAAGTAGTGGCTGCTGTTGTGAGACTACAACAAAGTAACTTTGATTTTGTACAATGACTTTCCTGTGGAAGCAGCATGGAAAAGATTGCTATACCTTGTCGGTCCTGCTGTGGTACCCTAATTCCTAGCATTGATCCAACTAGACTAGACCGGCTGAATCAAAGTGAGCTTAGTGAGTCACCATTTATATAAACTTTATTGATTCAATAGCTCTTCTGTAGTCAGGACTAACTATGATAGAAGAAATCCCATGGGCCCCCAGATGTTATTTGGACTGCAACTTCCAACAGCCCTAGCCAGCAACTGTGAAGTCTAACAAGATCTAGGGAGAGATATGACCACCACTACTGAACTACAGGATTTAGTCACTTTATCTGGGATTAACCTTGACTGTTGAACAAATGAGATGTCATAGCTGTCACTTCAAGCCCTCCAAAATTGCAACACTGTATACGAAACTGTAAAATAAAAATGATGGATTTTCTCTGTGTTAGCTGATTAACAGTAAGAGAACGGATCAACCATGTAACTTAATATGATAAGAAAAACTCATTTGTGCAGCCCTAGCTGTAAAATCCTCCTCCATAAAGACTCTGGTACAAACACTAACATTGTTTCAATCTCAGCCCAAAATCTGTTGTTTGTAATTGGACAACTTGTGTTTTATTGAGCTGGTTACTTCTTGTTGTTTTGATGAGAACTTTAGAAGTATTTACCATTTTAATAGCATGCATGCTTTGTTGTTTTAACTGTAAACATTTCTTAAAATGTTTTTATAACTAAAACCATCAATGGTCCCATTTGCAGCTATGGTGTAACTCGCAAAAAAGTTTTGTCAGCAGAGAACAGTTCCTTGAAATAAGAAATCACAAGCAAGCCCAGAGTGCATGTTGACCTACTTGCATTCTCCAGTGTGTGCTGGGCCCAGAAAGGAAGCTTAAGGCCTGAATGAATAATACAGGATTGTTTGTTGTTGTATAGCTTCAAATCCTTTCCAAGGTATGATGGCCCTAAGATGAAAATAGCATGCAGTTTTCTTGGTAAGACTTGTTCAGAGGGGGTTTGCCTTTGCCTTCCTATGAGGCTGAGAGAGTGTGATCTGTCCAACCCAACGGCTATTCCTCTTTCAACATCCTGTGGAATTCTGGAGTTTGCAGTTTAGGGAGGGGCATTTAGAATTCTCAGCCAGAGCTCTTTGGCTTCAGTAAACTACAACTTACAGTATTCCACAGGCTGTTGAAAGTGGAATAATGGCACTATAACAATGTAGTGAGGAAATGGTCATAGCCCAACGCTCAAACCACTCCACCACGCTGGCTCTTCTATAGTATGGGATGCTTCTCACAAAACGACACATCTACCTCAGGCAGTGGAACGGCAACTGCAGCCTCCTGGCTTTCTCCTCAGGCAACAAACAACATAGGCTAGCCCCACGCAGGGAGACGGCGAGGCCATTTGGGGAGTGGAAAGGCAAAGACTTGGTGGCTTTGCCCACCCAAGAGTTGCCAGCCCTTTGCTCTATGCCATTGGGAAAAGTCCCCTGCAAAAATACAACCCGTGCGCATCCCTTTACAACCCCAAGACCTTGGTCCGCTTGGGAAACAAACGCGAACTCACATGAGGCGCTTTGAATTGAGTCTGGGCTGGGCTGTGCCATAAGCCTAGAAGAATAATTACACTCTGAACCTGTCATATTATCACCATTTTTAAGAAGTAATTTTATTTTTATTACATGTGAACAATAATGCCGACTAAACAAACGAGACAAGGGTGACAGCGAGGTGATTACAACGCCAAAACCAATACTGCCAGTTAAAAACCCTGAGGCGACAGGAGCAAGCGCCGTTCCTCACAGGGCAACAAATGACCTTTGCGCCAGTAGCGCTTCCATTGTTTACCTAACCGGGTCCCGGTCCCACCTGAGGCACCTCGTCCTTTCGAACGCCTCCCGTAAGCAAAACACGCTTATGTGCAATTCCCAGCTGGCTCTCCTGAAAGCTAGTGTGCTCTGGGAAGAACCATCAGCTGTTCTTGTTTGCTCCCCGCTAAGCTCAGGACTACTATTTCTCGTCTGCCTGTTGAACTTGCCGCCAGCTGAGCGGGGACTCCCCCTGTCTTTGGCCCTTGCTCCCTTGCTGGTCAGCGACAGCAGCTGAGCAAACAACATCAGCAGTCCAGTCATGGCGGCCGAGCCCCCTCTGCGGGTGCTCCCCCTCTCCCAGCAGCTCCGCGGCTTGTTTTACGGCCTCACTCCCAACAAGAGCTCGTTCCGCAGCGTCGAGGAGGTGCCTGATTACGTGGACCAGGTGAGAGCGCGCCTGGCGGTCTCTGGAAGGGCCGGACTGATTGCTTCGCGTGGGCGCCAAACTGATGTGGGTGCCGAATGGTGCAGTTTAAAGAGGAGGGCAGAGTGTTTTTTCCCCTCTCCTTCGCGACAGCTTCATGTAACCCTGTTATTCTGCGCTGGGGAAAGAAAAAAAAAAGCCTCTGAAATTCCCGAGGGACGAGTGTTTTCTGATTTGGAGATGGTTTGACTTTTCAAAGGGGATATGGAGTATAAAGGGATATATGTATAAACTGCACAGTCTGGTCCAACCTCTTTGGAGGACATATTTCTATATTAAGGATTCACTCACCTTGCAGCCAAAAGGCTGGGGGCAATGTGCACGCTCCCTAATTTCCGCCCTGCCACAGCAACTCTGTGGGATGGAATGGAGGGCTGCGAAAGCAACATCTGGAGAGGGCTTCTGTATGCTTTTAAATTTTAGTTAGGCATTGCTTGTTACCTGGCTATGTGACAACACCTGCTGGACTTCCTTCTTCTACACAAGCATTGAAAGTACAGTTACATTAAAGGTACAGTGATCTCTAGTTTTCAACCTGGGACTCTTAGGCCATTTCTGCACTAGACTGTTATAATGCTATTATTCCACGTTCAACATCCTATGGAATCCTGGGGTTTGAATCCTGGGATTCCCTAGGATGTTGAAAGTGGAATAATAGCACTATAATAGTCTTGTGTGGAAATGGCCTGAAGAGTGACTAATGTGAAATCAACCAGTGGAGGGAATGGTGCTTGTAGTTTATTTTGTAATCCAGAGTTTGGCCACAACCCTACGTATTTTTTGGGAATAAGTTGGGTTGACCTCGGTGGGTTGTAGGTCGTGCACTAGGCTTTCCATCACCCCTTTCCCCCATGCACAGTGTTTGGGATATGGGTAGCACACCTACTATTGCCAAACATGCCTGTGACTTAATTAAAACTCAAGGCATAACTGCATGCTATGTATTTTCCAGATCATGGAAAATATATTTTGGAATATAGTCCAGAATCCCCCTGCCATTTATTTTCAGAACAGTTCCTTTGGGCCTAAGTTAGACTGGATTGAATGGAACTTCGTCCTGTATAAATACATACTGCCAGCATGCTTTGTAAAACTATGGAAAGGTTATGCAAGAGTGATGTGCTAACTGATATACACAGGTAATAGATTACAGGGGGAAGTAATGTGAACATATGTGTATTCAAGCCTAAATCAATATTAGAAAATTAAAGCAGAATGTTTGTAACATTTCTGACTGTCTACCTTGTTCCTGAGCTTTCTGTGTCATTTTAGGCAACTCCTTTGTTCATTACCCTGATTCTTCTGGAATTTGTTATTAAGTGGACTCTGAAGGGACATTCATCAGCTTGGGTCAATGATGGCATAGCATGTCTTTCTGCAGGTGTTCTGTCTCGACTTCCAGAGTAAGTCTGGTCAGTTGCATGGTTTGAATGATTCAGATTTAGGCTGGGGGAAAGTCCTGCAGTGATAAAGTTATTTTTAAAAAATATATCTTTAACTATGGGGGAAATGTGAAAAAGCTGCTCAAGATACATAGCTAATAATATGCATATATAGATACACACACATACACACACATACAGCTTCAACAAGACCTGGTTTTCCATTTCTGTACAGTCAGCACTCCACATTTGCAGGCTCCACTTTTGCAGATTTTATTATTCACAGATTATTTTTTTCACCTCTACTGCCTCTCTATGCCATTTTTAATAGGGACTGCAAGCCTCGTGAGACTGAGAAACTGTGGCCAAGGCTTGTAAGTCCCTATTAAAAATGGTGAGACACAGCAGTGGAGGTGGCCAGAAGCCTCACCAGTCACCCACTTCTGCTTTCTGAAGGAACCTTGATGCCTCAAAGGAATCCACGATGGCTTGAATATGGTGATCATCCTTATTTTTCTGTTTTAAATATGGTTTGGGAGGGCCTAGAGTTATTCACGGGTTTTTCACTTTCACGGGGATCTTGTGCCCCTAACCCTAGCAAATGTGGAGGGATGACTGTATTTCAAACTATGCACAAAGACTCAGTAGTGAGTTTCATTTGCCTCTCTGAAAATACTAGAATTCAGGCTTGTCCAGATGGTTAAAGAGGAGAAGGAAATGTTTCTTCACACAAAACTTAATTGGTCAAGCAAAGTGAGGTTTTTCTTATGGCACAGCTATTTGCCATTTATTTTGTAACTTAGTTGTTGGATCCTTACTTGTAAGTAAGCCCCACTGAACTCAGAGTGGATAGATGTAGGTTTGAACTACAGTGAACATTCATGGATGTAAAGTTTCCCATCTCCCTTCTCCTTTGTGGGAGATGAAAGGTGGTTTTTTAACCATATGGGATGGGACATACTGGAGCTGCTGTGGGAGGAAGGGGAAATAGGAAATGTCTCTTCCTTAAACTTGAGCTAGCTTATATTAGGATGCAAGTCAACAATTATGTTCAATATTGAAGATAATTAATTTTTGGTTTACACATTCAGAGCACAGTTCTGTGTTTCATGCACAAAACTCAGTTGAACATCTTTTGCCATTTTCAGAGGAAAGGGAGGAAAAATGCAGAACAGAATGCAAATAGACTACTTGGTGACACCTTCAAGGCACAATTATACGTTTATATTCAAAAGCTGGACCCCACTACACCTTTGAATTAAGACTGCACTGTCTCTCAGTTTGTATGGCCTATTGAAGTAAAAAATCGGCACAAACATTCATAGTGCAATTCTACAGTTCAGCAATGAAAAGCATCTCTCTCTTCTTTCAAAGAGGGATAAAAAGATGTAGTACCATGCAATGTCTTCCTTAAATATATCAGGGTGCTACATAATTTAAATATTTTTTTTAAAAAAAATCAGATATGATAACTCAAATGGTTATATGTGTTCTCAAAGGAGTTATATTGTTTCTACCACTTCCATATGCAAAGGAGAAATATTATGAGTGACTATCTCCATTGTGCTGTTTTTGCAAGATTTTCTGCTGCAACTGGTGGGCCATGGCTGGAGAGATACGCTGGATAGGCCATTTGACCTGCTTAAGCAAAGCATTTATAATGTTTAGATGACCTACAACTGACCTTAAGTGTGCAACGACGTTGAAATATATTACAGCTGGTTATGCAGTTATGGATTGTCTTATTGCTTTGTCTTATGGTCAGATCTTTGTATGTTGGGAGCATTGTAGTTTTTCCATTCACTTCATTATGAGCTGGAAATGTATCTGGCCAAAAGACAGACCAATTGGATTATTGCTGCGCTATGTGGACATCTGCAACACTACTTGAATTCAAATATGCTCAGAGTTGATTTTGGACAGCTGAATCAGACCCTGTAGCTTTCTTGTAGCCTTCTTTCCCTCCGAACCACTATTTTTAAAAGTTGTAGTTTATAATTATTATTAACTTTATTGATATCTCACCTTTTCTCCAAGATTAGGACTCAAGGTAGATTACATATTAAAAATTAGAATTGAAAACATACAAAAAGCCATATTAAAACTAAAGTAACATTATTAAAAGCATATACTATAAAAGACTTCAAAAAACAATAACCAATACAGTTTAAAACAATGCAGCACTTACAGTACTTTTTCAATTCTGAAAACCTGTCTGAATAAAAAGGTTTTGGCCTGCGAACAGAAAGACAGCAAGGAGGGGATCTAGGGAGGAGGTTCCAAAGTGTAGGGGTATCTGCTGAGAAGGCCCTCTCTCATGTTCCCACCAGCTGTATCAGTGAACGTGGTGGGACCAGAGAAGGGCCTGGTAGGTTTATATTGGGAGATGTGGTCTGTCAAATAGCCTGGACCTAAGCTGTATAAGGTCATAACAAGCACTTTGAAATTGTGCCTGGAAACAAACAGGCATGATTCAAGAAAGCATTATATTAGAGATGTAACTTAATTATTGGAAAATGGGATCCTTCTGTTCTCAATGGACAACAATCTTCAATCGGCTTACTGTATAAATTACAGAGATGGGGAGCATGAAAGAGCTCTGTGAGCCCCAGACAAGTAGGGGACATGGTAAGTGATCCTACCCACCTATGATGCTGTAGCAGTATATTTCCTGTAACAGTGAGGGAATGGACTAGATGGCCTGTGACTCTGGCATGCAATCCAACAGTGAGATTCTTTTGAATGAGTAAAATATTCTTTTAGATCTTACGATAGGAAGCTATCATTTTAATTCCATTAAAAGCCATATTGGGTCCTGTCTCAGGAGAAAGGCAGGGTATAAATTCAATGAATGGATGGGAAATGCTTTTACTACTCCATCCTAAACAGCCCCTGGGAAGGAGGCCTACCTGGCCTAGGAGAAGTGTATAAGGTGGCAATTTCTGGTGGTACCCTAACTTTGGAATAGACTTCCTGGAATTCATTGACATTTTGACAAGTTTTTAATTTTTATTTTTTTATTACTATAGACATCTACACTGAGATTTTTTTTCCCCCTGAAGTAAGGTATCAACAGGAAAAAAATGGGGAAAAATTATTACTGGGATACAAGTCACAGTAAGAAAGGTGAGGATTGTAGCAGTGTAGTTCAATCCTGTGCATGTTTATTCAGGTGTAAGCCTTCATGTTCACTTGGTGTTTCACATAAATCTGCATAGAATTCCAATCTATAACAAAAGAAGCAAACACAAAGACATTTGAGATGATGAAAATTAACAGTATAAAGATACAGCAGGGTTCAAATGTCATGTCAGTACATGAATGATCTTGGGTCTTTCATGTGCTGCTCTTCTTGTACCTTCAGATTCAAATAAACTACTTCTTTTTTCTCACAGATTTACACATGAACCAGCAAACCATGGTTTGTGTTTGACTTCTGAACAAAATTTTATCTTGGTTTGCAAGCTGAAATTTCTGTTTGACATAGCTATCAGCATTTTACAAATTTCTAAACAAGTGCCCAAACATTATTCCATACTTTAAATTAGCTGCAAACACAAGAAAAATACTAGATGGGGTTAAAAGTGTAAACCATTTTTGGTGCTCCAAGAAAACAAACATTTAAGTTATTTCCATTAGAGCCTCAGTCAGACCCTTTTCAGCAAATGCATACTGAGGAAACCAAACAGAAACTGTTAAAATAATATTTCAGCAGAGCTCACTGTATCAGGGGAAATCGCAGTGTAAATCATTAACAGCTGAGGGTTAGATTAACGCACTATTGATGGTATCCTCTCCTAGGGACTAATTTTTGTTTTCTCAGCTAGCAGCAGAACTTTGCCACTTCCTTGGAAAGCTGGTGATTAGTATTAAAATGGTGAGTTGTTGCAATACAGCAGTTCTGTGCCTAAAGCAGATCTTGAGACTATGATTATATTGGCCTTCTTTAGGTTCAGAGTGAAAACTAAGAGTATTGACTTCAAATTTTAAGCAAGAGACACAATTTTGTAAGTGTCTTAATTAGGAAATGTGAGGTTCTTGAAAGGAAAATGTATGCGTATGTGTGTGTTCCAGTATAGTCTTCCTCATATTGATGTCTTGTATATGTATTGGACAAAAAGTCCCATTAGCTCCAATCATCATAGCCACTAGTCAGAGGTGATAGGAGTTGTGGTGCAAACATGTGGGTGACATTGGGCTGTCATAGTGAATATACCTCCATGAATATGGTGGTATTTACTTCAAAGCAAGCATGCACAGAGTTGCACTGCCATTATTATTTTTATTACAAATTAAGAGAACAAGCACTTTTTTTAGACAGCTCTGTCTTTCTCTGTCTATGCAGAGAAACCCTGCCTTTTTTTTTTTTAAACTTATCTGGACATTTGGTTTTTTAGTCTAAACAAACATACTTATTTCCTTAATGTTCAGACTTCAGGGGCTTAATTTTTTGTAAAATATGCACTCAAACTAATGTTCAGCCCATCACAGTTTAGGACTGCATCATAATTAATTTATTTTTAAGCAGTTTCACAGCATATAAAATAGAAGATATTCATTCACCTATGTTGGATTACTAGCCATGGATGCAGCAAAGATTTCCATTCCTAATATAAGGGGAATGGTACCCAACATACTCTCCTTGACACCATGTTAGTGTATGTAGAAACACTTCTCATAGCTGAAATGAATTTAACCAGTTGAACTGAGCTTGCAAATTCTTGCCCAGTCATTAGCATAATGTCATATGTTAGCATTAGCATATGTTAAAGACAAGATAATTTGGACCCATGTATATGGCATATAGACACATAATTTTCTGGAAATCAGTGGAAATGGTATTGGACCTGCGTTGGTCCATTTAGCCCAGTATTGTCTACGGTGACTGACATCAGCTCTCCAGAGGTTCATGTCAATGGATTGAACCAGTACTTCCAAAGCTTATGTTCTGCTTCTCAGTTATGGCTCTTGCATTTGGGAATTGACTTAAGTCTTGAGAAGGGGTAAACAAGCTCTAAAAGTTCTGCTATATTTTTTCCTATTGGTTATATTTCTGACAAGAAGCGGTAGAAAGTTTTGATTATAGATCATGAAATGAAATACAAGAAAGCCTTAAAGCCAAACTTCCATTTACAGCAGATGGATCTGTTCTGTAGCTATGTGGATTGGATTAGTTGGTGTTTGGGTATTGTATGGTATAGCATAACCAGTACTGGTGAGTAAATTAGCAAACATGTTGTATGAACTATTATTTTATTAATTTTAATTTATTTATTGCATTTCCACCTTTCTCCTAGAGTGGGACACAAGGCAGTTTCCAGAACAAGTCAATTAAAAAAACATTTACAGTAAAATTTAAAAATATTAAAAATGATATTAAATCAACACAAATATATAGATAATATACTGAGCAAACTCTTAACTCCACTAGATGGAGCAAAGGTGTAGGAATTTTAGGGGCAGCTGTAATTTGGTTTAGCAGTTTTAAATTTTGGAAACTTGTGCTGCAAAATGCAGTTTAAAATAATAGATGTGCAAGGATGCTTTAACTAAATGTGAATGACAGAATGTCTATCCAGGTGTGTAGCTTTATACTGCAAAAATAAAAGCAATCTGTAGGACTGTATGTTTTTTGTGAACCAACATCAGATAAAACATCAGTGTCACTCCTAAAATTGTGATTCTGTGCGTGTACTATGATGGCAGGAAGTTCCACTTACATTTGTGGGTCTTGCTTTTGAGTAAATATGCCTAGGATTGAGCGTTAAGTGTGTATAAGAGTCTCAGAAAACTGTGTGACAAAGACTTAACAGAGATCAGTGTTATTTGCTATTTTGTACTGTTTAAAGATTAATATGATCTGGTGGTATAGATGCCAGTTGTTTGCCAAACTTCAGAGAAAGCTATTTTTATTCAGCCCTGTAGGTCTCATCATATACGATGACAAATCTTCATTAAGTTTAAATTTGCACACTACTTTACCTTTCTCATTCATATTCTGACTCATTACTGTTTCATTTGCAGCAAGTTTACTGAAGTGTGGTTTGCAGTTTGTGAGAGGAATTAGGGGTTTGCTTTATCTCCAAACCAAAAAGTAACTTCATACCATAGGCTGCCATTTGTATGTAATGGCATATTGATCAAGAAGGGCAAGCTAGAAGTACATGTCCAGTGCTTGCTATTGTAATTTGAAACCATGGTTTGGTGTTGTTACAAAGGACAAGAGGAAAATTGACTATGGTCGATTATTTCAACAGTCACTGTAGCAAGAAAAGTTCCATGCACACTGCTGTCATTGTATAAAAATTTGTGAAATTCACAATCTGAGTAAAAAACATTCAAAATCCATCACACTAGCTTTCAGATCTCATAGACCACTTTAGCAAAAAGGCACAGAGCGTTAAGAAAAGTGATAGGGGTTCTAAGAGTTAAGGAGAACAAAAGAGAGGAGGAAAGGTTGAGGAAAGTGGTCATGTTTAGCTTGATGAAGAGAAGACTAAGTGGTGATATTATTGCACTCTTTAAATATCTAAAATGCTGTCTCAATGAGGAAGGTGCTGATTTGTTCTCTGCTGCCCCAGAAGTTAGGATCAGGTCTAATGGTTTAAGTTACAGGAGGGTAGATTTCAGCTGAACATTAGAAGGAACTTGGAGGTAAAAGTTGTTCATCAATGGAACCAATTACCTTAATTGGTGGTGGATCTCTTTCTATGGACTTCTTCAAAAAGGAGGCTGGACAGCTATCTGGCTGGAGTTCCTGCACTGGTGACCTCTCCCAGCTCTATGACATCTATGTTTTGTTTTGAGTTAACATTGGGGGAAAGTCTGTGCAGTCAAAAAATTGTGCATAGAGACAAAAACATTAAAGAAAGCTGATCAAATTTTGCTCCTCATGCTGAAGTCACAAAGCACCCAGGCTTTTGGAAACTGATTCTGTCTCTGAGGTCCCTTTGTGGGAAATGTGCGGTGAATTCCTTAGGATATCTCTGTGCTGTCAGGCCTGGAGATAAAATTAGGCATTAGCATAGCAATAGGAGCCAAAATGGTTAGTTTTACCTGTGTCAGAAGAAATAAAACCTCAGAAAATAAAGTCCCAGTTTCAGATGACATAAAATCCACTTCATCTAGTGTATGAATCCATTTTTGAGTGGCTAAATTCAATGTCCTGTGCAATATTTAGTTAATGCTGAAGGAAGTGGTACAGTGGGAATACCTTTGTATGGCTGATAGAAAATAAATTGTCATTGCCATTGGGTTGTTAAAAAATAAATAGAAAAATAAAACTCCATATATGAAATTTTGTGTGCTTTTCAACAGATATTTTATGTTGTTTTGCCCTGTTACTCTCAAATGCTTTGAGTCCCACTCTTGGGGGAAAGGCAAGATATAAACAAAGTGATTGATCAACTGATTGTCTTCTATGTGTATGAGATTTTTGTAATGTATCAAAATTCTAGTAAGCTGAGGTACCATTACAGTGACTTCACAAACTGATTGGAGTAACAACTGGCCAAAGGGCTCACTAAGACTGGTAGTCATAAGTACTTTTTCCTGTTATCAGGGACTTGCCAGAGTTATATATTATCATCTCATTGATATTTTGTTTGTTTGATTGTGTGTTTGTCTTGTTTAGAGCCTAAGAGCACACATAGCTAGTTCTGCATATTGAGAATGGACTTAGGTCATATTTGCCTTGCTTAGAAAAGGCAGGGAAGAAAACTCCCACTCCTTCCCTCCTTATTCTGCTACCTTGCAGAAAGTTTGACTTTGTACTGGAGAGTGTGTGGAGAGGCGAGCCTTGACTGTAGCATGTCAGACATATTTCAACTCGATTTGTGTCAACTCTAATAAGTCAGTTGACAGAGTAATAAATTGAGTGTCAGCTCCAGAGCTGGCACCTGTTCAGCAAATAAAGGGATTTTTCAGACTGCACACACACTCTTTTTCATTTTCAGTCTGAGGTTTCCCATAGGCTTCTCCTCCCTCCTTTTTCACCAAGGCCACATTAGGGAACCCTGCTGTTTTTAGATGCATTAGTCTTTTTCCCCATTAGAAACAGATTCCATTTAATAGAAATCAAGTACTATATTTATTAGTACTTGATGCATATTTCAGCCTAGAATTTATTTTAAGAACTCTTGAAGTTTCATTACCACTATTTTGTTGTGATATCGCAAGCATTTAAATATTTTAGAATTTACTTTGAAGGTGCCACAGTACCTAGTAGCTTGGTTTCCATTACTCTGGAACAGCCCAGGATCTGAGCAAGGTTGGGGTAGAGGAGAGATCATAGAATCATAGAATAATTAAGTTGGAAGAGACCACAGGGGCCATCCAGTCCAACTCCCTGCTGCGCATCAATTCAAAATGGATGGCTTAGGCTTTCTCTCACTCAGACCATAAACTACTCTTGCAGTTAATCCACAAGCAGATTTTTAGATGTTACATGTTATAGCAGTGAACACATTTTTGCATATTGTTTACTGCATCTGTCATAAAATCCTATATAAAGGCTATACTGGAGACAGAACTGGTGCAAAAAAGACAAAAATCAAAGCCATGTTGGGATCTGCTTGTGAAGTATAGTGAATTGTTCTACTTTATTGTAATGGGAATTTGCCAGTTTTAAATGTTACTTGGAGAAAGTCTGATAGACATACAGAGACTTACTTCCAAAGAGTGTATTTATAACAAAAAGTTGAGATTAATTGGTTTTCTGTATTTTTTTTTCCTTGAGAACCATGTTGGAGGGAAGACTGAAACTTTAAAAAGCTTACGAATAAGTTTAGTTTTAAAACAACCAAGTACTACCTTTTGAATTCTCTAATGTCCTATCCAAAGAGACATAAATAAGCAAGTGTTGATTCTTTTTTCAGTTGCTGATGTGATAGAATGTCCTTTAACAGCTCCAGCTCTCATATGTTATACATTTTTGACCCAAAGATGAATTTAAAATCTGCAGATTTTACTTGCGTGACTTTGAAAACTATAGTTGCTCTGCAGAGTTAGTCTGAGTTTCACACTCTGGCTGCAGCCCATGGAAAAAAGGGACTCAAGGGCAAAATGAAAGTTCATAAAAAATGGAGGAAATGTATCTGTTCATATTTCTGGCTGTGTTGCAAAAGCATTACAATACTTATATTAACAAGGCGAAGCAAGAAAACAGTACCCAGTGGCCACAATCCAACACAGAGTCAGGCACTCTTAAGCCCTCTTGATTCAGTAGGGCTTAAGCGATTGTAACTGCACTGTGTAGTGGCCAAGAACTGATAACATTGTGTGCAGATTTTTTTTTTTTAATATCCTGCTCAGAGAAGCAATGTTGAGAGAATCTCTTTCCCCCCTCTTTTAGATTATCTTTTGTTCCCCTTTGGCCCAGTTGTCTCTATGATTAAGAATTTAAGCTAAGACTTGTGGATGTCTCATGCTATAAATTTTGAAAATATCATTGGGTCACATAAAATCATCTTTAACAACATTTGAAGAACAGGTTTCTTATGAAAATTAAACATCTTCCAGGTGTTTTGCTTTTTAAAAAAAGCAGGTACAACCTGCCATAGAATCTTGCATGGACGTTCTCGGTCCGTCAGCTGCCAAAAGTGAAGTTAAGCAGATATTTCCAGTGGAAAACCCGGACAGCTGTTGGAGGGCTATGAGTGAGGCACAGGTGGGCTATGACAGCGAGGTGGAAAAGGGTCTTCTCATTCTCTTTCCTTTTGCTCTCATTTTCAAAACTTTGATGTTTGGAATAACCAGAAGACAGTAGGATTTCCCATAATAGCGGCTTAGTGTTACCAAAAGTTGATCATAGTGTCTCTTTGTTGTCCCAGAAACTAAGGTCAACTGAAATCTAATGAAAATGCAAATCCTACTGTGCCACAATAGCAGCAGGTTTGTGTTGTTTGAGTGTGGATGTCTTGTTTGTCATCTTTGACTCTACAGTGGTTTCTCTTCATGTGATTACTACTTCTTTCATTTCAAATTATGTTTGTTTCTGGTTACTGTTTCTAGTAATTTGTCTTTCCCTAGCTTTTTGTGGGGAGCAGGGGGTTACATTCAACTTCACCAGCTACTGGTCCAAATTTTTTCTACCATATAAGCTAAGACTATTCTTTATTTCATAAAAACCCAGAATTTCTCTATCATTTTTTGCTGCAAACACATGCTTATAGGGGTAGAAAAAGAATTCATAAAATGTTGATTGGTGCTAAATTTCAGGTAGCCTAAGTTGTCTCCAGTATCTTGCATTAATTAGAATGGTGAAGCAAAGTGGTAATAAAATAGTGGTTTGAGCATGAGACTATAACCCTGGAGATAAGGGTTTGAATCACTGCTCAGCCATGGAAACCGGCTGGATGACCTTGGGCAAGACCTTGGGCATTCTCTCAGCCTCAGAGGTAAGTGAAGGCAAACCCCTTCTGAACAAATCTTAGGGTCTCCATAAGTTGGAAGTTGCTCAACGGCACACAACAGCAAGTGTACTCTAAAGAGTGCAGTTTGACACACATTTATCTGCAAGTAAGTCCTTTCTTACTCAGGCCTCTTTCATACTGCATAGTTATAATGCTGTGATTCAACTTTAATTGGTATGATTCTATCCTATGGAAACTTCTGATTTGCAGTTGGATGTTATTTAGAATTGTGTTTATTCTTAGATTTTAGATTATTATTTTTTTAGATTATTCTTTTTTATAAGCTACCTTGTGGCCCATTCTGGGAGAAGCTAGCATATAATTGAAATACTAAATTAAATAAATTCTCATCCAGAGACCTCCAGTACCTCACCAAACTACAAACCCCAGGATTCCATAGGATGCACCCAAGCATCCATTACATCATAGCACTAAATATGTGTAGTGTAAAAGGGTCTTCAGTGAGGCTGATTTCCAAATGAACATATATTGTATTGAACTGTAAGTACAATGTTCTTCTGAACTTGTGTTTTGGTATGTTTTAGTGTTTTGTCAAGAAGTGTTGAGGTATCAACATACATTTACACCTGAGAAAACTATAGACTTCTTGAGCTGCCCTGGGACTCACCATGGACATGGTACTTGACATTCCTTGGAGTAGATTTTGGATACTATTGGTTTCACTGCATGGCCCATGGTAAGATTTAACGACTTATTTTCTCAAGTATTCCTGACAGACAAGCACTAGTATTTTGTTGATCATTCACAAGTTGTACTATAATGGGAAACCATTCTATGGTCTCTGGAATATTGCTCCTTATCATTAGGCAAAGTAAGGGTTAGCCCTGTTCAGGCAACTGTCTCCAACAGCAACTGGTGGTTACTGATGGCAGCAACAGTTACATTCCTCCTTGGATGTTTTCCCCAAGTCTGTTTTTTAGAACAAGATAGTGAGGAATGAGTAGATAAACATACTTGCAGCTACTGGAACAGATGTCCTGAAGTAGCTGAATTTTGGACAATGTTTGTGAACTTTCTAATGTGACTGAATTCAGTCAGTTGTACTATGTGAAGCACTAATTTTATCTATTTTCTATGGATCAAGCTCCAAACAGCAACATAAAACCCTTATTTCTGTTCTATTATGGATAACTTGTCTAGAAAGAACTCAACACTGGAAGCTACTTACTGATATAACTTTTAGAGTGGTCTCACTGTGGGGAATGGCTCTGTCAGAGATACTAACCTCTCAATTTAAAATGCCAGAAGTGGAAAAGGAATCTATTGACTTTGAGTTGGTTTGGTATCATTTATTGTGTACTGTAATAATGGCTCTTCCCCATACTCTTCTGCTTTATGGCTGATGAAATTTTGGAAATCTTCCTTTTAATTTCCCATCTACCATCAATTGTGAAAAGTCCAGTTTGTCCTATGTGGGAAATCCATGGACAATTATTCTTTATTTTTTGTACCCATGCAGTCGCTTGTTCATTTGTTGTCCTGTTGCTTCCCTCCATTTTTCTTATAATTAACAATATGTATTCTCAGCTGGGGAGGGGAAAAAGGAAAGAGAGAAGGAAGGAAGGTTTCCTGTCTGCTGCTTGGAAGATGGAGTATAGAGCATATGGCTGCATTTAATATTCTGTAATTTCTGTGTTCCTAACTTTTCCCAAGCTCTTAAATTTTAAGATTACCTTTACCTATATGATTCTATGTCTGATTAAGGGCAGTATGAGTAGCCTTTCTCTTCAGCCCACTGTTGTCAAGATCCAAATAAATTGTTTTGTAATTGTTTGAATTTCAATAAAATGATTTAATTTAAGAAAAAAATAAATAAATGAGATTCAGCCAACGATAGGGTCCCCTCCTTTGTGACACCACAGCTGAGAAATTCTCTTTCCAGAAAGTTCCATCAAGATCCTGTCTGTTCTTTTTTTATATTGTGTGTGTCTGTGTGTTTTTAAAAAGTGAGATACACTTTATGATTGTTTATATGGGTTTCTGCTGCTCTCAGTAGTGTGTGTAATTTTTTCTTTTTTTTCTTTTCCTTTGATTTATAATGTTGTACTTTTATATCACAATATGTTTCTTCCAATGCAAACTGTTTCTGAATCTTAGTTCGGAAAACAGGGTTTAAATACCTTAAGCTGAGAAGGTGGAAGTTAAAAGCTGAAATCATATACATTATTCTTGTATATTATGCCCGTTCTCCTCTGCCCTATAGGATCAACTTGCCTGAAAGTGTAAGGAAAGCCTCAATGGGCTGTGCACTTCTGGATTTCGCTCATATTATACTTTAAACCTCCAGATTTCACATTCAGAGGAAAAGCTGAACAAAGTCTTCAGATGTGTAGAAAATATTGGCATTGATGTTGAAAAAATAATAATGGAGAATAGGTAGGAAATTAGTTGGGCTGTTGAACTGAGTGGAAGGGAGGGATGGGCTGTAGTCCTGATGGGAACAAGGATGATGGAAAAACAAATGGGGTCAGATCTAGGCTAGAACAATGCTGGGAGGGTTTCTGAATTAAGTAGAAGAGGAAGGAGGCAATCGGACATAAAGCAATCCTATGGGAGGAACTCCAGACTTGATTTAGGGAGAGGGGTGGGTGGGATATGAGGAAGTGCATGGGAGATGAGACAATAATGCTGAGAGGAGGGGAATATTCATCAAAAGGGATAGCCAAGTTCTGCATGTGGGTGTGAGAGAGATGGGGAAAGGGAATATGTTTCATAAGCACTGACATTAACTGTGTTGGCAGCACTGCGTTGTCCTGCAAAAAAGGGGGGGAAAGCACCATTTTGAAAACTAGAGTATTCATGTAAAGCTGTTATTACACACATTGTAGCAAGAGCATAATGCTGTCAGGCGAATTCAGGTTGACACAGAGACACTCTAGAGTGTTTTTGTTTGTTTGTTTGTTTTTTTACAGCTTTGAACATTAGAACCTGTTTGAACACTTAAATTAGATAACTTCACTGCAGGTAATGGGACTTCCTGAGATTCAAGCTACAGTCAGCTGCATGACTTTCTGCAGTTTGTTTGTTTGTTTAATGCACGGCAGCCTTTGAATTGAATCAGGAACAATAGCATTCTAGGTGTATTTAACACTTTCTTCCCTGCATTTTGATTGTTCAACTCTTTTCTCATATTGTTTTCCTATCCAGAATCCTGTTAGAGAAATGATTACAAAACTGCACGTCACATGCAGTTTGAGCCTCAATTCTACCACAAGCAGAGAAGCTGTGTAAAGATGTTCCATTCTGACCTGATACGCTCACTCGTGTGTTATAATGAAGAGAGGTGAGTTCAACAAGGTGCAGAGCCTTGTGATACAACATTAATATAAGATAGGGAATTGTTTTGGGAACTAGGGATGGGGAGGAATTTGATTACACTTAATCTTCATATAAAATTTCTTTACACTTCCCAAGCTAGAAACGTACAAATAATGATTTTCAGTTTCTCATAGAGTCTTGCAATATAGTTCTACATTTTTTAAAAAAGTACATGAATGTGCAAGCATTAGGTGAAAGTACACACCAAGATGGATATATTATTGAAAATTATGCACAAAAATTGCAAGCATTAGGTGAAGGTACACACCAAGATGTATATATTATTGAAAATTATGCACAAAAATTGTTTTAATAAGGATAATTTGTTTGCAAAAATGTGTATTCTAGGAAAAATGAATGCATTAAGCCATGTGTTAATTAATGCAGACTTGAAAAAAATTGTACAGAATTGGGCTGAATGAACAGAATCAGAATAATTTGAAAAAATAAATGGAAGTGAAATTATCACAGTGTCATGCCCTGCTTCCAGAGCATGGACTCTGACTCAGACTCTGAAGCAGAAGGCACACCAGAGACTGAAACAGGGGGCATGCCAGGACCTGCTGTACAGAGAGAGGTTACAGTGCCAGAAACAGAACAGAGGGTGGTGCCAGCTCCAGCAGAGAGTCCTGCTTCTCCAGATACAGAAGAACACTTACCTAAAGCCAGCTTTGCACAGCACAGGCAGCAACAAGAGACCCAGCGTTGGTCTCTCAGAATTTATAACCGGCAACAATCAATCAAGGCACGGCTGCACTAGGCTTTGGGTCTATTTAGCTGGCATCCTTCCCTTCCAGGAGTTGTCAGAGCTTATCTGACCTGCTACCTTGCTGGATGCCTTGATGAATGCCTGGATTAATCTGGGACACTCCCTTGCCGTGAAACCCCTTGGGACTTTGTTTATGTTGAATTTTATTTAAGACTCCTTGCTTACTGCCTGGAAGTAAGTAACAAGCTTGGAGATATTCAGTTTGTTTTGTTTGATTTATCAGCTGTGCCAGGACTGAGATAGGACACAGATATATTCATCTTTCATGATAACATCTTTCTTGTACTGTATCACAGCAGTACTTATGCCTACTAAAATGATCTTGCATGTGTGGTATATTATTATTATTATTATTGATTAAGTATTAATTAATTGATTTTTAAACATTCCTATCCTGCCTTTCTCCCAATATGGGACCCAAGGCAGTTTTAGTAGAGAAAAAGAAAAGAAAGGAGATCTGTCAGTCGATTCAAGTTATCCATTACTACCAGAAATGGTGATTATTGTAGCAAAAGGAACTTCATGACTCCAGTGTGCCAGCCTGGTGTCCTGATCTCTTCTTTGGGTCTAGACCAATCTTGAAAAATAGAACTTCCACTAACCTGAATTCCACTCAGCTTGAGTCAGAGGGATAAGCCAGCAACTTCTAGTCTAGAACAGACAAATTACACAGTAGTGTATGAACTGGATTTAATACCACAGTTAGCTAAGCAGATGAATTAATTTGCAAGGGATAGATAAAAAGGATAGCTATTTACAACCAGAATATACATTTGGAAAGTAACAGTAAAGACAAAAATAGAAAAAATTCTAGCAAAGCTAACTATATATGCAAAGTTGATATCACTGGAGAGGATCTAGGGTTACAGAAATAGGATATTCATGGACTGTAGTACTCCAAAAGCAATAGCAAGGTGCGCAACATTTAAGACATTCACAAGGTGTGACAAAAAAGCAAGGCAAATTGTGAAGTGGTAGACAACAGACAGAAGCTGTTTTTATATTCATAACCCATAGTGGTCACAATGGGTCCAGTTCACCAGTCTGAGGTCTATATGTTAGTTCTGCTGGTAATAGTTTTCTTTTTAAAGAAAAACATTCTCCCTTGGTGAATCTGACTGTTCCTTTGACTGTACCAAACAAGCCCCTAGGATCTTTCCAGGCACACACTAAGCCAGGCAGAGAAGTCTGTCCTTCTGCTCCTCAAAATCTACTCACATGATTCAGTTCTGCGGGGACTGGGAAGGTTTATTCCACCATCTTCAACTCAAGACCCAATTTATCGCAATCTGATCCAGTTGGAACAAGATGCCATCCACAATCTCAGAAACAATCCTGAGATTATTATATGACAGACTGACAAAGAAGGAGCTGTGGTCATGAACAAGTCAGACTGAGATATAGCTGCCTAAGTCCACATTTTATGAAATCCTCTGTAATGATCCCACTGATTAATATCTGAAGGGACTATACAAATCGCTTGGAGAGTTATCCGTTGATGTACAGAACCAAATTTGAATGGGCATACCCCAACAACCCAAACCAGGCATCTTCTATTTACTACCCAAAATACACAAATGAGCAGTACAGGAAAACCTATTATCTCAACACTCACTGTTGGGCTATTTGGATATATGGACTCAATTTCCAAACCCTATGCCACCAGCACTCCAAGCTACATAAACGATATGACTGATTTCCTCACGAAAGCCCAATCTATCTACAACCTCCCAGAAAACATCATGCTGGCCACTATGACTGTGGAATCCCTATACACCAGCATTACACACCGGAATGGACTGTAAGCCATCAAAGATACAATCCTGAATGCAGCTATGGCAGACCCAGCCATGAAACAATGCCACTTTTTATTTTTTTCACTTTGGGGAATAATATCCATCTCTTGGTTAGTGGCACTGCTGTGGGCACCTGCATGGCACCAACGTATGCATTCATTGCTGACCTGGAATAATGTTTCTTCAGCATATGCACTCAAAAACCTCTCCTCTGGCCACAATTTCGTAATGACATCTTTGTAATTTGGCCACATGAAAAGCAATCACTTGATAGCTTTCACCAGGCTTTCAATAACTTCTCTCCCGTCATCAGCCTGAGCCTGGCACAATCTGTACAGCAAATTCACTTTGACACCACTGTGCAACTTTAAAATAGACTTCTAAGCACCATGCTCTGTCAAAAACCTGATTACTACACATATTTATATGATTCCAGTTTCCACCCAGAACACACTTCCAAATCTACTGTTTATAGCCAAGCTCGCCAATATAACCACATCAGCTCAGACCCCTAAGACAGACACTCAGAACTCTTGGATTTACACCAGGCATTTCTTGAACTACAGTACTTACCTAAGGAGGTGAAGAAATGAATCAACAAGGCAAGATTAATACTAAGGAACCATCTACTACACAACAGACAAAAATCACAGGACATCCCTAGTTGTCACTTGCATTCCCCAGCTAAGACCACTCCAACAAATCATTGATGAGCTACAACCAATTCTGGAAAAGAACACAGCCTCCTCACAAGCTCTGGGATGTAGGTCTTCATTGGCCTACAGACAATCTCCAAATTTTAAACAACTCCTCACAACAGGTTACACAACTTGAGTGGTAATACAGGGATAAGACCCTTCCACAAACCCAAAGGCCAACACTGTCCCCACCTCTATTTTGGGAGCAATATGGCAGGGGACAATAACATCACCCACAGCATCAGGGGTGCATTTACTTGTCCTTTCTTCACTATGAATTAAGCCATCTTATACCAGCCATACCCTTTTACACTCTGCATTATAGAAACAGGCACATATAACAAAAGGAATTTTCTCAGAGAGAGTTTTGAACCCAGGGAAGTTGATTTTTGGCAAGCAGATTTATTGCTTTCATAAAACAGCACTAACTGACTGCTGTAAAGATCTGAAATACCTGTATCACTTCACCTGGCCCTTTGAAAGTTTAGGACAAGGGGTATGATTTGCAGCTTTCTGGATCCCATTATTTTCTATTCCACTCCCACAACCGCATAAATACGCTTTATAATCTGGGGCTTTAGTGTCACTCTGTACTGCATCTGAAAAAGTGGACTTACATCCACAAAAGCTCATGCTAAAGTAAAAACCAGTTAGTCTTAAAGGTGCTGCCACATTCCGTTTTTTTCCCTCCCTCCCTCCCTCCCTCTTTTTTTTTTGGTCAAGGATAAGAGTGTTTTCCTAAGAATGTTAGACAGTTTGCTAGATGATGTAATTCAGAAAATGAATAAAACAGATTTCTCCCTTTATACTGTTCTCTCACTTATTAAAAATAACTGAGTATATGAATAGCCCCATTCTGTCCTTTTCACAATGTGTCCAAATCTAGCCTTATGTTTCATAAATTGAACTGGATGCATTTGTAAGATATTGCAATATGAACAAATACAACTTGGCATTATTTCAACAGAAAATATCTAAACTGGACACTGGTTTACATATAATCTGTGTTAATTACATTTCAGTGTTTTGACCCGTGAGCCTTTTCATTTCTTAGACTGCATGCAGTGTTATACTTGCTGACAGTTTAAATCACAGTTTGTGGAACGTGCTTGACACTCCCTCCTGTTTTTTCCTTTCACGTGTTCATCTTAGTATGATAGCTGATGGCTTGATCTATCCACATTTAAATAGTATGCCCCAAAAGTATGAATCCTTCAAGGCATGAGTACACATTTGCATGAAATGACCAAGCCATGATCGCAAAGCATAATCAAACAGTTTGGAGGGCTCATTCAAGCTACAGTTTCTGGGTTCAAGTATAACACCAGAGTTTGGTTTGATCACAGCAGTAATCATGCTATTTAACCAACTACTGTTTGGAAGATACACGGATGTGATAAATGAGAGCAGCAGCCATCTTACCTCTGTCTGCAGTTTGGGTGTAGTTTTTTTTTATTATTATTAAATCATTGAAGAAACAGGGGAAGAAATAGTCTGCTTTAAAGGTAACAAGACTTTGGAAAGCTTCTGTCCTTCCATTTAAGGGAATATAAAACAGCTATTTACAAGGACATGAAAATGTGCTCATTCATTTACAATTTTGTATGATAGTCACTCCCTGCCTTTAATTTTTTAAACCAGCCATAAAGAGCTTTGAAAACTTATTTTAGTCATTACGAATTGCTGAAAATGACTAAAACTTTCAGGGAGCTAATATTCTACATCGAGGTATAGAAATGGTCTTTGAAATGTGGATGAAGCAAGCTTGTTTCTGGTAGGGAGAAACAGACCACTAAGAAATCCATTATGTTTAATATTGTTATTATGCTACCACTGTAGTACCACTGAAGAAATCAGTGAACAAAATGATGATAAGCAAGAGTGAATGCTCCAGGCAAGTCCTCATGGAGGGGTTTTGTTTAAGGTTAGAGCTGGTGCAGATGCAGCCTTTCAAATCTCTTAACCACCCTTTCTATGATATTCAGTGACTTGAGCTGTCACCCAGATTTTGGAAAAAATCAAAATACACAGTGGATTTCAAGGACTCAATAGGCTGCCTGTTTTACATGAAATCTAACCTGAAACTGTGTCTGCAGGAAAATACATAATGCAATGTACTAATGGAAACAATCTAGTTTCACAAGAACCTGACTGAAATATGACTGCAAAATTGCAGCTAGGGCGACAAATAAAAGAAGTAGTGTGCCAAATTTATCCACAAAAGCAGATATCCACATATGAAGGTAGAAACAGGGAACTTAATTTCTGTATTTCTTGCAGTGGCTATTTTGTTCTGCTTCCCAAAAGATTTCTTTTGGCCAGGATCCAACTTAACACTAATGGACTGAAAAATTCCTGCTAGTGAAGTTGTGCTGGATTACAGTGTTGCACAAGCATTGGCACAGTCTCTTGTACAACTACGGTACAGCAGCCACTATTATGAGAAATTTGCAGTAGTGTAGTGATAGCAGTGGAAACATTCTTCCTCTCTGTTGAGTAGGGAGAGCGCTATAGCACTCGTCCTCCTTTTGGACTTCCCACAGTAGAAATAAAATGATAGACTAGATATGTTGTTGTCCTGTTCCTACACTGTTCTTTAAGTGAGCATTCCAAATTTGTTTGCACAGCTAATACTTTGGACAGAAGAACATAGCAAGACGCTTCCGGAATCAAACTGAAAACCTATATAGCCCACAATTCTGTTCCTGCAGTGGTCACTCAGGTGAGTAGAGGCCACAAAACAGGAAATGAATGCTGTTGCATGCTCTTAGCAACTGGTGTTCAGAGGCACATTGTCTCTGATATTGCAAGTAACAGAGAGCAATTATGAATAGTATAATTGTTAGCCTTATTCTCCAAGAATTTTTCCAATCCCCTTTGAAAATTGCTGAAGTTGGTCTCTGCCATTACCTCTTGCAGTAGTTGAAACCATTCTTAACAGACTGAAAAAAACAAAAACAAAAACAAAAAAAATTATTGGATTCAGATGATATCAGTCCAAGAGTTCTTAAAGAATATCGGATTCTGATAAAACTATTCATTCAGTAATGTCCCTAAGATCAGCTTCTGTACCAAAGAGTGACCAGTGTGATATCAGTTTTAAGAAAGTGTTCAAGCAGGCATCTGGGAAATTATATGATGGTTGAAGTAATAGCTGTTCTGATAGCTGTCCTTCCTGGCCCAGTGTGGAGGCGGAAGTGGCGGCAGCAGCAGCAGCTGCCGCCTTTCTGTCGACCTACTGCTGCCCCCTCTGGGGTCCTTCCTGGCCCAGTGCGGAGGCGGCAGTGGCAGCAGAAGCCCTCCCAACCACCACTGCCCCCTGCCCCTGCCTGCCTCCTCCTCCCTGCCCAGCCAGAGTTTTCCCCAGCCTGGGATGGCAGTGGCGGGAGAAGCAGCACCTACAGGCACAACTTCCATACTTTCCCTAGGTGCTGTTGACCCTAGATACGCCACTGCTGATTAGTAAATTTACTACCACTTAGTTTAGCCAAGGGCCACACAGATTGTGACAGGTATTCTTGGGTAATAGTAATTTTAAACACTTGAAAGAGATTGGGGACATTTAAAGTTGCAGTTCTCAGCATGTCTAGTGCAAATTCAGACAGGAATATCAAAAAATGAGGTCAGAATGTATTCCTGAAGGTCATGAACTGTGTTTTCACTGACTTAAGTAACTTTGCAGCAGTTCTTACCTTGCACAGTTAAAAAGACAATACTGAAGTATTTTTTCTGAATGACTTGCTGGAGAGTGAGCACATATGGTAGGTGGGGAAGGGCTCTACTTTGTACTCTTTTGGAACATCCAGACTCTCGCTGTGTGCAAAGAATGAGGCCAGATACAGATAGCATCCCTTCTAAGTTGCCCATGGGCATTGGAAGTGGGCTGGATAAGAAATTACAGGGTGAAGGTCTCAACTTAGGTGGGGAACTTTTTGGCTTTTCAGATGTTCTGGACATCAGTTTGCATAAGCTCCAGCCAGCATGGTCAATGCCAAGAGATTATGGAAGAGCCAAATGTTCCCTGACACTAGTCAACACTCTAGAAGAAGAAGAATTCTGTCTTACTTTACGTGTGTAAGTGTATCAACACAAGGGGCATGAAAAATGCCAGGGACTTCACATGCATGTGTGAACTCCTTATTTAGCGAAGCTGAAACTGAAAAGACTGGCTAAAGTCAAGTCATCTTATATGTAGCTAAGTGTTACAAGTGTTTAGTCTGAACATCAGATACATTTTGTATCACTCAGTGTTGCCTTTTGCAGAGAAAATTTTTTTCCTTTTCTTCTGTACATATTAAACATGTATTTTGAAAAGCAAAAGCTTACTATCTGCATTTTCTCTGTTGAATTTTGAAAACAAAATGGCATAGAAAATGCAGTCACATGTGTCTGCTGTGTGGCCTTAGAAATTTATATGCACAGACTCAGAAACCACAATAATAAGGTTTCAGACTGCTTATATTTATACTTATTGGCATCCTAGGGAAGAAGGTAAAGTTCAGTTTATAAAACCTGGGCAAAGAAGGATGTAACTTTTTCTTTTCTCCCATGGGCTGAATCTCAGCTGAAATAACTGACAATTTCTGGACTTGCAGGAGGAAATGATGAGCTAAGATAAATATCCAGATGTTTTGCTGGCCAGATGGATAATGTTACATTTTGGAAGACAATGGTATACCTGTGTCTCCTGACAGGAAGTTATAAACACACAAAGCCTTTTTATCTCTGTAGTCTTGATGAACATTTGTTTTGCTTTTTTGAAAAGTATGCAAATTTGTATAAGTGAACCCGTACAAGCTCCAAATAACAAATCCATATAGTGTGGGATGAGTTCTGAAATAATAGTTGTATCTGTAAAGCTAATCTAACACCCATTGTGCATTGTTTTGAATTCATAGGAGACTTGGCTTCTAGAAGTGGCTTTCCAGCATTAGGAAATAGGTGTGCCATCTTTTCACAAGTCTCTTATGGTCTATTCCCATGTTTCAAGCTATTTATTTACAAAGCTGAAAACCTTGACTGTTTCCCCTTTTCACCCACCCATGCTAATTCTCTCCCACCTAGTATTTGTTCTGTTTCTTTTCAAGCAAATTGTTTGAAGCATGTTCCTACATGTGCAAAAGTTAAGCTTTTTAAATGACTAGTCTAATTTTTGGTCTTCATCAAAAGATAAATATGAAGTTTAATCAGAGTTTTATTTAATAACATAAACTCTTGTGCATTCTCTTCCTAAAGCATAATATGTAAATTTTCAATCCTGTACCCTGAAAAACGGAACTAGAGCTAACTTGAAAAACATGGAGCTTTTTCACAAACGGTTTTCACCCTTACCGAAAGCATCCTCTTTGGTGTGATAATTAGGTGGAACCTGTAAATCGAATAAAATTTCATTAAGGGCTTTTTGCTATCACTCTGTATTGACTTTGCAATGTCCTGTAATCAAACCTGGTTATTTAAGTAGGTATATGTTGTCATGTTTAGAGTAGCCCAGTTCAGATGTTAACAAATCTTGGCAGAATAAATGTAAGGATGGAGGAATGTGGTAGTCCCACTCTTCCTTGTGCATTTCTATGACTCTTATTACATGGAAAGCAACTCTTCAAAAAGGAGAACCTCTGTATATAAAGGTGCAGAATACTAGGAAGTCAGCATAACTGAAATGCTACTGAGTAGCATGTTCTGTTTGAGTTCAATAAGGCCTGAATAGGTTTATGTAACCAATGGGATCACATAGCATAAAAGCAGAGGAGGTACTTAAAAACCGTGTTGCTTAAAGCAACAGTATTCCTTCCATAGCAAATTTGTTTCTTATGATTTTCTTGTGCTTTTAAAATCTCTGTGGGCCTAGAACAGTGGTTCTCAACCTGTGGGTCCCCAGATGTTCATGGACTTCAGCTCCCAGAAGCCCCAGCCACTATGGTCAATGTTCAGGGCTTCTGGGAGCTGAAGTCCACGAACATCTGGGGACCCACAGGTTGAGAACCACTGGCCTAGAAAGTCAATGTCCCCAGTAAATGGTAATTTGATGCAAACATTGGCCAAAATCCAGTTTGCAGCCCCAGCAAGAGTAGACTCCCTGATCCAATTGCTGAATAGTAAGGAAACACTCTTATCAGTCCCATTAATTTAATGGGTCCACACTATTTAGCACTAACAACTGGGTTTATGCCAGCATTTGTAAAGTGGAAAATGTACATTTGGCCATTAGATCTGGATCTAGTTTGTGTTTGTAGTGGAATCCCATGAACTTTGCATTGTGATTAATAGAAAAAAGGCCGATTTGTTTTTGTTTTGTGCCTTCAAGTAATTTCTGACTTATGGAGATCCCAGAGCAAACCTATTCAAGGTTTTGTTGGCAAAGTTTGTTCAGAAGTGGTTTGTAATTGCCTTCATCTGAGGATGAGAGAGTACCCTGTCCAAGTACATACAGTGGGTTTCCGTGACTGAGTGGGGATTTGAATCCTGACCTCTCAGAGTCTTAGTCCAAAACTCAAGCCACTACACTTTACTGGCTGTAAAGGACAGAAGTAAATATAACAAAGAAAATCTACAGAAAATAGGAACTAGACATAGGCATATGCACTTAATCCATAGGATGCATGAGATAACCACTGTATAAGATTGGTGTGGCATTTCATGTGCCCAGGTACGTGTGTGTTCTATTAACATTATCCCAAAGTAGAGTACATGAATGTGCATATAATTTTAATAAATTAATTTCATCATGGATGATAAGATATCTGAATCATGACTGTGAATTTGAAATATGTGTCTTAATTAGAGGAGACAATGGTTCATACTGATTCACTCAAATTAGTTTGAGTTGTCATAATGGGGCTTATTATTAGCTTCTCTTGCCTTCTGCTAGGATGGCTAAAGCTGAAAGAGTTAGTTGGTGCAAGTGCCTTGCAGTAAGAATGATTAAACATCTTATACAGATGGCCTATTTCACAGGATAATTTCAATAATTATGGTCATCTGCATTACAGAAAATTCTTCTACATCTCCATATGATTCTGTTCCAGACAGCCTCATGTATTAAAAATGATACATATAAGACATCTGTTTCAAAAAGAGGAAAGAATCAATACCATTGTAAAGCTTGAGCTCATAATAGCAATAGGAATCTAAAATTCAATCTGTTGTTAGAAGGGGTGAAAGAAGGCCATGAACTAAAGCTGTGCCTTGCAGTCTTGGCTATTGTTATATTATTGCAGAGTCCCACAGGCAAACCTAACATGAACAGTACAGAGACTTCACATCCTGGCTCTTTTGATTCTTTTGTCTGCCCTCCAACCTGCACGGTCAGAAACTTTCAGTTGAGAAAGATTTATGAAGCCCTCACTAACAGGGTCAACCCTGTTATATCATCAGAGGGCTCCTTCTTTAAAAATAATAACATCCATCCACAGCTCAGTAGGGTGGCCTTTCTTGGCAACAGCATTTTGTGTTTGTCTTACCAATCTGTGCATACAAAAGCCTTCCCCCCACATACAACTCCACTGAGGATGTCTATCAATTCTGTTAGGCACAGTAGCTTGGGCTCTTGTTATCTGTCAACCCTGTGTCATCCAAGGTAACTGATATGTTCAAGCTTTGCTGACTGTAAACTTCAAAGGAACAGAACTGAGTATCCAGGGAAGGCATGCTTAGATTTAGAGATTTCCCCATTAGAAGATCTAAACAGAAAGAGCCAAATGTTTGAAAAGAAAACGAATCTCTCACACACCAACCTTTATAAAAAGTAAGCATATTCGCATAAATTACAGATATTCCACTGATTGCCAACCTTAGAAATTAACCCCAAGTCAGAAGATGAAAAATGGATGTAATACAGGTCTGTAGAAATATTGACTGCAAATAGCAACAGATCATTTTTCTCACAGCTTTCTTCCTAGTAGTTTGAGCTCAGTAATCTGGTTGAAAACATCAAATACATTGTTACTTATAAGACTTATAGAAACAGTAGTAAATTAGTAATTTTCTTATTTCTTCCACGCAGTGTCCTTTCATTTTATTCGCTTTGTTTTCATGAATTATGTCCCTTTATGTTTTACGATCCTCCTTTCAAACAATGTATCCTGTGTTGGGAGTTCAAACAACAACAACAACAATAAAAGAATATATTTTGGGTACTTAGCCAGGGATTTCTGAGAGCTAATACTCCCACTCTTCTTTGTCAAGCGCCATGGGATTTCTAACATCCGCAAAACAGACAGGAACTTGGTTTTATGCCTTAAAAAGAATGGATTTTTTCCACCACATAATCTGTACTGCAATTACTAATAAAAATGTAATATTTAAGTACTATGAACCGAGCAATTTGCAACAGATTTTCCCCCCTCTTTTTAGTAAGACTCAAGCCGTGAATTAAAAACAAAAGACATAAGGAATTTATATCAAGTTTACAATGAAGAGATAGAAAGGGTTAGGTGTCCAGGATCTGAAGCTGGAAAAATGGATAGGCAAATTACATATATTTTTCAAGCCACATACCCCGAAACCTTACAAGTCATGTTAGGCTCTGCATTTTCCTGTGTGTACAGAAATTTCTGCAGACTCTGCATCTGATCTGAAGCTTGATAGGTGCTCTAGGTACAACCTGTTGGCAAGTATACCTTGCACTGGTCTGTGGACTGGAACCCACAAACTATGTCTCTTTGCTTGCAAAAAAAATAACATTGTTCTTTTGTGACTGGTAAAGCAGATATAATTTGCTGTCAGTGCATTGTGGGGTGATTACTGTTTTCCATCCTGATTTCTTAGGGTGCAGTTTTTAAACTTGCCCCTCTGAACTCTGTAAACTTATTTCTAAGTAGATAGGTATGGATTGCACTGTTTGCAACAGGGGTATGGAAAATGTGGCCTGAACCTCATTGATATTCCATAGCAGCCATGGATGTCAGGACTGTTGTCAGAGCTGAATATCAGCTTCTGCTTTGTGGCACTAGCTTCTTGTTACCATAATGTGCTTGTAGGAAAAACAGTTCATTTCTTTCTCCATGTGTTTTTTGTTTTGTTTTGTCCTGATGGTGCTTCCACTCCACTGCTGCTTATTAATTCATATGCCAATTTGGAGCTTATGTTTATGATATGTTTATGCGGAGTGCATGTAAATATGTCTTTATTTATAATATTTATATCCTACTGTATAGCCACTCTGTAGCTGGAAATGCTGTTGAAATGGCTTATATTTCATTTAAGAAAAAGAGGATAGAAGAATTCAAAAAGATGTGGCAAAAAAAGATGGGGGAGATGGAACAGGAAATTTTGCTAAGAATCAGATGGGTGTACCTGCTTCCCCATTTGTCTAGTTGATTTACTAACTGAGCTTTAAGGTTGATACTGGCTTTTTCTCCTTGTGTTATAAGCCCTATGATGTGCCAGAAAAAGACCATTCCAATCTCACCAGAGCAAAGAGGGTCTCTATTTCAGAAACTTCAAACTATTTCTGTATATAATTGCATTTACCTCTGGCTGAATCTGTTATTTGTTGTCTCCCTGGTGTAATGCTACTTGTAAGTATCGGTCAATTACTGGTATGAGTTTTCTTTGAGTAATGAATTAAGTACATCTAAATCAGTTTGCCTATGGAATTGAAAGCAATTGTTCTAGCAAGAAATGAAATACCAGTATTAAATCTAATTAAGTGGTGACACCATTTTGCTAGATCAATTAATTTAACTGTTCAAGTGAATTTTGCAGGCATAATAGAAATAATAGAAATTGATATATATTCAGACACCCCCCCATGTTGCTCACCTTAAGTAACAGAGCAAGAAGGAAGAGCTCTTTAAATATTATGTACGTCCTTTCCCTGTGTGTTCTAAATATTCTGAAGGCTACTGGAAAGAAAGTTTGTTCATGGAAGCTAAGCAATATCATGCCTGGTTAGTTTTTTTGGGGGAGTTGCTGATGAAAACTAGGTGGTGTAGGTAGTATTTCAGAGGAAGGCAATGGCAAACCATCTCTGAATATTCCTTGTCTAAGAGAACCCTAAGAAATTAATGAGTCAACAGGTGACTTGAATGCACCTACACACATCCTGTAATAAAACACAGCAGTTAAGCCAAACTGTTTGAATTCACAGTGGTTTACTGTTGTGAACTCGGTGGAAGTCAACTTCACTGTGTCTTTGAGTGCATGTTTGTGTATAAACATCCTAACATAACGGAAACTATTTATTTAGTAAAATAAATCATTTAATAAGAATTGTTTAAATCTGATTTAAGCAGTGGAACTTATAAATAGGTCAGTAATTGGCATTGACATTAATGTTGACAGTGTACAGTGTGAGCTACCTCCAGTTGGCTCAGTTGATTGTGCTCTTCAGTCTTTTTGCATCTCATTGACTGTATTGATGACAAGATCTCTCAGTCAGTAAAGTCTACAGTTACTGTTTACTTGCATATCCTAAACTTCATGGTTTTGGCCAAGCACTTAAAAATTTTTCCAATTACATTAGGATAAGTTTAGAAAGCAGTGCAATACTTCCATACCACCTCTGCTAAGAGGACTGTGTAACTGTAGGACTCTGTGACTCTTTTTTGCTTTCTGTGGCTTAATGTCATGGAATATTCACAGAGCAGTTCTATGGAGAATGAAATTGGACAGCCCAAGCAAAAGAGCCCATTCTTAGAAAGGGTAAGATTTTCAAAGACTACCTGTCAAGTTGAGCGCTGCAGTGGTATCAGTAGGGATATGTCACCTCAAAAATGTTTGGGGAGAACCCTTTGCTCTGTTCAAGAGCTGCCTGAGGTGAACAAGAACACACAGAATTAAAGAAACAAGATTTATTAATTAGCGTAGGGATGATGCACTAGCGGGGTGCCACAGGGTTCTGTCCTGGGCCCGGTGCTGTTCAATATCTTCATTAATGACTTGGATGAAGGAATAGAGGGCACGTTGATCAAATTTGCAGATGACACAAAATTGGGAGGGGTTGCTAATATGCCAGAGGACAGGGTCAAAATTCAAAAGGACCTGGACGGATTGGAGAGCTGGGCCAAGGCTAACAAAATGAATTTCAACAGAGAAAAATGTAAGGTCCTACACTTAGGCAGAAAAAATGGTATGCAGAAATATAGGATGGGGGACATGTGGCTGGATAGCAGTACGTGTGAAAGGGATCTAAGAGTCTTAATAGATTACAAGCTGAACATGAGTCAGCAGTGTGATGCGGCAGCCAAGAAAGCCAATGTAATTCTTGGTTGCATCAATAGGAGTATGGTGTCTAGATCGAGGAAGGTACTGGTACCACTCTACTCTGCTTTGCTTAGACCTCATCTTGAATACTGTGTCCAGTTCTGGGCACCCCAATTCAAGAAGGATATGGATAAGCTGGAGCAGGTCCAGAGGAGGGCAACCAAAATGGTGAGGGGCCTGGAAGCCATGCCCTATGAGGACAGACTTAGAGAGCTGGGTATGTTTAGTCTGCAGAAGAGAAGGTTGAGAGCGGACATGATAGCCATGTTTAAATATTTGAAGGGATGTCATGTCGAGGAGGGAGTGGGCTTGTTTTCTCCTGCTCTTGAGACCAGGACAAGGAGCAATGGATACAAGCTGCAGGAGGGGAGCTTCCACCTGAACCTCAGGAAGAACTTCCTGGCGGTCAGGGCTGTCCGGCAGTGGAATGTGCTGCCACGGAGTGTGGTGGAGTCTCCTTCTTTGGAGGTTTTTAAGCGGAGGCTGGATGGCCACTTGTCGGGAGGGCTTTGAGGATTTTCCTGCATGGCAGGGGGTTGAACTGGATGGCCCTTGTGGTCTCTTCCAACTCTACATTTCTGTGATTCTATGATTCTATGATGTCATCTGCCAACCCCTTCAGATTTTCCTGTTCCTTCCATTTCTTAACAGAAATCCTCACAGTAACTGAAGCAGCTAATGGATTTTCCTAGCAACAATATATTGGCTTAAATCTAGTTTTTAATTGTGACTAGAGTAGAACTAGAGTAGTTGACAAAAATCAAATGGAATTTAGTGAGTCAATTAAATTCCCTTGATTCAATCGATCTATTTTAGTTGGAACTAATCACTGGATTAAGGCTATGGTTGTAAACTATCCATGTTGTAATGCAAAATAATTTGAGCTGGTTTGTCTTCATCAGACAATTAAGGACCTTTCCACCCTACACTGTTATAGTGCTATTATTCCACTTTCAACATCCTGTGGAATTCTGGGGTTTGTACTTTACTGAGGCCAAAGAGCTCTCTGGCTGAGAATTCTAAAGGCCCTTCCTTAAACTGCAAGTCCCAGGATTCCATAGGCTGTTGAAAGTGGAATAATAGCACTATAACAGTCTCGTGTAGAAATGGCCTGCGTTTTGGGACTCCTTTGAGGATTGCCATGATGATTGCCCACACCTCAAAATTAACAATCAGTTGTCACAGTGGATATGTGTTACTTCTGTGTGTCATTTGATGGGAAACTTGAGCAGCAAAGATACTGCGGCTCTCCTATTCTGCTTATGGGTTCCAAAGAGGATCTGGCCGGCTGTTGTGATAGCAAAATGCTTTACTGGGTGGACCACTGGGCTGTCCTAGACGGACTCTTCTTTTGCTGTGCTGACTTGTGCTGGCAGCCTTTTCCTTGTATTTATTCAGCCATTTTTTTAAAAAAGATTTTAAAACCATTTTTAAAAAGAAGAACTTTCCATTGTTCCCGAAAGGTACACCCACTCCTGAAATGCAAAGCCACTCCACCAACCTATAATAGCTGTTTATGGAGGGGGAAAATTGTGACAATCTGCTTCCACTGGTTAAAGCATGGAAAGGCTTTTTCCAAGTTGTTGTTTTTTTAAACTTCAAATTGCATGATTACTGTGGGAAATCATGGGAATCAGAAATAGGGATGAATGTGGCTTGCAGGTTGTACTTTGCTCACCTAATTTATTCTGTGGTCTGAAGGAATTAAAATTAGAGTATTACATTCATGTCTAATGCTATTAATAAACAATTAAATTATTCTTCACTTGCCTAGTACCTCCAGAGTGTTGAACCCAGAGTCTGGAAAGTTATCTTTCAGAAATAATTTGTTTCCTTACTCATAACATGAAATGTAATGAATATTTTACATTTTACTGAAAATTTTTACTGTTTCTGGTGATGATGATGATGAAAGTTAATTTGTTATATTACTTGTTGCACTGCTTGTTACATTTCCATTATTTTATTTTACTTTTTTTTAAGAGAAAAATACTTCAGGATTGATAAGAGTGGTGGCATAAAATCTGAGAAAGTCCTGTCAAAATGCCTCTCAAAATACCTTTTAAAAAACAACAACCTAGAAACTGCTTATTCAATGCACTGCTATAGTTAACTTTGCTCTTATCTGTCACATTGCTTTTAAAATGGAACTTTGTTAAATATTGGTAGCCCTCAGAAGTAATTACAGTTAGCCCTCCATATTTGCAGGTTTCACTTTTGCAGATTTGATTATTCACAGATTATTTGCTTTCACCTCTGCTGCCTCCCTGTGCCATTTTTAATACAGACTGCTAGCCTTGTGAAATTGAGAAACTGCAAACGAAGTTTGTTAAGTCCGTATTAAAAATGATATGGGGCAGCAGTGGAGGTGGCAGTAAGCCCCACCAGCCACCTGCTTCTGCCTTGTGAAGGAACCCTGATGCCTCAAAGGAATCCATGGTGGGTTGAATGTGTTGATCATAATTTTTTATGTGTTATATATGGTTTGGGAGGGCCTAGAGTTATTTGCAGTTTTTCTACTTTCACGGGGATCTTGTGTCCCTAACCCTAGCGAATATGGAGGGATTACTGTAGTTACAGTTAACAACATTACTTGTAACATGCGGCTTACAAATGTTGGATGAAGCCCAACTCCCATCGTCCCCAGCTGCCACTGCCATTAGGGAAAAAATAAACTAAATTATATACAAAGTATTACTGGTGTGGAAAGAGATGGCTATGATGAGGCACATTGCCTCCACAAATAGAAGATGGGTGCTGTCTACTATGACAGTACCAAATGTGTGTCTCTAACAACCCATAGCTCCATGTCAGGGAGTCCAGAACTTGGAAGAGTCACTTTTTTTGGACTGCATTTCCTAGAACTGCTGAGCTAGTGTGGCCTCTGGCAATGCAGGATGGGGGAATTCTGGGAGATGTCATTCAAAAACGCAGTCAGCAAGAGCTCTGTGGTAACATTTCATCTGTCGCATAGTCTCAACAGATAGAAACTGATCTGAATGAATTGGTCATTCTCCCTGGATTAAGGTAGTGAAATTAAAGAGTCTCAACAATACAGTTTCTCTTAGGAGGCACATATACACTGCCCACACTTTTCTGCACTGCAGAATAGATAGTTCTTGCTTTATTAAGGTATACTGTTCTATTTTCTGCACAGGTGACTGTGTGTGCTGTGCAGGAATGGAAGATTTTTGGTTACAGAGGGGGAAGTTGCTGCCTGTAAAAGTAGTAGGCTTTCCTGTAGTAAATCTAGAAGCATTGTTCATTTGCACTTCTGGACATTTAATATTATTTGTATACGTTTTTTCCAAAAAAACCCACTGTGTTAGGTATTTACAGGCAAAATGCCAAATTTCCCTATTTTTTTTCCTCTTGTGACAAGCAGTTAAAAACGATACTGGCTATTGCCAAGTATATTTATCTTTCCCTACCTAGAAAGGGTCGATTTGTCTTCCATGAGTGGAAGGACCTGCACATTTGTCTAAGTGTCATTTCTGAATTGCAAACAATAACTGCCTATAATTGCTGACATGACCATAAAAATAAGCAAAGTATATGATATACTTGACATCTTAAAATGGTCTAGTGCCGGAGGATTGCCAAAATTGAACCAATATATTGGCATGGCATGTTTGAATAATGCTTTCAGGAAAGAACTAGAGCTGTTGTACTGGAAGTACTATAGTGGCATGCATGCTTACTCTGAAGTAAGTCCACTTACATTAATAGCTACAATAAGCAAGTATTGTATGTCACACAGAATATGAATTCCAGGAATGTTCTGGTTCAGATCTTTCCTCACCCATGAATTTATTGAATAGGCTTAGTTTGGTTTATTTTAAATGTCATGCCAAACATTTGTTAAGAAAGACTAACTATAACATTGTGCTATTTGCTCTGAATTATGTCTTGTAAACTGAGACATATTTATGTGCAATAGGTAAATATGCCAAAATCATAAATACAGTATATCTAAGCCAGCCAAACATAATCTGAAGCCATGGCTTCTCCTTTGGAGACCATTGCACTTAAAAATGCTACCGCTGAGCAGAATGAAAATGGGAGCTGACAAGCAGTAGCTATCAACCATGTCTTATGTGCTGGTTTAGGAGTTCATACCATAGTTTGGTTTCTACAGTGCCCAGGAGGGCATTACAAATGAGAGCCACTGCAACAAAGAAGGCTGATCAGAACACAGGTTAATTTTCTTGTGATTGCAATAAAAATGCTATCTGTTTTGTCTTTGTCCCCAGTTTTGTCTTAAGTGTTGTCTTACTTGTTTCTTAGGCAGCCTTTTCACCAAACTGTCATCTCTTAAATTAGCTAATCAAATGATAGGTTTAACAATAAAAGTTATACTTTTGTGGATATCTTTTTTCCCTTCTTAACATTTTGAAGCCTCAGCATCCCCTCTTTTTTCTTGGCAGTACTCAATGAGCACCAATCTGTTTATACTCTTTGTCCTAGCCAGTGTAATTGAACCCCTATTATGCTCCTCCTGTGAGAATTGTTAAGTTCATTTGTTTTCACTAGTCTTACAAGGGGGAAAATTGGCTTGGCTTAGGAGTTCTGTCTTTTGAGATGCCCCCAGAGTCTTGAATTCTGCTTAAGAGCATCACAAGTGATGCAACCTTCCTGGTCTAGAAGAAGATGCAATCTTATTTAATATAGCTGGGAGTTTGGGATGAACAAAGTTGGTTTTTGTTTTAAATAAGCAACCAAACTGCCTGCTGTACACCCTACAGATCTTGAATTCTTGGCTCCTTAATTTCACCTCAATTCAGCATTTTTCCTTTATTTTTACCTTTCCTCTTGTGTTGGCCTAGTTTTTTTCATTTGTTTTCCTTCTTCATTGACCTTTGCTAATATCTGATACTATATTTGAGTCATGGAGCCATTGGGAAGGGGGACTAGCTCACAATCATCCTCACTGGTTATGCCATTTTATTTTCATAGATGGTGACTGTCAGAACAGCTTTATTGTTATATATGTGTACAGTTACTTCATGTAGGAGCAGATCTTCACATGGCCTGGGTCAGTGTTCATGTGGAATAACTCAAAACATGAGTATTTGTGCATGAGAGATGGGTTAGCCTGCATAATCGTTCAATCCCCTCAGAGTGTGAATATGAGGAGAAGGTCATCTGACTCCCCCTCTTATCCAGATGGACATAGGTGAGTGTGGGCAAAGTGCAGCTTTTCAGATGTGGGCTATGGGTCTCATCAATTTCCATGGTCAGAATGAAAGAACTCGGGGAGTTTAGTCCAACAACATTTACAGAGATGCATTTTGGCCACCACTGTTCTGTCAGATTGTTCCCAGAATGCTTGCAGTTCATCCAGAGAAGACATTCTCCACCTCTCTCATTTGAAGGCAATAACAGAGAAGATGTATCTTGTTTTGCCTGTGTTGTGGTACCTTGTGTTCTGGCATGGTGGTCTTACCTGCATTTTAGGGCTTTAAGAGTGTAAATTCTGTATCTGTAATTTAATTCAGTGTGGTTTACTTGTAAGCAAGCCTGCTTACAATGGTAGGTAAATGTGTGTCCTGGGTGTTCAGTTCTCAACAAAAGAGTTTAGGAGCTTAACCTTAGAATGTATTTGTGATGCTTGAAATGTTATTTGATTTTTTTAAAAAATGTACAATGTGCTTTTCTTGTAACAACCACAACCACCGTCAATCCTCATCTATTCAGGATATGGGTCATAAGAATTGGTTTTGAAGTAGGCTTGATCCAACAACTATTCAGTTAGAAATTGTTGGTTTCTAATTTTTTTCAAGAGGTGTAGTGTGCTAATAGTGTTCTGGTACATTTGCAAAAATCTTGGTGGAAAGGACTGTTCTTACTTTTACCTCTCATGCTCATGTCCTCTTTGGATAACAACATGTCTTTTTAAGAGTGATGTTATTCCAAGGAATTTAGACTACAGGAATTGTAGCTGTGCTGAAATATGAATAAATATTGAGGATGACACATTCCCATGGCTTTGATTTGTATTATAAATGTGCTAATAATATTCTGCTATGGAAAAAGGTTCATACAAATTGCAGTGGAATTTTTCCCACACTTAAAAATTGTTGGCCACAGTATTCCCTGGAATTCCCTTCTGTTTCCTATTTCACAAACATTAGTCAAGTTTTAAAAAAGAATGAGAGGGAAATAGTGTGTATCATGGTGCAAAGATTCAAGCTGAAATGAGGAAAATTTTTAAAAAAGGTAGACAGAAGCTTTACAGCATTATTTTTCTGATGGTATTCTTTCATATAGCACCTAGTATTTCTGCTATAATGATAAGGCTGTAGCCCACAACATCATGTTTTATGTACTAGTTGATTTACTTTCATACTTTAGCTAGTAAAGGAGGCAACATTGCCATCAAAATGTTAATTTTGGCAAATACCAATGATCCAAAAATATAATTGGTCTAGGAAACATCATAATTTCACAGTATGGATTTATCTCAGATGCATCACAGGCTTATAGATATGGAAAAGAAACAAACCAAGATTAAAAAAATGGATGCTTTGCCAAATATTGGATATATAGTAGATAGATTTCATAGCTGTTTTAGTTTTAAAAATTCTGTCTTACTCAACTATTACTAGTAGTATGGCCAGATCATCTTCAGCCCTGTGATAGTCTCTATCAATACTTTGCTCAAATTAGTTCCTTGTAGTTCCCTTACACCATAATTTACAGGTGTTATGACAGCAGAGAGATTTCCTTACCTCTGGTATAATGTAAATTAATAATGGCTTGTATTCACACTTAGTCATAGTTGGAGCAGACCTGTTGAAATTATTGGAATATACATTCATCATGGCTAACAAATCCCATAGACGTCAGCAGATCTGTTCTATGGCTCTCTCAATCCAGTTCATAATTGATATTTAATATGTTGTCCTTTTGTTCCTGTTGGGTAGACTGTAAATTTAAAGACAATATCTTTTGTTAAAAGACAGCTTATAAACCAATGTTAAAGTATGAGAAAACAGCTGTACATTCAGTTCATCCAGTTTCTTAAATTATTTAAGTAGTAGTTTTATTACCTTTGCATTTCCCCTGAATTCAAAAGTGGTCTTCTAAGTGGCATGAAACTGCTATATGAGAAGACATTGAAGAGTACAGTCATCTGCATGCTGAGTCAGAAAAAATGGGATTTATTAGAGGGTTTATCTACTTATTTACATGTGTTGAGGACTGCAGCTCATACACTGCTTATGCTATAAGGGATTAAAGTTGAGATTCTTTACATGTTAACTATAGTAATGTCCCCTTTTTTGAGGTCACATATATATTCATTTTTAACTATGGATGGAAAATTATTTTTTCGAAGTTAAATTTGTAGCCTTTGTAGTCAGTGACCATGATATAAGAAGCATAAATTTCAGCCCTGGTTAGTAGCTGTATAGAAAGTTATATGATATGAAGTCTATCTACACAGGATTATTCATAGCTGTTAACCATTTGTCTTGGATTCAAGAGGGAAAATCTTTCTTTTTTAAAAAAAAAAAAAAAGGAGAGATCTTTGTCATCTAACTTTTTTTCATAAAATACAATGACTTCTATTATAAATGTTACTTTAAAGAGTGTGTATTATTTATGTTAGCAGAGTACACTTGATAGATGTGGAAGTTAGAGCACTGTTCCTCTGTAATCTGAGTTAGAGAAATGATTGCAGATATATTAGTTGTAACTTGTTGCAGCTGAATAAGGACATTAAAAACTTTAATAGAAGTAAAAGTCCATTTGCCAGGCTTTTCAGTATTGTTTCATCTTGTTACCTGTATTTTACTTACACAAGGACTCTCTTCTCACTGCTAGACTGAGATACTGATGACATCAGGCTTGATTCCCATTTATAACCATGGGTTTCACCTTTCTGTTTAGATTGATAGTATATAGTCGGCCCTCCACATTTGTGGGTTTGACTTTCACTTATTTGATTATTTGTGAGTTTCTCCAACCACTGACCCTGCAGGCATTTCTCTTTTGGGGGGGGGGTCTTCCCTCTCAGCTGCTCTGATCAGGCTGTGTAACCCTTCAGAAACCCACCTCTGGTCTTCCTCCTTCTCCACCAGCCACAGCCTGGCCAGCTAAAGATTGCTCACAGCCCAATTTCTTAGCACCAGAAACCCTCTCCCAATGCCTCCACACACCCAAAGAAGGAGATGGGCAAGAGAGACGTATAGGGCCACCATGTGGATGAGATCCAGAGAACAAATGGAATGCTTAAATGATGTAGGAAGAGAGTGGGCATGAACAAACACACACATGTAAATAAAGCACAAGTACCATATTTGTTGGCATATAAGATACACCCATGTATAAGACACACCCCATTTTTACACTGGCAAATACCATTCACCAGCGTATAGGACACACCCTATTTTCCGACAGTATTTTTTTGGGGAAAAAGTGAGTCTTATACACCAGCAAATACAATAGTTTACATTAAACCAACTGAATATCTAAAAATATGTCATTGAAATTATTGCTTCATTTCTGTACTTCCACACGCATATATAAAAAATGTGGAAAACCAAATGTACATTATTTTTACTGCTATAGGTTCAAATGTGCTATGGATTGCTCCCACTTAATTAGAGAAAACTGACCAATTATTTTAATTGATTCTATAAGTCTTTTTTAAAAAAGGGGGCTGCATCCTACTATGTCTCAAAATTAGTGTGAATTTTATCTATTTTAATGGTAAATTGCAGACAACAGTAACTCTCTAAACATCTACAGTTGGCCCTCCACATTCGCTAGGGTTAAGGACACAGGACCTTTGCAAAAGTGGAAAATTTGCAAATATCAAAATGTGTTTGTGTGGATGGGCTGAGGCATGGTGGGGGGAGCGGGCTCCCAGGGTCCAAACCAGGTTAGAGAAGGGAGAGGGAAGGGGGGTGGTCTCATCTGCTCGCTCTTTCTCTCGCTGCCTGCCTCTATTAAGTATATGTTTTTAACATTACTCCCTCACTCCGTTGGTGAGATGCTCCAATTCCCCTGATACAATGTAGTACCTTCCTTTTTCTTAGTTTACAAGAAGATGAACCTGTGTTGATTATGCATGGATATTCCTGAGTAAAACGACATTTATATGCCTTATGAAGAAGACTCAATTTGATTTCTTTGTCTGCTAGATCTTGTGTGTGGGGTGCAGTGGGCTGGTGAACTGCTTGACTTCTGCCTAGCTCATCTATACTCTGGTTGAGAGATTCACAATCAATATCTCATATTTCCCAATACATAGTGAGAAATATTTAGGGTGGACTGCATTGTTCAAAGTGTGTCAGTTTTGCTTCATGCACTCTGGTCTGCAACAAACTGCCGTTCCTTGTGTTAAGCTGTGAGCAGTGCACACACGCTGTCTCTTTTCCTTTCAAGATTGAAATGGCCACCCCTTACAAAATCTATTGCATCACAAATGTCTTCTATTTACTATCTACGTTATATTTTTTGGATAGTTTCTCTGTGAAGAAATTGGCAAACGGTAAAGCAGCAATTCTTATTTTTAAAGTAAAACATGGCAAACCATTTAAATTCTCATACCAAAATCTAAAGAGATGGTTGAAGTGATCCTAGTAAGCTTAGCCCTTCTCAGCAGGACTGATTTTTTTTCCCTTTCCTTTCCTTATGAACTACAGACTCTCCTCATACAATATTGCAAACTTCTTTTGAAAGTTGTTTCCATTTCAAATGTAGTTATATCGCATGGCATGGGCAAGAAGATCGTCTTCAAGATGGACCCATTAAGGAGTATGAATCTTATTCTGTCCGAGCAAGGGTAAGAGATGGGTACTGTTGTGAGTACCTGGGGAAGCTCACACAACTGCAGAAGGTACATTGTCATTCTCTGAAACTGTCACCTCTAGCATCTCCTCTAGCACTAATCCATTGGTGTGGGGCTTGAAAAATCCGTTCTTGGTTTCACAGGCATTTCTCCTGCAGTTGTAGAGAAGCCAACCAAGTGCCACAAGCTGGATAGAGTGTGGCCCCTGGACCTCACTTTTGGGGGGCTTTGAAGCCCCAGACCGCTCCCCCAAAGCCCCCAGCCCCTGCACTTTTGGTGTGATTTTCTGCCAATATTTACCTGATAACCAGACAGAAAATCACTCAAATGCATGAAAACATTCTAATCCCCTGAACCCCCACTATCCCCAAATAGTTCCATTTTCTTCTGTAGTCCCTCTCAAAATGGTGGTGGGGAGTGACACAATGTCATTCCCAGTCACTATTTTGAAAGGAACTACATGTATCCGAGCTTGTTGTGAAGTGCACGTGACCCATATGGGCCTTGTAAGAAATCAGCCCTTTCCCTCCCCTGCAGTTGTTCACCCCACTGTAATTCCTGTTCTCAACAGAAGTTCAGCACTGGGAGAGGTGTAGGAGCAATGGTTGAAAAACTGAGAGTGGATTCACTGTTCCCATGCAGTGGATAAACTTCCTGTCCTTATTCTTAAGCCCTGTCCTTCTTCCTTGCTGTTACTGATCTTCACTTACTAGAATGAAGATACACAGCAGTAGCCTTGCCTTGTTCTTCCCCTGTAGTCAGTTATACAGAGAAAGAAGACAAGTAAATCCACAGTGGGAATAGAAGGAAGAAGAATTTGGATCCACTCTGGCAGGGAGCCTACCTGCCCAAAAGCCTTGAAAAAATAAATTGGAGTTGGCACTCTTATTGCGTAGTTCTTTTGATTCCTGACCATGATGTTTTAAAAAAAAAAGAAAAGAAAGGAAGAGAAAGGAAAGAAAATGATTTCCCTTCAGAACTGCTGAAATGAATGCAGATGAATGCAAACCCTAAAAGCTCTTAAAGAAAATGAAAAAAAAAAAGAGTTTTTTAGGCTTTGCATTCATCTGCATTCATTTCAGCAATTCTTTCATTCTTGGTGTACTCTGACTGTGTGTTCCTTTAACGCATACACATTGTGGACATTGTGGGAAAAGGTTTCATTGGCAACTATTCTTGCCATTAAAAGCACTTCCCATCTGAATATCAGCTGCCAAAATATGTGGTATCCAGCAGAGCAAGAGGATGAGGACATAGTTTGCAATGAAGCTGAACAGTTTGCACTTCCTAGCAGTGACACCAAACATCAATCTTTATAGAGACAGCCCAGAACACAGGAAAATAAGAACACTTAAGAACAAAAAGAGAGTTATCTTCTGTCTTTCATTCTCATTCCAGTGGTTTCCTTTTCAGATCTTTCCAGAATGAATATATTCTCACAGTGACATTTTGGATTTTTTATTAATGCAACTTGAGGAGTTATAAGTACATGTGCTCCAGAATGTAAAAAAAGCTTTGATTTCTTCAAATATAGGCTCTGTGTAGATATAAGTGTATGGAAATGTATTCTTGGGCAACTAGGTGAGTAGCCCAACTGCAGATGTGGCATCACAGGCCTCTCATGTCTGCATGGACTTTTGGTTTTTTAATATTAGAGGCTATTACTTTACTTCTGATCAGAACTTGAGACATTGCAGGGTATTTCATCCTCTTCTGTTTGTTTAGATTGGCTTGAGTTAGCAGTGGGAAGGGTATACTTTTCAGTATGTAGGGTATCCTGTTGTGTGCTGGCGGGACTAAAGAAGCTTGCATGCTCTACCTGTTTCATCTGGTCATGTAATACTGAAACACACCTCTTCAGTTATTGTGTGGTTAACTGCTTTGAAAGTATTTATTTCCACTAATACTTTAATGCTCAGAAAGTGACAAGCAGAAGGTAAGAAATATTTGGGGGAGATTTTGGGGTTGCAGCCCTTCTCAGTGTCACCTCCATTTTCTCTATTATAGTATACCAACTAGAGATGTGATCTTTCATAATCGTTCTTTCTCTTTCACAAGAACAATAAGCTAACAGAATTTTTTTTACCTCTGAGGGAGACTCGTTGAAAACTGTATAATATTTGGGAGTTAGGACTTAGTCTGAGCTAAAAAGGGAATTTTCTGCACATGGAACTTGCTGTTGCACAAAATGGGGAGGGTTTGTGTTTTTTTTTTTGATGAATTTGTACACAGATAATACCCTGTCATTATGCAGAAATAGGTTCCCTGTGAAGAAAATATGATTTGCATGCAAAAACTTCATGTGATGAACTTTGTGCCTGGGACCTACTTTGACTTTTATTTCTGTCCCATTTGTTCCAAAACTCTGCTCATTTCTTTTTTTTATTAGGTTGGAGGCTAAGCCCTTTAGAGACTGGACAAAGGAAGTTGATTTATAGCAAGGTGTCAATATTTGTGGTGCATAATCACCTGTCTTTTGGCTACCTCCTTAGTGCTTCCCATGATGAAGCTTCTTTCCTAGTGTGTCCCAAACAGAACAGGAAGGGAGAGCTATGTGGCTTTGTTTGCTCTGTCAGTGCACAGCATTGTAGGCCTCCCCACACCGTCTGTTGATTCTTCTGTGTTCTGGTATTAATCACCTTGGGTTTCATATTGAAATGAATTCTGAACTCATTTTTGGCTATTTCAGACAGATTCAAGAGATTTTTGTATCTGAAGTGGATCGAGTCAAAATCTAATCACTCTTGAAGATTTGTTAACTTTTTGGATTTGGAAGGACACAGTGACATAGACCATGTATTCTTCCAAAAAGAGATAAATTTCAGTCTCTCCATCCAAGGTAATGCCATGAGTGGGAATAAGAGCAAGGCAGGGTTGTAGTTTGTGATGAGCAGCTCTAGCTTCTAATCAGAGTGAATGGTTTCACTAGTTCTTTTCAGAGCCAGTACTTTGGAAGATGAATTATTGACTCCTAAATTCACAGAATTGTTCCGTTGTTTTAGAGTCTTTGGTTGTACTCTGTCCCAGGAGAAGCAAAATTAAAAGAGTTTTTGTGGTGTCCCAGGTGCCTGAAATCATGCATTTGCTTTAAAAATTAAAGATGTTCATATCCATCTATCATTGCTTCTCTGTTCTTCATGACCATAGTTCACTCTTCTTCTTTTACACTTTCTGTGTCTTCAGTGTCAGGCGACCAGAAAACAACATTAAATTGCTTTTCATTCATCACAATACTATATCTTTTGTAGCTGTGTTTCTGAAATTTCGTGTGCTTCTAACCTAGGTACTTCTCTGTGACATCTCTCTGACATATATCATTTTCAAACAAATTGTCAGACAAACAGACAGACAATGAAGCATGGAATGGTCAAATGCAGTAAGAAGAAACATGCTCTTCTTGTCCAAAGCTTTTTTCAGTATTCTTGTGACATCCTCAGAATAGAAAAGTTATTGGCTAATGTCTTTTTTTAAAAAATCAGGATTTTTTTTTGTGATGTAGTAGTTTGAATGTTGAGCTAGGATGAGACTTTGCTTCCAGAGCTAGCTTGCACCATAGCAACTGTGAAGAGCAGGCCAGTAGCAAATGAAATTGTTTGTTTTGTCAGAGGGCTGCTTTTTAGATCTAGATACTACCTTGGAAAAAGAAATGAATTGTGTCTGATTTATTTGTTTATTCTAAACTGCCTTCATTTGTAGGTTTATCTAAAGTTAACTGGAATAATCTGTCCGTTACATGCATTGATATATTCCCCCACTGTGCACCACAAGATGATTGGTTTACAGAACCCTGTGAAAATTAATGTGGATTTTGGATGTGGGCTCCACTTCGAAAGTGATACAAGATACTGTTACATACCTATTCAGAAGTGATTCCCATCTAAGCCAAAGGGGTGTTATTCCCCAATCAGTGTGTATAGGATTGCTGCCCTAAGAAATAAAGTTGTTGTAGAATAGTGAGGCATGTGGATTATTGCATGCTTTTAACATAATATACCGTGTACAAGCCCACCTTGGGATTTTTCAGTGGGAGGGCATGGTTTTCTCTGTTTTTCCTGGACAGATTCTATATTACTTTGGCTTTTGAGACTGCATCCCACATTGCCTGAAATCAATGTTTTGTTTTAAATTTCTATAACTTTTGTGGATCTTATATGTGGGAGGGATTGTTGTACTTTTAATATGGTATGGCAGAAGATCAGGCAGGGGTTTCTGGCATGCATAGATATCTTTGAGGCAGGTTTTGCACTAGCATGCTATACTTCTTGGCATTCATACCCTGGGAACATATTCTCTGATTTCGTCTTAGGTTAGCCCACTCACTGAATTATTCACAGACCACACAAGGCCTTTATTGTTTCAATGAGTGGATTGAGAACGAGACTAAATGGGAAAATCAGAAATTGGGATGAGAATGAAAAATCAGGGAATTGTCAATTTTTCCACAAATATACCATAATGTATTAACATACTTCCCCTCCTTTAATATTATTAAAAACATGTTAATATCAAACTATATTAATGTGAGAGACTTACATGCAGCTCCAGATCTTAAAACTCAAGGTATGGGAAAGTGCCACTGAGAGCATTGAGTATAAATATAGAAAAAATATTTAAGTAGTTTCTGTTACTGTCCTCTAAGTATTTTAGTCACTTCTTGACATGATGTCTTCAAAGTGATTCGCAGTAATAAAAGTTTTAAAACAAACAATAAAACCACAATTGACAGTAATGTAAACAGAAAGCTGCAGAGAAAATTAGTAAAGCAGCAGTCCGTAAAACATAGATCAAACAATAGGTAGCAGATAGATACGTGAACTCTTAGCAAAGAGGAAATTCTAAAGCTGACCTTTCTTTCTGTCTTGCCAGTACATTTAATATTAAAGCAGTATAGGTCCTTCTTGGTGGTTGCTCTCTGACTCTGGAATTCAGTGTCAAAGATGGCCAAGCTTCTTCCATGACCTTTCAAACCATGGGTAGGATTTGTGCAACCGTACAGATTTTGTCAGGCTACAACTCCCAGTGTTCCTCCACATCAGCTTTGCTGGCTAGGACTGCTGGAAATTGCCGTCCAACAATATCTGGAGGGTCATTCCATTCTCACTCCTGCTGTATTGTGAAGCAAAGTAATTTTTATCTAGCTGTGCCTTTGGCTTTTAACTTACTTAAAACTATTTCTCCTTCCTGTCTAAATCCTTTCTAAGGATACAGTTTTGATTCTAAAGCAGGGTTTAATGTCAGTAATGAAGTAGATAAGGGCAAACATAGAAACCCAATCGGAAGTAAGAGAAAGAAACCATGTTACTTTCCACTTAAAATTATGAATTGGAAATTTAAAAAAATCAGATTAAAAAAATAACAAAGTTCTATGATGGCTAACAACTGAGGAGCAAGAGTGAAGACAGACAGATTGAGAATGTGAGCTGAACTAGAGGCTGGTCAGTTGGAGATTTAAAGAAAAAAAGCAGGAGATTGGACTGGATGGCTCGTGTGGTCTCTTCCAACTCTACATTTCTATGATTCTATGACTTCAAAAAAAGGTTAGCCTGCCTTATCTGCCTTCCTCAGTTACTCCAAAATGTGAAAGGCAGCTGCTGCCATGGAGTGAGGGGACAGAGAAGGGCTGCCTGTACCGTACAGGCTGGTCGCTCAGAACAGAAGCACAGGGCATGCAGTTGTACTGACTGACATGAGAGCAATGTGGTGAGAGGGGGATGAGCGTCTGTACTTTGAAGCTGACTTGGGCACAAGATTTAAAGCAAGTGGTTGTGGGAGAGGGAGATGGGGAAGGAAAAGGTACCCTCTTTTTCTTTGTACATACCCATAGACTCGCTTGAAAAATTTTCTGTACTTTGTTCCAAAATAATGTGGTAATTGCTTCTAATTTCTGGTTAGCTTGGTTTCTGGAGCTGTAGATACCTTTCAGTTTGTGAAACCTGAAGATGTGGGCAAACTAATTGGAAAATTGAAACTAGACATGTGGAAAATCTTATTGTTGCAGAGATTTTGCATGAGACAAACCATCTTGACCTAGTGAAGTAGGCTGTTGAGGATTCACCAACTCCAACCTCATTGCTTCTAGCATGAGAATCAGACACCTTTTTTTGGTTATATTTCCTGTGTTTTGTGCAAAATGTCTCTGTGAAAAATTGTTATCTTTTCCCTTTTGTGAAGCTGAGTACAGCAAGCACAAAAGAACAGGATAATTAGCTGTACTATCACACAGTGCTATATTATTTTTTAGTAGGCCATGCAATAATGCATTAGGTACATTATTTTTTAGTAAAAACCGGTCTCAAAAACATACAGAGTCCATTAGAGACTAACAATGAGTATAATTGTTGCTTTTGCAGCAAAGAGATTGAGAAGGACATGTTGTCTCATTTCCATAGGAGAATGAACCATCTATCACTCTGGACTCATGCTCGTGCTGGTTGTGAAATCAGCCAAGGTTGGATTATGTATTTGGATGTTGGAGGTGGCTAATGCCTGAGGAATAGTATGGTTCCCACTTGCTTGAAGGGATAAAGTGTGAATGCAATCACTCTGAATTCAGTCAGGTGTATTTCTAAGAAGATATGCATATTATTGTATCGCTGTATTCACATCCACTTGAAGAGCATTGAAATGTATCTATGGATTCTAAGAAAGCTACATCAATAGAAGTTTTGCTGGGTATTTTGCTCTTCAGAGGATTTCTGCTTAGTAACAAAAGTTGCATTAAATATCAGAGTTCTAGTAAATGGTTCTTTCCCACCTGTACAAGGATTTCTAGACTGTGCTTTTTATGCTTCTCAGTTTTCCCAACTGACTTTCTGATGTATTAAAGATGAAGTACATCTCCATTGTTTTCACCAGTTTAGGAAGCTCTTTAATTGAATACTGACTAGTAATAAAATGGGCCTTTAATAACTCTTTTTGCATACTATTTGAACTTGATTTGAATGAATGTGGAATGTGAAAATCTTCATGGATTCTCTTCCTTGAACTTTTCACAATACTAAAGAGAACTGAAGGAAAGAAGCAAGATCCTGTTACTGTACTATGTTTGTACAGCTGTACCTCATTGAGTCCAGGTTTGTGTTACACACAGTTTGTGATAGGAAGTATATGCTTTTAAAACAACCAAAGAGACGGATCTTTAACCTCCACCTTTTTCAGATTTTTTTTATTCACTCATTTAGCTTCTGTCATAGTCCTAGGAAGTATTTCAAATACAAATTATTGCACAGAATCATAGCTCAAACGAATCACTCATCCCCTTGTGAACTCATTAGAAAGGGTGGATTAAGATACTCATTTCCCAGCAGAACTGAAGTTTAAGATACTGTGTATTTCAGGAGAAGATGGATTTTCAAAACAGATTTCTCAGATTGCATGTTAGGGATTTTTTCCTGATAGGTTGGTTAAATTATCGTTTTTCAGTTTAGCTGTTGTAAGGATTTTGAGAGGCTCAGGGTACATCCAGGAATGATTAAGTTGCTTCCTATATTACTAACAGGTCATAATTTCTTAGTTATCATATGTTAATATCTAGCTTAAAAGCAGTGTGCAATTCCTCTGGTGGTTTAAAAAGGTTGGCCTGAGGGTACATTAATGTATTTGATTTGGCATATTTACACTTAGGTGTTAATCATCAGTATGATACAATTTTGGCAGTGGAGGATACCAAGACATTAACTGTTATAATGTCACATAGTGAGTGAAATACTAATTTCTGCCAAGGGTAGCTTGCTTAATGGTTCCATAGGAAGCTCCACTTCCCATTGTTTTTGAGAAGGATTCACTTGGCTGCTACAGAGCAACAGAGGCTTCATGTAAACCTCATTCTTTAAACATTGGTGACCTAAAATTTATTTAAATATAGCAAGCCAACTACTAGGCTGCACCACCCACCTTCACAGTATGATGTAATCAAGACATTCTAAGAGCCTCAGGCTACACATCAGAGGGCCATGAAGGATTTTGTCTCTTCAGCTCTGTTTGCCAAATTCCTACTCATAACTGTCAAAACAGACATAGATTAGTAAAATTCACAGCCATCTGGCCACCCAGACTATTGTTAAAGAAAGCAAGGTCCTGGTATATTGTCTGAATTGCACATTACCAGTTTGCAAAGACAGGCTTTGTAAGTCACTCAGGGGATTATCACTTAAGAGAATGCATGACACAGGAAGGAACGAAAGAATCTAATAGCAATATTCCATCAGATTTGAAGAAGGCTTGTTACACTTCTGTATCTTCCAGTAGAAAGTTAGATTTATTGCCACTGGTGAATAGTATGATTGGCATTGAATGAATTCATTTACACACACACACACACACACACACACACACACACACACGATTGTTATCTTGTATCGTACTTACTCTTGTCCTGAGAAAGACTGTTATCATGGAATCCTCAAACAGTTCACTGGTACTTCATTATCAACTTTGGGCCATTGGCATTATATTCTGTCACCTATACTCTTGGCTCCAGGTGTGATGTGGGATAATCAGGAACTATAACATGGATCTAGAGCGAAGCTATCATTCTTTTGGAGGTATTCTCGGGTCAAGATTAGGCTGGCTGTGGCAGTAAAAGCATGAAAATTCAATCCTTTATTTTTAAAAAATGGATTCTTAATGCTGTCTTGTTTTCCATTCTGCATCTACATCTGTCAAGCTTATCTTCACTGCCCAATAATACGTAGTTCATCATTACATTCCCATGGCATTCTTTCTATCTCAGATCAAAGAACGTGAGAAAAGTAAAAGATTATTATGCAAGAAGATGAACGTACAGTCAGCTAGAACCCCATGGTGGTCCGGAGTGTACTGTTTCCTGTATCCTGCAGAGAAAGGGAACTGGGGTTGAAATGTATGAAGAAGAAAGCAAGCACAACATGCTGAATTGTAGAATATGTTAGTCATGCAGAATTTAGACAAGAAGCTTCACTTATAGTTTCTATGCTTTGTGCTGCAGACAAGAGATCTAACCTCTTCTTTTAAACCAAAGGGCTTTTTAAAAATCATACAACCTGTTTGTGACTGGACTAAAGAGATATTTCTTACACAGTTCTCTATGTACATATATATCCCTTCAATAACAAGATATTAGCTGTATTTTCGATGAATGTACACATTGGAACATCCATCAGACTTAATGGGAAGAAACAAGAGACTTGACTTTTTGAGCAGAAAAGTTTGAAACGTTCATTTATTCTTTGATATTCAGATCTTAGCAAAACATTAATGACGTATCACCTAAATCAGTGGTTCTTAACCTTTTCTTTTATGAGGGACCCTTTAAATATCTTTTGTTGCCACAGATCCCCAAGACTTGACTCAAGATTTAAAACCCTAAAGTGCATCAAGGGTCTTTATTGGGAGAGAAGGGAAAAATAAGTAAATCCACATTTCCTGAGAGGTGTTGGAGGGGAGACAAGACTATGCTTCTGTTTCTTCCTACCAGTTTAAGGCTGGAGTGAGTTGAACAGCAACATACAGGGCCAGCCAGCCAACATTTGCCTTTCTCTCTCCTTCTCTTCTTTTCCAGCCACCTAGTCTATCAGAAATGCTCAAGCACGCCTCCCCCCCCTTTTTTTTGCTTTCTTCACCAGGAGGAGAGGAGACCAAGATGGGTGAAGGAGGGACAGAGGGAAAAGGCAGGAGGGAGCAGAAGGCAAAAAAGGGGCAGAAGCAACCCCTCTGTAAAAGATCCTGAGTTTGCCTCCTCATTTCCATTTATAAGTGTGTGCACTTTTGTCTGAACTGAGTGGCTTATTTTGCCATCAGTGATCCATTGCTCCAGCTTCCAGTATATTGCCAGGCAGTGGTACCTGCTGCAGCAGTGCCCTCTCTTCTCATTTGGCCTCACTCTGAGTGGGCTCCTTGAAGCAGCATGGCAGCTAACTCTGAAAAAGGATAGCAGGGAGGAGTAGGGTCAGATGAGAAGAGGGGGTGCTGCTGGCAAGACACTGAAAGTTGGAGTGAGGGATCACCATTAACAAAAATAAGCTGCCACTTGATTCAGATGAAAGTGCATGCAGTTATGAATAGAAATGAGGAGGTGTGCTCAGGGTGTTTTATAGAGCGGTTGCTTTAATTCCCCCTCTTTTGACTTCAGCTTTTTTTTCTGGCCTTTTTCACCTCTCCTTCTTTGCCTGTCTGAGTCACCTCTCCTTCTGATGAAAAAGAGGGGGAATGTTTGAGCATTTATGATAGTACATTAGATAGTACACTAGACTACTCTCCACTGGAAACAAAAGAAAGGAGAGAGACAGAAGAAGAGCAAATGCTGCTTGGCTGGCTGACAGCCCTGGATGTCAGTTACTAAGCCCACCTCCTTTCCCCAGGAAAGCAACTATGTGACAGGCAACAAGCAGGCCCAGCCAGCCAGTCTGCCTGCCTGCTTCCTTTTGCCTTGGTCCTTGTTACACTGCCACTTTGTTGTAGGGGACAAGATGGGCTGAGTGGCCTTTGAGCCTTTTGTGGACCTTCTGTGATGGTGTTAAGGACCTGAGGTTAAGAACCACTGATCTAAATAATATCCCTAGGTAGCAGAATGTTGTTTAGAGCCTGTTGCAACATAATAGAAAACTATTCCTTATTTATCTCACTTTTATTCATAAATAAGATATATATTTAAAAAAGAGTAGTGGGTTCTGTTAAAACATGTCCTTTACCAACCTTCTCATTTCCTCTTCTGCAGTTGTGTTTCTTCAAGCCTTTCTCTACCTCATAAATAGTAACTCCTTACTCCTTCAACCAGCCTCATTGATATCAACTTCAGTTATTCTTCCCAGTCATGTGGGAGGAACTTTTCTAGGACACAAGCAGGAGTGGTAGTCACTTTGATCTTTTCTGTGTATTAGGAACCTCAGAACCTCAAGCCCATGGATATTTTTCCCAGAGCAAATCTTACAGTGTTTGATGAGCTTTATTTGTGAGTAAATATGCACAAAACTGCAGTGTCATGTATAGTTGCTCAGCTTTTCTGCACTAGTGAGAACATGCAGACCAGGGATTGGGACTATATGGCTCTGCAAATGTTGTCAGATTGCAACTCATAGCACCCAGTATGGTGAAGAATGCTGAGAATGCAGTCCAAAAACATCTGGAGGGCCACACAAACAAAAAACACTAAATTCTTATGTTTGATACATTATATGGTGAAATGCATTCATTAGCATCTTATCTTTTTGTTTAGGACTATATATATAATACTTTATTTTTCCCAAGGCTCACTTGATTTTTGTTTTCTTCTTGTCTTTCAGAGATTAATCTTCTGTGGGCAGGACACCAAGCCCATCATAGTTCAGAGGATTATAACTTATTCACAGCACTAAGGCAATCTGTTTTACAGAAATAAACATCTTGAGTAAGCTGCATGAAATGCATACTGTTATGCAATAAATAATGAGTTATCAAATGTGCCAGTTATCAACATTTTGGTTCCATCAGTGCTGAGTCTTTTTCACAGTACATTTTCAATTTGCTGTGTTGTTAATTGCCATCAAATCAGCTTTGATGTATGACAGCCATATGACTTCCAAGGCACCCTGGCCGGCATCCTGTTCAGTATTTACATTGTTGTAACCCTGGACTTAGGACATCGTAAATATTTGAATTCATGTTTATGGTTGCTGTTGCCGCCCAATTACTGAGAATTCACCGAAAAACCCACCTTAGAAGCTGAGCAGTGTCACCAACATAGAGATTTCTGAAGCTTTGGAAAGTGAGGTGGTGAGTGAAGAAGCATCCACCCTTCTTCTGGCACTGAAGTGTTTTGCGACAGGTAGTTGCAATAGGATCTTTCAGGGTTCCCTGTTCCCCAGCACTATGGAAATCTCTATGTTGGTGTGCAGTGTCTGGCTTCTAAGATAGGTTTTGGGGCGGTCACTTCAGGAGATGACAGAGCTCCATCATCACATCTATATCTCCTGAGGTTCTTGATCCCTGTTATTAACAACCATATTAAGACTTTGCAAACCCAGGGCTGTCACTTCCTTAATTGATTGAATCTCTCCACCTGTAATATGATCTTCCTCTTTTTGTACTGCTTTCCAATTCACCAACCATTATTTATTTTTTTAACAAGTCACAGTGTCTCATGATATGTCCAAAATATGATAGCATCAGTTTGATTCAGACTTGATTTGCTCTTGGATCCATCTATTTCTCTTTTTGGCATTCTATATATGTAGAACTCACCTCTAGCACCACATTTCAAATAAGTTGATTTTCTAGATGCTACTTTTTTTCACTATCTAGGTTTTAAAATCTTGCATTAAAATCAGAAGTCAGAAATGTTCTGGCACATTTTCAATATACTTTACTTTATTTTACATTTTTTTGGGTTTTTGCCCTCTCAGTATCTTAAAGTTGTTATTGAATTGGCTTATTTTAAAAAAAATAAAAAATCAATAAAAAAGCACATGTTATACTGAAGTAGTCTTATAGGCAGTTGTAATTTATTTCCATTGATAATTCTTGTTAGCATTTAAATTAATTAATTAATTAGTATATGAATAAGTTTTTCTTCTTTTTTAAATCACCTCAAAATCTAGGATTAAAGGAAAACTATGAAAGTTTTAAGTATTAAAAGTAATTTCTTGAAATTGCCTCACTCTTTAAAAAAAACCTTAATATTTTTATACCAATCTAAGAACTAATACCTACATTTAGAAGGGAGCTTCTGCTTAAAGGTTCCCATAATTAACTGGAACCTTTGTAGAGGAATGTTTCTTGTGCATGGGTAACCTGGCATGACAAGTATGTCTAACAGCCAGGTTTGCATTCATAGTTCCTCATGCTGGATTATTCATTATGTCATAACCATAAATACTGCCATAGACATAATTAATCAGGTATTAATTACAGATGAATGCATCCATTTCCATGCAGATGAGGAATGCTTTATATGCTACCTAAGGAAGAAGGAAAGTTCCTTTAGTTACAGCTGGCATGGATACACAGCAGGCTACTTGCGGGGTATGAATTGGTAGAATACAGTTTGGAGGAGTTAAGCAGCCAGATAAAAAGTGTTTTTTTGCTGACTATGAGGAGAACATGATAGCTAGTAAGAATTTGTAACTGGCATTGAACATGAGGAGCAGAGGAGTCTTCTCTTCTCATACAATGTCCTGTCAGTGTCTCTGAAAATTTATAGTGATAGCAAACTTCTTTAATCTACCTCTGTTTTTCAGCTGCTTCAGAGGCCTGGGGTAACACTACTTTAATAGGTAAAGTCAGAAAGCAGAGAGTTTGGAATCTCTCTGAGCTTCCTTTATAGATTCTGGGAGATTCCTACTTCAGTCATTTCTGGTTTGAGGCAGGGTGAAATGTCCCCATGGGCCAAAAACAGGCCCATAGAGGGAAATGTCTCCAAATGTTTGACTGTATGCCTTGGAAACATCATGGTCACAAAGGATGGAAATGATGGATGTAGCCTCCTGAAGTCACAGGGCATAGGAGTGTTCCCACCCACTGGAAATTCTCCATGCAAGAGTAAGATGACCAAACATACTGAACTGGTATGACTGAAGACAGGATGGCAACACAGAAGAAAATAATTGAGGAAGTTTAGATTCTGTTTTGTTTGCTTAGCATGAGAAAAAAAAATAATGCACAGTTTTCATTACTGAGAAGACATTCTGTTTGTATGAAGATAATAGGATGTTTCTGTAATATAAGAAGGAATAAAAATTGGATGGCATAGAACATATTTATTAGTATATTAGTAGGCACTATCTGTCTGTAGGGCTTTTTACAACATCTACTCTTTTCTGAGCCACTGTGACATTAACACAAATTCTGTTGCAAATGTGGCCACCAGGTCCGTCTGTTCTCACAGCTTTCTTTTGGACAGATGAAGGGGAAATTATCTTGCTGGAATAAAAGAATGCATTCACCAATGTCAAGTAGGGAAATGGATTTGTGTCACCTGTATATAGTGTATTGTGACGAACCTGATGGGAGGGGGTCTTGACAACAGAGCCTCCTTGGCAACTGAGAGTGTTTAAGCTGATTGGCTGGTGAAATGGAACCTTGGACAGCCCAGGGGAGGGGCTGGTGGAAAGAGGAAAATAACGGATTTTAACTGTCTGGTGGGTGTTTGGAGAGGAGGGTGATTTGTAGTGTGTTTGGGAGAGGTTGGAGATTTGAAGAGCTCTGTGGGAGAGAGAACTGAGAACTGGGTGTATGAGAGATACTGAATGAATTGAAAGAGAGAGAGAGAGAGAAGAATGGTGTGCTGTTTATAAACATTTAGATACAAAACACATTTAAAGCAACAGTGTTACAATAAATGTTTGAAGTTCATGTTCCTTAAAACAGTGTCACGGAGTCTATCCTGGAATATACATGCTACCAATAATAACATCTTGACCTTACTGCCAACAATACCACAGACTTGGAAAATATGAATGACTGCTGATCCTTACATCTGGGAGAAGGGCAGATTTAGGGAAGGCAGTAAAGGGGGAGAGTCCTGGGAGGAAGAAGCCAAGCGGGGGCAAGAGTGAGGAAGGGGCAGTGTTCTCAGAAAGGGATAACTGAGTCAGACCCATTTGCCCTGTCCCTGGCTTGATTCAGAGATCTCTGTGGCTGTTCAGCTCTGATTACAAAGAGGTATCAGGCTGGGCAGGCCTTGAGTGCAAGGCTTGGGTGCACCTTTCGCACTTGGGACTGACAGGCGGTGGTTTTTCCCCCACAGTTTCTACATATACTATGCAATAACGTGGCTTTTAAAAGAAAGCATTAACTCCAGAATAGGGTTGCCAGGTAAAAATTAGGAGAGGGTTCTCTGTACTGGTAAAAATTCTACCTTTAACAGAAGGTGTTATTTTGTTATGCAACTCTGTCTGCTTAAATTCAGGACAGGGCTCCTGCACCTTTAATAGTTATATGGAAGACATACAGCCATTAAAGGTACAGGAGCCCTGTCCTGTTTTTCAGCAATGAAAATGAATAGCAAAGTAAGTAGCAATTAACAAAAACAACAACATTTGAAAAGTGTTCTTCAGGATCATTCTGTAAGAAGTCAAAAAAGCTATGGAGGAGTTTTTGAAGTTAATACCTGTGAGGAGATTAAAACTTTCCTGCAAATGCATATAGTTATGCAAGATACAAGTTATGCAGCCCTAATGTTATCCATATTTACTTGGATGTCACTTGCCACACATTCAGTGGAACTTACCCTCAGTTGAAATTGTAGAGGATTGCAGCCTGAGCTTTGTTTCTCTGTACTAAAATTAAGTTTGTAATTTTGTTAATCAACATTATTCCTTTGAAAATGTAAATGTATAAAAAATAAATTTATAAAAATTAAAATAAATTGGTTTTGAGGTTATTTTCTCTAGCAAGTAGTCACACTGCTAAGCATTTTTAACAATCACAGCAAAATTCTTAAATGCATCACTTGCCTTCTTCACATGTAGCTTCTCCCTTCACATCAGTAGTAATGTTGCTTATGTGTATGAAGCCATTTCCTTTTCTGATGTTAATAAGATGTTCTTGTAAAGAGAGTGATTTATAGGTGCATCAGGACCCAGGAGTTTTGGGACAGGGACATTTGTGTTCATTGCATTATAACATTTTGCAAAAATTATAGTAAAGAGGCAAAATGATAGGCAATAGTGAATCTCTACCTTGTGTTTCATTAGAAATGCTCGTAGTCTCCCCTGGTATGAAATTTGCCATTTTCAGCAGGACTGAGTTAAAGAAGCAATGGGTTAACTTGTTTCCAGTAATTCCATTGTCGTTGTTGTTGTTGCAAAATTGAAAGTAAACATGATTCCCATAGTCTCTCTTCACAAAAAGCAATGCACTGTGAATGCATCATCATGCCATTTCTACCATAACTGCAGTTCCAAATTCTTTGCTTTTAGATACCTTTGTGATGGAAGTACTGACTAGTAGTGAAATAAGAGTTAGTTGGATGCAGATTCAGCTGCTGATGTTTTTGTCACCAGAGTTTCAAATTTTTACCTAATGATTTTGGTTGAGCGGAGCCATATGTATAGCTGGGAAAATATTATGGACTTCAATCCACTAGGCATTCATCCATGCAGCATTTAGGCATTCTGTGTCAGAAGAATAGTGAGTGGAACAATTGAGCTAAGCAATGTTAAATAATGAAACATGGCAACCGTTCTAGTTGTAGCACGTCTTTATCACTACTGAGTTTCAAGGAAGCATTTTTCAGAATGTCAGAATAGGATGGTATGTATCTAATGGCCAGGGTAGCAGCCAAGCATTTGGTATGAGTATATTCTCCCTATTCTGGCTTTCTCCTTTGTTGTATTAGGCATACCACCAATGTACCAATGCTCTCTCTTCAGTTTCCCGTTGTTCAATTTTTAAACGAATAAAATGTTTTCTTCACTAAAATAATAAGGTTAAATTAATATCAGAGTTTGCCTACTTTATTTATAATACTTTGGATCTGTTCAGAAATTTTCTTTCCACCTATTTCAGGTATCCTATTTGCCTATGGCTTTCTTTATTCCACCTTCATTGTATGCTGTTCATCTTCAATTTAATCTGCTTTACCAGTTCTGGATACACACAGACGTAATCTGGGATTTTAAGCAACACATAAACTGTTAGCTTGTAACTGTGTTTTGGAAACTTACTAGTAGCTGATTTATTGTGTAAGAAAAGTCTTTTTCTGACTTCTTTAAAGAGAAACATGTGTTCATTTTATTCCTGATTTTAGGATATATAAGGAATAAAATGAGTGGAGAGAGAAAGAGAGAGGGAGAGCTATATTTATAAGAAGGAATGAAGCCAGTTGGTCCCAATTAGTTAAAAGCATTTTGAACTATAGCAAATTCAAATAATTTACTTTAGTACTATGCTATATACTGACTTGATATCTTAGAAAAGTATTTCAAGAAAGAAACAATACTTTGTTTAGATGATTATAAAATTGCAATTATGATGGTTTTGTTGCTTATTTCCATTTCTCATATGATTATCTCCTTGGAAAAACTACATGTGAATATCATGTATTTTGTGCATGTCTGTGTTAATATTCTGCGCTGATTATTTGGCAAGTTTTCTTACACCTTTTAGGTAAACCTGGTTTCCAGTATGATTGATTATACAAAGATATATATGAGTTTCTCTTTTGATTTAATGGCCATTATCTTTTTCATAAATGGGGTGTTTCAGTAGTTGTTTTACATGGCTGTTCTAGTATAATGTAAGTATGTAATAATTTAGGATGAATGAAGGTTTCTCAGGTTGTTCTACATCAGTGGTTCTCAACCTGTGGGTCCCCAGATGTTCGTGGATTTCAGCTCCCAGAAGCCCCAGCCACTATGGTCAATGCTCAGGGCTTCTGGGAGCTGAAGTCCACGAACATCTGGGGACCCACAGGTTGAGAACCACTGTTCTACATCAAAGGCCATTTCTCCTGTATGAAGGCCATAAATCTCATGTAAACTACACACAGTAGTCTGAAGACTCCTCCTCACCCAAAAATGGCTGGCTGACAATTCTTGAAAATGTACCTCTACTCATTATGAGGGACATGGTATGGTCTTTCAGCTGGTGGAGGTTGAGATCTAGATCTAGATATATCCACTTCCACCAGTTAAGAGAAAAGAGAGAGATCCTATATTTCCTATTCTATGTATCTGGTCCCATATTGTATTTGAACCCCATGTCTGATATTACTCTGCATGTCTCTCCATATCATGCTAAACTTCTGGCCAATATACAGTGTTAATACATTGCTTAGTCTAGGCGGCAATGCAGTGTAATATAGTACAGTGGTAGGAAGGGTGTTCACCAGTGGCTCCTCTTCACCCTGGATAGATATGAGTATTGGGGTGCCACATGGTTCTGTCCTGGGCCCAGTGCTGTTCAACATCTTTATAAATGACTTGCATGATGGAACAGAGGGCATGCTTATCAAATTTGCAGATTGACACCAAATTAGGAGGGGTAACTAATACCCCAGAGGACAGGATCAGAATTCAACTGACTTTAATATATTAGAGAACTGGGCCAAAACTAACGCAATGAATTTCAGTAGGAGGAAATGTAAGGTACTATACTTAGGCAGAAAAATGAAATGCACAGATACAGGCTTCTGCCAATTATCTGACACGTTAGGGACCAGAGCACTGTCAGAAAATGGAATTGGTTGAAAAATGGAACTCACGTACCATAGGGAGCGTGAAGAACCTACAGAGGCTTACTTGGGACCAACCACAGGCGTGCTGCTTACAAAGTATCTCAGCTAGCTCAGCGCCTTTTTAACCCTCTCAGCTCACTTTGCAAGCAGTGTGCATGTGCAGGTAGTTCCGAGCAAGTCTCCACAGGCAAGAACTGATGAAAGAGTGGAACCCCTGTCTAACTAATTGAACTTGCTCTTAATCTGAAAGCATCAAAACAGTGAGTTGTCAGAAAATAGGGTATCAAAAGGTCAGGCTTCCTGTATAAGGTGAGCGAAACCTGGCTTGACTACAATACATGGATCTAGGAGTCTTAGTAAACCACAAGCTCAACATGAGTCAGCAGTGTGGCTCCCCAGGTTAAAAAGCCAATGCAATTGTAGGATGCATCAATAGGAGTATAGTGTCTAGATGGAGGGAAGTAATAGTACCATTCTGTTCTACTTTGGTCAGACCTCACCTGGAACACTGTGACCAGTTCTGATGATCACAATTCAAGAAGGATACTGACAGCTGGAGTATTTCTAGAGGAGGGTGTCCAAAATGCTAAGAAGCCTGAAAACCATGACTTGTGAGGAGTGGCTTAGGGAGCTGGGTATGTTTAGCTTGGAGAAGAGGACGTTAAGATATGACATAATAGCCATGTTTAAATATTTGAACGGATGTCATATGGAAGATGGGGCAAGCTTGTTTTCTACTGCTCCAGTGACTAGGGCATGGAGCAATGAATTGAAACTACAGGAAAAGAGATTCTACTTAAATGTAGGTATCATTTTCTGAGAGAAAGAGCAGTTTCATAGTGGAATACACTGCTTCAGAGTGTGATGGAGTCTTCTTTGGAGGTTTTTAAATAGAGATTGGATGACCATCTATTGGGACTGGTTTGATTGTGTATTCCTGCATGGTAGTGGACTGGACAGGGTGGCCCTTGTGGTCTCTTCCCACTCTGTGATTCTGTGATTCTATACTCCTTCAGATTGTTGAACTGCAGGGCCAAATGCCTACCCAGTATTTCAAATGCTGAGGAATGGTGGGAACTGTAGTCCAACATCATCTGGAGGACCACATGATTCTGTGAAGCAGCACAGAACTGGTGAGATTCTCCTGTGTCAGTGTTTTGGAGACTTCAGCAGGATGCTTGAGATTTCTTTGTGCTGTTGTTTATGGTTAGAATGCTGTTGGCATACTACACTGGAATAATAGTCCATTTTTCTAGCAGCATTTCTCCACTTATGTAAGAAAGACGAGGATTTGGCAACAGTGGTAGCAATAGCAGTTAGCAGTTACATTTCTATACCGCCTATCAGTGCTAAACACTCCCTAAGCGGTTTACAATGTGTTTAGCTAATTGCCCCCAACAAGCTGGGTACTCATTTTACCGCTCAGTGGAAGGACGGAAGGCTGAGTCAAGCTGGAGCCCTGCAGAGCTGAACTCATAACATTGTGGCGTCAGTACCAGGATTTAACCACTGTGCCACCAGGGCAGTACCGGGATTTAACCGCTGCTCCACAGTGGTGGACATGGGAGGAAGTAGTGTTTCTGAATGCTTCACTTCTGCGGGGTTGTGGTTGTCAGAGCCAAAGATGGTCCGTGAAATTAGTTTCCTGTCATGTAGCTGCAGCAAATTCTACTGTCATGGACTTCTCCCTGTTGCCTCTCTGCCTTTGGGTTTCCTCATCTCACCACTGCCTTTACCACAGCCAGCATAGTTACACAGACAGAGGAACCCGATGGGATACTGGCCTGTGAGGGCTTAGAGTCAACTGACTGAACTCTTTGGGAATGACTCCCAAGTAACCATACATTGAGATTCCAGTGAACAGCATCTGGATTAATTATTATTAAAAAAATTGCCTCATATATTTTCTGACAAAGAGATGGAATATAGAGAGACAAGATTTCAGGCAGCATGACTGACACACCGGAAGCCAGGTCGAGAGCATCTGGGTAAGAATTAAGGGAGCGAGAAACAATAGGGATATTATAGTGGGGGTTTACTACAGACCTCCAAGCCAGACTGAGGACCTCGATGGCGCTTTCATAGACCAAATGACTGCACATTCAAAAAGGAGAGATACAGTAATAATGGGAGATTTCAACTACCCGGATATATGTTGGCAGTCAAACTCTGCCAAGGCGGCAAGGTCCAGCAAGTTTCTTGCTTGTCTTGCAGACAATTTCATGGTCCAGAAGGTGGAAGAGGCGACAAGGGGATCAAATATTCTGGATCTGATCCTGACCAACAGGGAAGACCTTGTTAATGACGTAGAACTGGTTGGATCTTTAGGAGAGAGTGACCATGCCCTATTAGAATTTGGCATTCAGTGGGGAAGAGAAGGCAAGTGTAGCCAGGCATTCGTCTTAGATTTTAAAAAAGCAGACTTCTGTAAACTGAAGGAGCTGCTGGCTGAAATCCCGTGGTCAAGAATAGTCAATGAGAAAGGAGTTCAGGATGCATGGGAGTTCTTTAAAAGGGAGGTACTGAAGGCACAGGCTAAAACTGTGCCATTAAGGAGGAAAAATGGAAGGCATCTGAACAAATCGGAATGGTTGACTAAAGAGCTCTCAGCTGAGCTAAGTATTAAGAAAAACATGTACAGGAAATGGAAGAAGGGTGAAATCACCAAAGAAGATTATAAGCAAGTAGCCAGGAGATGTAGGGAGAAGGTCAGAAAGGCTAAAGCACAGAACGAACTTAGGCTGGCCAGAGACATTAAAAACAATAAAAAGGGCTTTTTTAAATACGTCCGCAGCAAAAGGAAAAAGAAGGAGACGATAGGGTCACTGCGCAAGGAAGATGGTGAATTAATAACAGGAGGAAGAAAAAAGGCAAAACTCCTCAACACCTTCTTCGCCTCAGTTTTTTCCCAAAAGGATAAAAACACTCAACCTGGCGGTTGGGGAGCAGGTGAGGAAGTGGGGGAAATGCAGCACAGAATAGATAGAGAGGTAGTACAGGAATACCTGGCCACACTGGATGAATTCAAGTCTCCAGGGCCAGATGAATTGCATCCTAGGATTTTAAAAGAACTAGCAGAGGTCATTGCGGAACCTCTTGCTATAATCTTTGAAAACTCTTGGCGGACCGGAGAAGTTCCGGCAGACTGGAGGAGGACAAATGTTGTCCCCATCTTCAAGAAGGGAAAAAAGAGGACCCAAATAATTATCGCCCAGTCAGCCTGACATCAGGACCTGGAAAGATCCTGGAGCGGATCATCAAACAGTCAGTTTCTAATTACTTAGAAAACAATGCCGTAATTACGAAAAGTCAACATGGATTTCTCAAAAATAGGTCATGCCAGACTAATCTTATCTCTTTTTATGATAGAGTTACTTGCTTGATAGATGAAGGGAATGCTGTGGACATAGTATATCTTGATTTCAGTAAGGCCTTTGACAAAGTTCCCCATGACATTCTTGCAAAGAAGTTAGTAAGATGTGGACTGGACACGGCTACTGTCAGGTGGATTTGTAACTGGTTGACTGACCATACCCAAAGGGTGGTCAGCAATGGCAGATTCTCATCCTGGAGAGAAGTGACTAGCGGGGTGCCACAGGGTTCTGTCCTGGGCCCGGTGCTGTTCAATATCTTCATTAATGACTTGGATGAAGGAATAGAGGGCACGCTGATCAAATTTGCAGATGACACCAAATTGGGAGGGGTTGCTAATACGCCTGATGACAGGATCAAAATTCAAAAGGACCTGGACAGATTGGAGAGCTGGGCCAAGGCTAACAAAATGAATTTCAACAGAGAGAAATGTAAGGCCCTACTCTTAGGCAGAAAAAATGGTATGCAGAAATATAGGATGGGGGGCAGGTGGCTGGCTAACAGTACGTGTGAAAGGGATTTAGGAGTCTTCATAGACCACAAGCTGAACATGAGTCAGCCAACGCAATTCTTGGTTGCATCAATAGGAGTATGGTGTCTAGATCGAGGGAGGTATTGGTACCACTTTATTCTGCATTGGTTAGACCTCATCTTGAATACTGTGTCCAGTTCTGGGCACCCCAATTCAAGAAGGATATGGATAAGCTGGAGCAGGTCCAGAGAAGGGCAACCAAAATGGTGAGGGGCCTGGAAGACATGCCCTATGAGGACAGACTTAGAGAGCTGGGTATGTTTAGTCTGCAGAAGAGAAGGTTGAGAGGGGACATGATAGCCATGTTTAAATATTTGAAGGGGTGTCATGTCAAGGAGGGAGTGGGCTTGTTTTCTCCTGCTCTTGAGACCAGGACAAGGAGCAATGGATGCAAGCTGCAGGAGGGGAGATTCCGCCTGAACCTCAGGAGGAATTTCCTGACAGTCAGGGCTGTCTGACAGTGGAATGTGCTGCCACAGAGTGTGGTGGAGTCTCCTTCTTTGGAGGTTTTTAAGCGGAGGCTGGATGGCCACTTGTCGGGAGTGCTTTGAGGGTTTTCCTGCATGGCAGGGGGTTGGACTGGATGGCCCTTGTGGTCTCTTCCAACTCTACATTTCTATCATTCTATGATTCTATGTTGAAAGTGAATGTAGACAGGGTTTTTATAAATTTTTGAGGTTGCTGCCTGTGATAGATAATTTTGAACAGTCCTTTATTATGTAACATTTAATTCTAGAACAAATGTTTGTCTGCTTCCCTAACTCTAAATTATATTGCTGTGGTTGTTATTGTTATTCATGTTTTAGTTATTTTTTAGTCAAGCAGCCCACATATTATTGTGAGGAGACCCACATCTTTCTGTGTTGATTATAAAAACTCTGTTTTCAGATTTCCTGTGCATATTGCTTTGACTTACTTGCTGTGCACTTACACTTGGCCTTTTATGTACAATAAACCCCCAGCTTTTAAATTATTATAAATCTGAAGGTTATACTAAACTGCTGTGGTAGTTATAATAAAAAACCCAATCACAATGGGCTGCTAGGACAAATAAAACAGTCCTGCTTTTTATAAAGAAAGAGGTCCAGGTGTTATGGTGACAGAAATAAATGTAATTTCATTCAGATGTTGCTGTCAGACAGATGTGAATTGTATATTTATATTTAATTATGTGTGCTTCCATTGCAAAAATGACCTTCTCATCTTGTAGCTGCCCCTATTGCAACATTAAATCATGAAGAACTATACTGCCCGAAAGTCCTCTCGAAACATTTTTAGGTTAGATAAATGATGCTCTAAATTTGTAAAATAAGTAGTTTTCAGTTGTTCCTAATCAAGTAAGTGGTACAATCTCAAACACAAGAGGGCTGCTTTTTATATAAAATCATTAGACAATAGATCATCTCTTAAAAGGCTTAATGAAAGTGTTAATTTTCAGTCTTCTGTAAAAGGTGAATATTACTTACGAGAGGGGAAAAAACGAGACAGACATGGGAATAGATTGCCTAAGGGTCAGTGTAGGCCTTTGTCCCTTTCTGCTGTTAGTTGTTAGCCAGGTGACCATACATACCTTCCAAATCTCCCA